>VXBB01007266.1:38535-54339 GCA_013399915.1 Illadopsis cleaveri | reverse complement strand
AAAAAAAAAAAAAATTAACCCATACTGATTGGTGGGCAGGATTCTTATTAAGGGGTTGCCCACACCTGACAGGTTTTTCCCACATTGACATGTTCAGCTTGTAAGTGAACTGAACCATCCAGCTGCAAGTTCCATGTTCATGTATTTGTCTCCAAACTCTTGCTTAATTTGGTTCTAAAACATCACCTCTACAGGATTATGTTCTAGGGTAGTCTAATTACTCCTTATTCTTGGAGGGGAAAAAAAAAGGAAAAAAAAAATAACACACATACAACAAAAAAAATTATAGTTTAACCAAAAAAACCCACCCACAACTACTACCTTTTTGTTAGACTGAAGATACCATAACCCTGCAGATGTTACTTTTACCAGAGACTGGGAATATTGGTGAGTGCTAGAAGTGTAGACAGTGAGGGCGGTGTTCCTGCTAGACAAGCCCGAAAGCAAAGTAGTAATTAACATCCAACTGCAAAACCAATTTTCTGTGAACTCATCTAAGTTTACTGCAGGCATTTAAAATTACCTTTCGACTGCTAATGTGGCAGAGAATTGTGAAACACTGAGAAACAGAATCAAACTCAGGCCCTTCTCCACAGCAATGCTGTACAACAGTGTGGAGTTATGGATTATACATTTTTCAGCAGTTCTGCAGCCAAAGGTTAATTCAATTCCCAGAAAGGAGAAAGTCCTGTCTGCCAATTAGTGTGTAATGTGTGAGACTGAAACCAAGTACTGAATCCCAGGTTGCTGCTTCAGGAATTCAAAGTTAGGCTAAAGCTCGTTTTCCCTCTCATAGTCTCTAAATCTTATTCACGATTAACAATTTCTATAGTCTGAAGCTGTTTGAGCTTTTCATTTTGAAGATTGAAAATAAGAATACTGAAATCTCCTGTCATAAGAAGTTAGAATTGAAATATGCAGGCCATAATTATAGAAGTGGAAATAGGTACTTCCTTCTCAAACTTTATCAATTTTATTTAAACATTGGTAAAAGAAAAAAGTTTTATAGCAGGAAAAGAAAAAGAGTATTCTACATTAGACTGCTAAAGCTTTTGTTGTTTACTTGCAGCTACAATGTAAGATTCAGAGACAGCTATTAAATAAGTCTATTAAAGTGAAAAAAAATCACCTTTATGTAATTTACACTACTCATTTAAGATACTAACAATGTATAATAAAAGGTAAAGACATACTAATTCTCCTTTCCTGCAATGGTAAAGGCTAAATACTTTGCATTTTCTACAGTCCCATATAATTGGTCAAATCCAGATCTAGAATTATGTCATATAATTTTCTTCTATTTGAAGGGAGAGATTTAATAACTGCAATTGTGAGGGACAGAGCAACAGCAAATTTATGGATTTATCTCCTGTCAGTAAATCTAGGGGACGTTCTCACATTTTCAGGAACTGCTACTGATGGCAGTTATATCCTATTTTCTCTCTGTTTCCCCCCGCCCCTTCCTTCTCCTTTGCAAGTTGTGCCATTCAGCTTCTTCTGAAAAAATGCTATAGGTTGTCCCTGTAGATGCCTGCAAGGAACAGCCTGTGCTGTGAAGGCTGTTCCCCTCTTCCTAAAGATTCAGGTCCTCAATCCTCCAGCTCGATTACAACAGTGCCAGTCACAATTCATTTGCCTTCCTTCCAGTCCCAGTGGAATATTGTGCACATCAGCTCCACATTTCCCAATTCCCACCAGCACATGCCTAAGTCATGCAGAGGGACAAAACAGAAAAGCATCTGGGACTGGTCTGGGGCAGCCTGCTTCTCTTCAGCCAGCCAAGAAATACACACTGCTCAGTGAGACTCACAGAACAGATAAATGCTGTGATCATGTGGACCTTAATTTGGGTCTCTCTCTTCTCCACTGCTACTTGTAGGAACTTTGATATCTTTGAGACCTCAGGCTCTCAAGCAAATTGAACTGCAGGGTCAGATAGCAGATTCCAAGATTAGCTGTGAACACAGAGTGGCTGTCATTGTAATTGTTCACATTGTAATTATTCATGTGTTTTGTCTTTACCTGTTTGAGGCATGTGAGGACAATGTAGAATCATCCCAGTTTCAGGTACTAGATCTCAGCTCTGTTGGTCAACACCACCGTGAAACCCAGCCTGACAACTAGAGTGACTGAGTCCCCTCCTTTCAGACAAGTTTTATCTTAAAGTCTATGGCTTTATCAAACATGTTTGATAGAATGACTTTGCAAAGAAGAGAGCAGAATTTATCCTACCCTGAGATGTTATGTGTCCTAAGATAAACAACGAAAGAACAGATGTCTTATCAAAAGGAGACAAAATGGACAGACAAGGGGCAAAGGGATAATAATAATAATATTATCTAAAGGCTTACTGCAGCAGCACTTAGGCTTGCTAAAAAATCCCAACAAATTACTAGCAGCTTTGTAAAGAGATTACAAAGGCCAGAATTTATCCAGAGTGCTTCAGCTGCACTTTTTCCTTTGTCTTTTAAAATAGAATAATTCACTGAAGTCTCACTTGGGGTGGAAAAGTATCCTACAAGCAAGTACAGTACACTGTAAGGACATATAATGCTTGAGTATCCTCAACCCAGTGTCTCAAATCAGCGTTCAAATATCCACTTTTAAAGCACTGTATAAATGGCTTCACAATTTAATTAAAGGCTTATAAGCTTTATTGAATGAACTCTTCAGCATGCTCTGCTCACCAGCTTACGACTACAGAGACATTATTTAGGGAACATTAACCTCAATCTTTCACTTGAATCAAAACTTATAATTTTAAACTTTTAAAGGCAACTTATCTTGCACATAAAATTACAAACAAAAAGCGGATTTCAAACATTGTATAAAATAACTGCCTATCAATCTTCTCCACCAGACCTTCCACACTCATACTATCTTAGCCTGCATATCCAATTATCCTCCAACATTTGCTGCTCAACCATGCTGAGATTATTCACCAGCCCTCCAGTTAGACTGTAATAAGAGGTCTGTGGGTGCATTTACACTCAGAGAAATAAGGTATAAATGCTGGAATTGCCGTCACATCTCTTTGAGTTGCATGCACAGCCATAAACTGTACAGCAACGAATCAGACTATTTCCAGCTGCTTTATCCATTCATTTGCATGATATTTGGACTTGCTAATTCAAACAAGAAGAAAAAAAAAATCTAGGTGCAGCATGCCTTTAAGATGATGCATCTCATGACCTAAAGGCCTTACAAACAAAGTACTAATATCCCATGGAAGATACTTCCTCCTGTGCCCAGACAGCCAAAGCTCCAACATGGAGAAGCAATTACCCTCTGTAATGGCATTACTAGTTTTATTCTTTTTAATTCTTTTTTGTTCTTACTATTTTTATCCTTTTTTTAAGCTTTACATCTTAAGAAAGTTATTGTACACACTGAAACTACCTTGACCTCAAAAATTATGTTCTGCACAAAATTTGGGGGACTTTCTGCTGCACAGAAAAAAAAAAACATAACAGCAGATTAATGATAAAATGGTTTCTGATGCTCCAGTCTTCATGGTGTTCTCTCACTGCAGTAGTTGTACCTCGTGGCACAACAAAAGCCCTCTGCCACAGGACATCAGGATACATTGCCAAAAATGTCAGAACCAGTTTTCAGCCCAAAGCTGTAACTGCTTGAACTGCAGGAGTCATTTCACTAGCTGACAGCTGCAATAAGCTGTTCTTTCTCTGTGTGGAGAAGCTACTGGTGGGAGGTACAATTCACACAGGCAGCCTCCATAAATCATATACCACTTTAAGAAAAAATATACTCAAGGAAACATTCACAACATAATGTGCAGTACCTTTCCTATTTATTATCCTTGTGTTCTTAGTGCATTCATTCCTTAACATTCTGTATTTCAAAAGCTCTCAGCAGACTTTAAAGACATGGACAAGGTTCAGGAAAATTAAAAAAAAATTGTTCCTATTTGTACAATTTTTGAGAATCTAGAGCCTTAGTGTTTCTTGATGACCTATTTCTAGTCAGTGAAACCGACCCAGGGAAAACAGAATTATGTTCTTTAGTTACAGGTTGAAACCATGATGCTGATGGTTATTTACTCTGTTGCTACTACATAAGGTAACAAGAAATTGTAACTGAAAATGTAATCAGCTGAAAAAGGCACTAAGATATTTCCAAATCACATAGTATTAATTAAATACAGCGTATCATTGAATACTTAACAGACACAGACATTTCCAAGTCTTTAATGCTGTGATAACCTTTAATCTCCTAAAAGTCTAAAGAAAGCTGTAGGTGGATTTGAGTCATGAAGGAAGTGGGAAGAGGCTTCAGTGTCACAAATGAGGGTTTGTGAGTCACTGCTGAGCCAGGCAAGTAATAGGTCCTCAGATATATCTCTTCAAATGGTTTCTCTATTATCCAAACACCTTTCATGGAAATCATTGAAAATTGCTGGCAGGTAATACTGCAGCTGAACCCCCAGCTTTGTTTTGTTACATGTTACATTCCCTACAGGAACCCAAATCAGGTGTGTGATCTCCATTCTCATAGCAAATCCCCTCTATTCTTCACCAGTACCTTATTGCTGCAGAAACAGAAATGCCACATTTGAACAAAAGCAACATTAATGAAGGATGGATTGTGTAATATTTGATATTGCATTTACTGCCCCTTTTATTTTTTTTATTTGCATAACATTATACAAGCAATTACACAGCTTGTAGTTTTGTTTGGGGGTTTTGTTTGTTTTTCTTTTATTTGTTTCTTTGGTTTTTTTGTTTTGTTTTCGGTTGGTTGGTTGGTTGGTTGGTTTTTATTTGAAAAGGATTGATATGAGTATTTTACTTCTGAACTACAGTCATTCTACTTTAGATGATTAGTACCAACCAATTAAAAAAACCACTGCAGATTGAAGCAGATTCTTGGAGAGGAGTGTCACATCTCTGTGACAGACACATAATTAGCTGTCACATCCACAGGGTACTCCTGAGCACCAAGGAAAAAACAACAAGGCAGAGCAAAACAGGCACCTTCCTCCTGCACTCCAGCAGTGGCCCTAACCAGCAGGTGGTCCAGGTGGAGCAGCATTTGAGTTGTCTTAGCTGCCTGTGGAACCAGTTCTTATCCAGTTTTCTGAGCCAGTTTAAGAAGTCATAAAGAAGAAGCAAAATTTGCTGTCAGGGTTATGTATTTCTATTCTATTTCTGCAGAATTACTGATGAGAAGAGTATGTGTTCCACTAGAGGGAGGAGCAGGCTCAGGAACTGAATTTCCAACTAATATCCCAGTGCCACCTCCACTAACAGATTTACTCCTACATGAAGAATGGTCTGTTGTCAGAAAGTGTTGAAAGGGCACAATTGGAATAGCAAGTTTTGTAACAAAAAAATAAAAGAAAAAAGAAAAAGGAAGAATCTCACTTGAGGTACACTTGGATTTCTTGGTTTGTCCCTGTTTATCCTGAAAAGGGGATGTGGTTTTAGTCAAAAATAATTTCTTTAATAATATATATAGGTTTCTAGACCATGCTTTTCTTTGACATAGAGACAAAGCTACCTGGAGCAGAGCAGCAATTGGTAGCTTTTCTCCTGTAAAGGGCTTCATGTAGATGTTTATTTTCATGTATTCTGTTGTATTGCTTCTTGTTGCTAAGATTTGGTAGGAAGGTATTATCTTCATATGAAAACTGGTATATTTAAAATTTTTATAGATTATTCATACCTTTTAAGTATGAAGATATTAATACTTCTAATTCTGGTGGTTTTTTCCCCTGAAATATAGTTGAGATAGAGCAGACCTAGAGGTTTCCAAAATTCAATTTTTCCCCAAAGAAAGCTCAAGAAATGCAAAGCTCTTACAATGTCAGAGATTCTATCTGTTCACCTGCATATAACTCCATGGCAAATCACTGTCATGAAAAGATTAAAGTCACTCACTACAGAAACTATTTTTAGTGACTTTGGCTGGGACAAGTCCCATGACTCTTTAGTGCAGCACAAGGAGACAAAGGAACAGCTGTATCTTATGCAGACAAGCAAGGGTACAAGGAGACATGGCTGTAGTCCAACCTATCCATCTTACCTGCCAGAGAATAGCTCTAGCAGAACAGGAGGACATTCATGGAAGAGCTGGAACCTGCCACACGTTCCTCTCCTCCTCCTCCCACTCTGAAACAGTGCTCAGGGTGATGCACAATTTCTCCTTCAGGGCACTTTGTGAGGCCATCCATGCACTATACACAGTACTAAGCAGGTTTCTATGTTCTGGGTGGTTTGACCAGCAGCTGTCACATTTGACTCTCTCACTGATGACTGAGAGACAGTCTTAAACAAACAAACAAACAAACAAACAAACAAACAAATCCCCTCTGTGTTGTGCAATCCATCTAGATACAACTCCAACTTAGAGGAAGATGCACTTAAATGTGTTCTTGAAGTCCCCAGTGAATAGGTTTCATAGTGCTTTAGGAAACACCCCTACAAGATCTTGTCTCTTGCAGAGGTTTTATTCATTTTACATTCCATCAGGCCAGAAAGAGACATTATCTACAGAGCTTGAAAAATTCTGTTTACCCTGGACCAAAAACATTAAACTCCCTGGATATTAAGACAGAAGCCTTGAACTTGATGGGATGCAAAGAGCAGGGTCAACATGCTGTTGGCAGCCCCAGCAGGAAATGTGCTGCATGATTTTATACTGCCTAGTGTTTTCTAAATATTTAGTCTCTCATGCTTCTCATTAGTGTAGCTCAGCCAAGAATCAATGAAAATCTGAGTAACTGAGGTCAGCTGAAATTTTCCTGCCTTCCCAAAGATGTGTGAGGGTTTAAACCACTCTCCCAAGCAACATGTTATATTATGGTCAGAATAAAACCAGAAAGAGTTTTAGAATCACCCACAATCATCTCAGCAGAAAAAGGCAGAACTGTCTTGTACTAAACTGCAAGAAATGTCTAGTGGTTGTCTTATTGCAGGTTATTCCTGACAGCAGGATAAGAAGACGTGTGTAGTCTGAGATTAGAAATGCATTGCAGAGTCATATAGAGGTCAGTGAGGAGAAATTTGCATTATTTTTCTCTTCCCAAAGTATATAGATTTCCCCTCTGACTGTCTCGATCTGTGATGATAAGCAGAGGAGCAGAAAAGCTGTAGGATTCACACTTGGCTCCTGTTGTCAGAAAGAAACATTCTGAATAATATCTTCCACCCGCGGTTGGGCTCTCCCTGGATCAATGCGAGGTTATGGCCACTGCCTCCTCTGATCTCTGCTGATTAGCACAGGACTTGTGTCTCATTAGTCAGAGTGGGGTGATGCTGGGCACACAGGGCACTGTAGCAACAGCAGATAATCAGCCATGCAGCCTTACAGAAAATATCACAATAAAATGGATGCATTTTGCTTCGCAGTATTCTGCACGCCTTGGCACAGATCAGGATGGGTTTCATCTGATTTCATCTCTTAAAGTGCTGCCTAGTGCTGCGAGTTGCATGAAGTGAAATTGCTTCATTGGCACCAATCAATGGGAATAGGTATTGTACTTGCACTTAAAGTTATTTATCAAGTGAAGCAAACACATACTCATTAAGAAATCTCCTAAAATAGCAAAGAGGGTAACCATCAGCAAAGAAATCAGGGAGCCACTTTGAGCCTATAGGCATTTTTTTTTTTTTAACATATAAATACCTGTGACCTCAGATAATAAACCAGAGATTTACCCTAATGAGAGTAGAAATCTATTCTAGCACAAATAGGATAACCTCTCCTGAAAAACAGGCTGCAATATCTAGATAAACAATATTCAAAATAGATATTATTACAGAAATACAGTTGTCAGTGACACTGCCAGTGTGAATGGGCTAATGCATATTTGCACACTGGCTCTGTCATACATGACATTAAAGGAATTACATTGAGAGAGGGTAAAGAAATCATTCAGATCACCTACTTCAAATTTCTCCTAGCAGAGATTTTGAGACTTATTTCTTATTTGGGAAAAAAAAAAAAAAAATCACAGTCAGGATGGTTGTTCATATTACGGTTATAATGTGAGAAGTAAAAAAAAAGAAGAAATTTGCAATTGCAATTTACCTGCAAACACAAGCAAAAGCACTTTAATTACACAAGTTACTGATAGAAACACAACACCCCTCTGCAATCAAGTTTGAGTATGACATGAAGTTTGGCAAGACATGAAAATGGCAAACTTGGCAATTGTGGGCAAGACATGGAAATGTCCATCCTTCTCTTAGCCATTTATGCTTACTACATTTTAATATTTGTTACCAGAACCTTTAAGATGAAAAAAACCTCACTATCTCAAAACACGTCCAAGAGCTAAACTTTGTATCTTATACATTATATATACATTTCAATATTGATTTTTTTTTTTTTTTTTTTTACTTCTCAAATTGAACTGTTATGGACAGAACTCTGTGCATCTGGTTAAGGTATGGTTTTGGTCTTTTTCAAATGAGATAGTTCTTCAAGGTAGAGAAATACCCCTTATCCTGCACATTGTTGAGCAACTGGAAAATTAAAATTCTTGTTTGGGTAATGTGTTGAACCCAAATTATATAATAATCTTCCTTCCGCCATGGCTGTAAAATTACAGAAAATGAACTCTTTTTCCCTTAGAAGAGAAGAAAACTGCTTCTTGGTTTTGCTTGCCATCTAGTCATTATCATTATTTAGAAAATTATTTGGTGGTCCTCTCCTTTCTGTGGCTGTTTTCTGATATGATGTTCATTAACAAACACAGGCTCTGGGTTACTCCAAAACACCCTTCAGCGAACAGAGATAAATTCAACTCTCAGTGTCAAATCTCCGTGCAAGATGAAGAATATTTGGGCCTGGTAATTCCTTCTGCCATACTTTCCATTCTCTCATTGCTCTCGTATTTCACTCAGAGGAAGTGTTCCTATCTTTGCATAACAGAATGAAGATAATTCAAAAGAGTGCCTTGCTTTCATCCATGTACAGCACACCCAATCTGAATGTTATTTGAAACAGTTTCTTCAGTGCTTCATTTTTAAGCCATGGGCAGTTAAACTTGATAGCCATACCCTGATATGGGAAACAGTGACACTGTTTGAATTTCCTGAGACCTTATGGATGCAATGTTCTCAAGAACAGCTTTTTTCTTCTTTTGAAAAATATTCAGAAGGGTTATTAGCCAAAAATACTTAGCTGCATCAGGGGCTTATCTGGGGACTGAAGTTGGCTTTATGATATTCAAATATTTCAGTTAGAATTGTCTGCGGTCCTGTCTGCCTGCAGACAATTTGTTTAATTTTCCTGTTCTATTTTTTAACACGGAAAGGATTCCTTGTTTCAGTTGTCAGCTATAAAAACTCAAACACTGGTTCAAAGAGTCAAGCCATATCCTTAAATTCATTTATCACTAATAAAATTCTTTACACAGCTAGGGTGGATTTGAGACATAAACTTGAAGAGTAATTTATCTGAGTCACAACCACCATTGGTGACAAAGGAGAGTGAAAGAAAAGAATTTGACTTTCACATATTATGTTGGGTGTGGCAGGAATTGCAGTTAGAAGAAGTTTAGTAAGCTGGAGAGTTTTATAAGGAATCAAAATGAGTTTGCAACTCTTTTGTCCAGCTGTTCTTAGTAAAATCCTAAAGTATTTGCATTCTTGGAAGAAAAGCAAGTTACAAACATTGTTGCAATTTGTTTAGATTTCCATATTTGCCCCGGGCAGCACCATATGCAGTGAATCTCCCCCTGTAGTTAGGTAATTTGTTCTTACACTTATATATTGGTTTGGAGGATCACTTTACCTTTCATCTTTAAGGGGATTTTTTGGTGCTTTCTATCACTAGTTTATTTTGAGTGTTGAAGTGTTAATGAAGACTTGAAAAACAGTTCCTTAAGCCTTGGGGTTTTTTTAGAATGTACTGCAGGACACTAAAAAGAGTGATTTAAGCAACACAACACATTTGCTCACAGCAAGTGTCTTACAATGACAAAATTTCTTCCCTTACCTTTCTACAGTTAATTTTAGAAAGAAAAGAGCTAGAAGAACAAAAAAACCCACCAAAAACAGAAACAAAACACCAAACCAAGTGTTCAATTGACAATCATGTCTGAGGTGAAACAGGTACATAAAATAGTAGAAGCATCAAGGAATGATGTTTTAGATGACATTGTCAGGTATGGTTCTTTTTGAATATGTAGTCACCATGTTAGCAAACTAAGTGTGAAAAGTCACCACTGTTGGCAAGTGAATCCTAATTAACAGATGAGTCAAATTCTTTCTTATGCCCCTTTAAGGAGCAGAACAGATTTAATTGTTATGGGGAATAACAAAGGTGCACACTTAAGTTTATTCTTCATGCCACTCCATTTCTTCTCTCACCTGGAGGCTCTGAGAGGGAAATCCAGAGTTTATGCAGAATGATTTCCCCTAAACTGAAGAAACTGATATAGAAAAAGCCACTTTCTAATTGCTACTTAATGTGTTTCTTTCCTCAGCCTGGAAATTTCTCCAGAGGGATGGGGATGATGCAGAACTTCCTCAGGAAGGGAACTCAGATCAACCTCACAGTGATACAGAATCAGGATGAAAGGACTTTTGAATTCAATGCCATACCTTGGTTGAAGGAATCCCCCTGCTCTAGCCAGGTGAAGATCCAGCATGAACTACAACACAAACCATGGCTGCTAGTTTACCTCAAAAGACTGGGGAGAAAGACAAGGACTGATACATTGGGAAGGAATTGCTTCATGTGGAAGTAAGGGACCTCAATTCCAGCTTTTGCCAGGTCTCATGACTCCGTCTTAGATCTCTGTTACCTCCTCAGTCCTAACAAACTATTCAGTGTTATGGTTCAAGCACGATTAAAGGAAGATGAACAAGGAACATCTTTCATCTCTATTGTCCCAGGCTGCAAGGACAAAAAAGATGACACTTGGGGCCCAAACAGCACATGAGAAAAGTCTGTGGCTCAGAAACTCCAGCACTTGTCTTGAAGCACTTGAAGGCAAGACTTTCTAGGCTCTGGCTCCTTCTCTCCTTAGATTTATTTTAAACATTATAACCACGGAATATTTGTCTGAAATCAGTTGTATTACAAAGTCAGACCAAAACTAGCTCTATTTCCCCTCAGCTGGGGACAACCAGTAGGTTTCCAATTCACACTGCTGTTGCCTGCAAACTCGTTTTCTCCTGCCACATTCATATTGTTGGTAAAAGAATCAACCAACTTTCTCCTCTTCCTGAGGTGCAAGAGACGAGCTGAGTTTGGAAAGATGAAAAATACACTCAATGTGTTCACTACTGATAAAGGAAAAAGCTGGAGGACACCTGGGGAAACAAATTTACTCTACAAGAACATGACTTGGCAGAGCTGGAGAACAGATCTGGCAATGGCTAAGAAGAGATGGATGATACAGCATTAGAAACAAACAAAAATGCCCTTATGGAAGTCACAGAGAGATGGCCAGGGAAGGCAGAAGGATGGTCCACACTTGGATCTCACTATGGGCAAGGACAGATTAATGAATGGAGAAGTTTGGAGGACAAAGTTAATTGAAGCAAAGGATTGATATGTTTGGACAGACTATAAATTGGCAATGGTGAGACAGAACTGATGGGGCTGATGATTAGAAGAAGGATAGGGAATGAAAGATTTATGGACTGAGCAGTTTAGACAGATACAGTACTACAGGTGAATCACAGGATATCTTAAGTCTCTTGTAGATTGGATGAAAAATTTCATTGTATCTCCCTGCATGCTTGGTGAGGATTACTTGAGTCTTGTGAAACCTGATTTGCTGTTTAACCTACATGCTCAAGTATAGATCCTTGTTTTACACTTCTTTCAAGGGCTTTAGGGTTTTTCATCTTCCCTGTCTTTTCTACTGCTACTTTTTAAATCTATAATGTACTTTCTGGGGAGCATACATGATGATTGTCTCAGTATTTCTGTTATGTGATGGATCATTTTGATGAATGTAGAAATTTGAAATTGTCTAAACTTCCCTTGAAGAGACTCTTTTCTCTATAATACAGGCAAATAGGTGTCCAAATTCACTCAGATTGCTTGAGTTATCCTGTTATGAACCATGGAAAGAGGTGGAAGAAACATTAGGCCATAAGTTCCTCCTGAACCTGGAACTAAGGGCTGAGCTATTTTCACAGAGCTTGACTAATACAAAATAAAATAAAGTGCTGACAAAAAGTGTTACCCAGAAACTTTAGTAGTGATATGCAATCATTCCATTATTTTTCTCAACAGAGAAAATGAAAATACATAAAGTTCCTGATCTTGAATGTTAACAAAGACGTAGTTAAGGAAGTAACAAGGTTGTATAGAAATACATTAGTACAAGGGTATACACTATATACGTTAAAATATATATAAGTTGCATTTTAAGACACAGAAAAGGCCATCTGGAAAAGACACACAGATGGAAATAGTAAAGTTTAAACCTACTATCTAAATCTCCATTTCTTTCTCTCACAAGCATAGGTTTGTCACCTCAGATGGACTCACACATTGCACACAAAACTTCTGTCACCTGCTACCTGAGAGTCCAGGTCTGGCTGTAAAGCAAAGCAACATGAGCTTGCTACAGGTTTCTGAGGACACAAGGGAAAGGGCACTTAAAAGGGCACGTGCAAAATTTGGGCAAACAAAAATCACAATGTGCTAATAATTGTCATGTTTTTAGCTAAAGACTCATTTGCTTGACATCATATTCCACCATAGAAGCATCACAGCCCATGGAATTGCTCTCAAATAAAAGGTCTAGAAAATATAAATCCCTTCCTTTCTCCCATCATTCTTTTTTCTTTCTTTCTCCTTTGTTTACACACTTACCTGTTGACTCATACAAGTTTGCTAAATTATGCCACAGCAAACAAGTCTGGGAATCCCAGACAGAAAAAGAGAGACTTGTCAAGTCTCAGATCTACTTAATACTTTACACATGGGTAACACCTATTGCATCTGTTTTTCTGTATACATTGAAATGTAATATGGTTTCCTAGAAAAAAAACAATAAAAATTTGAGCCTCCTATGAATAACATATTTGCCTTTCTTGCTTAGAGTGAAGTTTGGTTGTGCACCTATGCCTTGAAAAGTTACTGAAAGGAAATACTTTTTATGTATAAGGTCCATGTGGATTATATTGCTTATTGTGGTCCAAACCACAGTTGTATCAGAGATTATATGAAAAGTCCACAAAGTGGGGGAAAATAAAAAAAAAGCCCCAAACAAAAGAAATAAAGAAAAGCAACAGAACTCAAATAACCTTCCCTCCTTTTAAAATCTTACTGGGATGTCTTTGTCATCTTGCAGATGCCTCTTTGTAAAACTGGTTGAGCTCTCCTCATTTCTCCAACAATCAACTGGTCAATACTCAATACTGAAGATTCAATATTACCAAGGAAAGCAAGAAGAAAGGCTTGAAATTTCCTTTCACTGACTAAAAAGTCAATCAACAGTCACCAAGCTAAGCTGTTTCATGTTTCCACAATGGCATCCTTTGTTTTTATGAGGATTCTTATGGAAATCAGTGCAACTTCTAGGCAAGTGTCAGCCATGGTACCAAACATGCTTGCAGAAATCTGTTGTTGTAGAGGGTTGGGACAAAATTGCTGTACAATTTGCAGAAGTTTGGCTGCATTTGCTGGAAGACTGAAAAGCAATAAATTACTCTGAGAAGCATTAGAATCATTTTACTAGCTTTCTGCCTTCTTTCCTTGCCCTTAAACACCAAAAGCTGGGTCTCTAGCCACACTCCTATAGCCTCTTCATGCCAGTGTAGTGCCCCTGGAATGTAAAGCAGTGCAAGATGCAGACAAATAGAAAATGAGTTAAGAAAAGCAGCACGTAGTCAAAGTCAGATGTGATTTTTGGAGATTAGCCTTACTACTCCATGATACAACAGGACATTCTTAACCTGTTTTTTCTACAAACTGCATACAACAAAGGCTGCTTTTTCCTTAAGTGAAGAGGCTGGACTTCAGCTTATTAAGAAACGTTCCCAAATGCCACTTCTTGCCTGTCAGTTGAACCTCAACATGTATCCACACACAATGCTCTACTATTAAAGAACTGTTCCTTCTACTCACGGATCTGTGATGCACGGACATGATACAAAATGTTTTTCCCTCAAAAGAAAAAAAAAAGCCTTATAAAATCTTCAATGTACCCAGCGCAACCAGCAACTTAAAAATATTTATTTTTATAACTAAAATGTGAAACTGAAATGAAAAACATCTTAAATCCATTTTTGAGCCATCAATCGTTAATTTACCCTATCACATCCCAATAAACATGAAGGAAAGAAACAACAACCAAAAAAATCGGATTCTGATCTTGCTATAGGTAGAGTTAATTGCCTCCTGAATTTCGCGTGTGTTTTGCACTTCTCTTTCCTAATATCCATTTTTTTTTTTTTTNTTTTTTTTTTTTTTTTTTTTTTTTTTTTTTTTTTTTTTTTTTTTTTTTTTTTTTTTTTTTTAATGCCTTCGCACTCAGGTGCGGCAACATTCCCGCTGCCAACCCTGCACCGAAGGATCTGCTCTTGGTCCATCTCCTGCGTGGCAGATCCGCGCAGGGACCGAGGGGAGCCGGCCGAGAGCCTCTCCCCGCTCCGGGACGGGGTCCGGGTTCCCTCCAGCGGCGGCGAGGGCGCGGTACCCCGGGCTGGCCGGGCCGAGCATCCTCCGCCAGGGCGATGCCCCGCAGGGCGGGGGCGACGCGGGTCTGCGGCACTGCAGCAGCAGGAGCAGCAGCTGCAGCGGAGCCGGAGACGACCTCCCTCCTTCTCCTCCTCCTCCTTATCCTCCTTCTCCCCCCGCTCCGCCGCGCCCCGCCGGGGCCCCTCCATTGTGCGGGAGGCGGCCGCACGCCCGCGGGATGCGCATCCCCTCCGAGCGCCGCAGCGCCCCTGAGTAGGGAGAGGGGCGCTCCCCCCGCCCACGGCTGGCTGTCACATCCCCCGCCGCTGCTGCGCTTTCCATTTCTAAAGACACTCACACACACCTACGTGTATGTATGTACGCACCAACAAATATATACACACGTTTCCCCCCTCCCGCGGCATTCCGCCCCGCGGGAATGGTCGGGGGTAGAGGAGGGCGCTTCCCCCGCAGCGCTGCTCCTCGGCGGCGGCATCCCCGCCAGAAGGGAAAAGGTTACTGCCAGCGCGGCGAAAACAAAGCCGGCGCTGCTGCTGCTCGCCCCGGCTGCGAGGAGCGACCCGCCAGAAGTTGCGGCGCGGATCCCCCGCCCCGCTCCGCCCCTCCCCGCGGCGGCGGGACAGACGGACAGGCACCCCGAGGCGGCCCGGGGGCGGCGGGCACGGCGGGGGATGCCAACCGCGCAGCGTTCAAACTTCTTTGTTAATCACACCCGAGCCCTTGGGCGGCGAGAGGAGCCGGGGGATGCAATCCGCAGAGCCCCCGGCAACTTTTCCCGACGAGGCGCACGCCGCCGGCCCCCGCGCAGAAACTTGTTGGACCGCTGACCCAGCGCGCTGTCGCATCCCCTCTCCCGCGGTGACCTCTCCCGGCGCCTCCGGGAAAGTGTCGCCTCCCCNCCTACAGCCCCGGCGGCCACAAAGCCGAGCGGCGGCGGCTCCGGGGCGGGCACGGGCTGGGGGCGAGTCCCGCCTAATTGATTCCTTACCTCGCCCATTGTGAGGCGTGCCGCAACGTTCGAGCGGGAGAGAGGCACGTTCTGAGAGGATGGCATGCCATCTCCCCTTCCCTAACTGCTCTTGTGCCGTGTGGTGTGAGAAATGTGTCTGATTTTTTAAAATAGGGGTTTATTTATCCACAGCCTTTTAGGGCCTTTTTCTTTTTTTT
>VXBB01007266.1:0-37228 GCA_013399915.1 Illadopsis cleaveri | reverse complement strand
TCTTCTTTTTTTTTTTTTTTCCTGCGCTGTCACAATTATCTGTCACGTTCACCTAGTAATTATGTAGTTACTTCAGTAATCAATTATTCATCGAATTCCACTTACCTATGCTTTTCTTTTCTTTCTCAAGTTATGGCTTTCCAAGGGCACATCTGCTCCTCTGCGCAAAGAAAGTAAACAAACATTCTTTAAAATTAAGCGACTTATTCCTAATTAAAAGAGAATAAAAATAATAATAATAAAAAAACCCCAGTTATCAGGGTAAGTTTTCTTCATTACAGAATGCAAAGACAGACAGGTAATGATATTTAAATGATGGTCCATTTTTGGATGCAAGGAAGTGCTGGACTAGAGAAAATACCCCATTTGAAAATCCAGGCAGTGAAAAGACCAAAAAACAGATGCAGCATTTATGTATCAACTGCTACATGGAGGGTAAATGCGAGATAATGACAACATAGGTCAACATAATGAGAAACAAAAGCAATGTAAGCACTTACACATGCAGGAGTATCACACGTAGCTAAACTTCTATTACTGCCTGTAGATATATACTCTATGTTATAAGCAGACATTTAGATAATAATCATTAATAGGCTTAAAACTATGTATGTAATGAAGCCTTTTAAATAGTGTATGAAGATGATCTGGGAATAAAGCCTGCAAGATATTGCAAAGCACAATGCAGTTGAAAATCTAAATATGCCCCTTGTCCTATGTAGAAGAATGGAAATCAGAGACAACGGGACAAAAGGTCCAGTGTGTAAGGTGTTGTTTACATGGCAAGGTCCTTACAGTCTAGTTAATAGAGGTATTACAAATATTATTGACAAGTCATACATAGAGCAAAAGGTTATTGGCCACTACCCCATCATTTCACCAGGTACACAAATAGAGATTAGATAAAACATGGAGGAAAATCAAATGTTTAAACTGCTCTTGGACTCTAAGGATCACTGTTTGAATGAAGTACTCCATACATCCTGGAGCAGAGCAAGAGAGGGCAGGAGGAAATCAGCATTTTGTGCATCAGTAGGCTCTGATGAGAGAAATGCTGACGAGTATGGGACCAAAATCAGATCTTCAGTGCTGCAATTCAGAACTACCTCACACCTTGCATCTTTAAGTACTGGCATCTTCTTGCAAGAAGCCTCTAACTCTCTGTTCTTTGAATTCTGTTGTTGTTTTGGTTAGGCTACTTAATCTTTTAGATGGATGCTACAAACAAGTAGCATTTCTGTTGTCAGAGGAGGTATGCTAGAACAATTAATAAACAACCTCTGTGAATACACATCTTCAGTTATCACTGTAGCTACACATACAATGAATTTTTTTCTTGTTAAACAGAGGAAATTTAAGTTTCAGTTCGGTTACTTTGAAGGCAGATGCCCTTTGCACTAGTAAATATGAGTTGTACAGGAAGATGTTGTTGTTTGCAGTTTTGACCAATTAGTGTTTCACTATTTTGCTTCAGTTTCTCTTTAGTTCTACTTGGGACAAATAGTGTTTACCTGAGAGTTCAGGATATGCCTCTCATAGTTTGTTACTTCTGTTGCACTTACCATCATCACCTTAAGGAGGTTTCTGATTAACATCAGTTTAAAAGATAACAGGCTCTGGGCTACTGTATTCAACAAAGTAATGTGAAATCATTGGCAAATTTGAAAAAAAAAAAGAGTGCATTAGTATAAGAATGGATAAAGGAGGCAATAACCAACACTCTCACAATTAAGAAATTGCCCTGTGAAAGAGAGAAATTACTATGCCCATTGTAGAGCCTACAGAGATTAATGGAATATGGCTGTGAAACTGTTTTAATAGATAAATTGGGTGGGTGGTTAAACATCTGAGGGAAGATGATTACTTTGTAGTGAAACAAAACAAAGAGGAATAAATCACAAAGCTGCTCTATTACCACAATTAAAATGCAATTGCTTGATCAATTATCACTCCAGCTAATAGCTTCATGGAAGACAAGCAAATAAATAAAACATTATGCTAACCAAAGTTCTTTGTAACATAATAACAATACCTGTGCACTTACATGTTCCTTGTTTGCATTCATTTATGTCTAATACATGTATAGTGCATTGCATGACATAAGCAAGGCTATATATAATGTGTTTAAGTATTCCTTTGTAGTTTTAGAGTAAACATCAAAGATACACAACCATGATAATGCATGCAGTGGGTAAATATCCAACATACATTTAGATAACTGCTACATTTCAATATTTTCTAGATCTCTGAGAATCTTCTTGTTTTACAGACGTACCAGCCAAAAATGATTCGGGAGAATTTCCCTTTGGAATAGTTTCCAAGGTCAGCATCTGTGATGGCACGTGTTGGTTTCCAGCTTGCCCTTGGAAAATGCCTGGAGTTTATGTGGACATGGGGAGGCAGTAAAGCAAACTGTGGCTGTCATATATCAGCATTACATTTTTATATCCAGGAATCAGCAAAGCGTGCATCCCTGTACAGGGAGGTAAGTGGCAACACGTGTGTTTGCATGAAACAAAACCCAGGGTACAAAGGTAAATAGCTGGTACAGAATGAGCATCCTGTGATCCAAACCTGATCCAAAGCCAATGGCAATGACCAGATTTGTCCCCCTGACACAAAGTCCTGTTCAAATACAATACTTGATTTCTCCCTAGAAGCATTCATATAATATAGTTTAAATACATAGGGAACAAACATTTTGCAATGATAATTTAGCACAGGGAAAATAATATGTCTATCTATTGATTAATAGCAACACAGATTGTGTCACAAGTTGAGTAATATGTGAGAAGATGCTTCTCAAGTATAAAACTGCAAGTAAATGGTAAGTAGTTCCTAGATCCAGTTGTAGAGAGCTGTGTCTGGGGTTTCTTTTTAACATTTTAATGTTTTGCCTTGTGCAAAAAGATTACACATATTTGGCAAGCTTCTTTTGCCTTTCCCAGGGCAAGAATAATCAGAAAACAGATGAGGCATATGGACACATTTAAACTGAGCAGTGTATATGCTGAAAATACACAGGTATTGCTGGAGTGTACTAATGAAAGAGCAGAATTTGTGCCCTCCCTAAAGGCATAAGAGACTTCACCAGATCCCTTGTGCTCTGTTCTTGCTCCCAGTATAGGTTACATCAACATTAAATCCTTTCACTTCTGTCCTTGCAGTTAATTTTTATTCTTGTTTGTCTGTGTCCAGTAGTTTATTTGGAGAAAAGTCTGAGAGATTCCTGCCATTTCATCACTTCTGACCAAAACAGTTTGAGAAATGGGGACTCCTTCCTTTCAACTTTCCCATTCATAAAGGCAAGACATGCCTCCTAACTCTCAGAAGGAATCTACTGATGAAGGAAGAAATTCAACGTAGGGAAATTTTGCAAGAAAACAGTAGAATGGTCTCTGAAGAACAACATTTGAGAGTGAAACTGGGTTTCGAAGTTTTCCTAGAATTCTGGGCTGGACCTTCTTCAAGTACCCTGCATTATCCAGCATCAAGTACATCTAGTGATGGAAGTGTAGGAAGGAGGGGAAGAGAGTGGAGAAAAGAAAATTTAGAATGAGTAAAATGAGATTTCAAAAAGGAATTGAATAGCATCAGAGAATCAGAGAATCAGAGAATCAGAGAGTCCGAGAATGGTTTGGGTTGGAAGGGGTGATAAAAATTATCTCTTTTCAACCCTTTGCCATGGACAGGAACATTTTCNATAAAAATTATCTCTTTTCAACCCTTTGCCATGGACAGGGACATTTTCCACTTTTCCATGTTGCTCAGAGCCCCATCCAAACCTGACCCTGAACACTTTCAGGGATGGGGCATCCCCAGCTTCTCTGGACAGCATGTGCCGGTGCTTCACCACCCTCACAGGAAAGAATTTATCCCTAATAACATTCAAAGCCTACTCTCAGCTTAAAACTATTCTCCCTTGTCATTTCACTACATGTACACACCTACATACATTAAAAAAATACACTGTATTGAACAGAACCTGTGGTCTGTAACTAAGAGCAGACAATAATAAAAATAACAAGCTTTCTTACAACAGAGGTGTAGGAAAGACAACAGTGGGACTAAGGGCTGATTTCATGAACTCAGGTTGACAGTTGTCTTTGTTGCAGTGCATGAAGCATATAATTCAAGAGGAACACTCATTTAGCACCTCATCCCCTTATAGAGTCCCATATGGAGCCCTCCATACAATCCTTTTATTCCAAACCCCAAAACACTTTCAGTCTCATTGACATCTATTATCAACAGCAAGGAATGGTTGCAGATCACAACTCCATGTGCCTCCTACATTTTGGGAGAGTGAGGGCTTTCTGTTCCTATTTTTTTTTTCTTTTAATGTGAAGGAGAAATTAACAGTTTGGACGTTTTCTGCTGTAGTTCTGTATTATTATCTATTGAGATGCATCGTGAAATTGGACACCTGACCATTGGAAGGTCATCCAACATGCTACATGCTTAGTGTTTTTTCAGAATTTAGAAACAAAGAAACAAATAAGAATATAAACCACAAAGACAAAGCCATGAGCTGCAGTGGTGCATAAAGTCTGAAGGTTAAAGTGAGCTTGAAGTAAATGTGAAAAATAGGAAAGCTGTGTATATATACTTAGTGAGGGCTGCAGGGAAAAGATAGTGTCAGGAAAAAGCTAAATGAGTTAGTGCATTCCAAAAACTGTAGGAGAAGCAAAAAAAAAACCCTACAAAAGTGTTTATCAGAGGAAAGTGAAGTGTCAGGGAGAAACTAATTGTTGCTATTGCCAAATGAAGAGGAAAATAAAAGACTGAAGAAAATTGATTCAGACAGTGTCTTTAATTTTCTATATTCTTTTTCCTTCTGATAAAGAAATCCAAAAGGTAATTCTGAAAATAGTTTTGATGGAGCTTCTAACAGAAATTTAAAAAGCTTGCCTAAAAAAAAAAATAAATCTATGGAAGATATCAGTTCTGGATTACATCACATTTCATTTTAAGAGAGCAAACATAGAAAGACACAATAATGTGACTCACTGATGCAGCTGAGTTTGAGTTTGTCTCATTCACATCCATAAACCATGACAGCTTCAGCAACATGAAAACTTGAATTTTGGTTTGAAACATGAACTTGGAAAAGTGCTTCCTTGGTCTTCAAGCCTTCCTTCCAACACTAGAGGAAACCTTGACAATTTTTCCCTGATTTAAAATTTACCAAAGCTGAAGGAGAAAACTTAAACAGTGCAATTCCTTTTTTATGTGATGTAGATAATGCTGGTTTAAATATAAACTGAAACAACAGTATGGAAAGCATATACATAGCAATAATATACAAAACATATACAATATCCACTATAATAGCACAAAGCTTCAAGTATGTATAAGATTTTGAGCTATTGCAGGCATGTGGAACTCGAGATTAGTGTCCCCTGAGGAGTGTGTATGACTGCTGGACATGGGAGCAGTGGATACCTGGATTCTAACCACTCCTTGCTCTACAGGAGTGCACAAATCTCCTGCTGCCACTGCTGACAAACAAACGGGGTCCTTCAACAAAACCTGGGCTCTTGCTGGAGTAGCAAGAGATTTGAAAAGGGCAACTCTCGACATTCTCTCTCTGTTATTTTTACACTTGCTTTTCTCTCACAGGGAGTAAGCAAGTTGTGCCGTTTGCACTCCTGCATCCTGTGAATCAATGGTTTGTAAAGGATGACTCACCCCAGCCACACTTGAGCCTATTTGAAACGCCTCTAAGTGTGTTAGGAGAAGAGATTTTTTGTCAGAAACTCAATACAGCACTTTAAAAAAGTTAGTGAAGTGCTCAGTTTTTTTGTGTGTGGATGTATCAAGGGGCTGGAATACAAAGTAATTATGTCAGCAATTTTACTGCTGTGTATAAAATAAAGCCCTATCTTGTTTCAGATCCTTGTTGCTCAGTAGTAGAGAAAGAATGAGGAGATTTTCTTTAAAACTATCATAAATTTAGAAGGCAGTTCTTTCAATTCAACAATGCATGTGTTTAACTGTTGGACAATAATGTTTCGTTAGGGCAATATTTTGGGGAGGAATTGAGTATTTAACTAACAAAAAGGTAGATATTTTTTAGGGAAACACTAATTTCCCATCAAACACACAAAAAAGTTAACTGAATCCTTGAATTCAGAAGCACTACATTTGTATCTCCCTAGTACAGCTGTAACGTTTCTGCATCATTTTATTCCTGGTTTCTCAGTCCTGCTCCATCATGGCTTGTACATTCTTTACGTACAGGAAAAAGAAAATGTTTGGAAGGGAAAGTAAATTTCCAGGGTCTGTACACATCAGAGAGGAGAAAGATTTTAGTAGATTTTTTTTCCCTTTTTTTTTCTTTCTAAGAGCTTTAACATGTAGGAAGAAATGATCCCAGTCAATAGGAAGACAAGTGTGGATGGAGGTTGTCGTAGTTACCTTTACTTGACACTGACTTTTTTTTTTTTTTTTCAAAACCTGGAATTCATTTTTAGCTGCACCATATGACATATAGGAAGAAAAAATCCAGAGCTAGAAGATAGTAAAGGGTCTTCCTGTTCTTAACCAACCTCCTGAGATGAGTCACTGATGGGAAAATGCTGATTAAGTCACTGGTGATGTGTGCAGGTGTTTCCTATTTGTTTGGGAAACCTTAAGAGAGACCCATGGGAGGGAAGGGGTAGAGTTGGAGAGTGTTTGTGGAAGGAGTGTTGTAGCTGAGAGCATGTGCAGGCAAGTATGTGGATGATCTAGGCTGTTTATGAGCCTTTTCAAATTTATGTTATTTTGGTATGTAAGAGTTTGTTGAGTCTGTAAATTTGGGGAGGGAGTGATTTGGTGCTTTGTGCAAGATGGGAATAGCTCATTCTGGTGAAGGTAAAGTTAACTTAGCTAAATCAGTTCAATCTAATTTATGTTAAGAGTTTGATTAGAATGGCAAATGGATTTTTTTTTTTCCTATGGTATTTCTGAAAAAGCTATGTAAACAGTGGGAGGCAAGGATAAAAACTGGGAACAAAAAGTTCAAGGAAAGAAACCAAGATGTTCAGCTGGACTTTGAATATGTTTTAAAGGATGAAAATGAGAATAAAATATCTGCAAGGGTTCCCAGGACCTAGGGATGTTAAATGATGAAATAGGAACTAAAAAATCCTAAACAACTGAGAAGAGTTTCTTAATTGGACATATTTGTGATTATTCTGCAAAAATCATTTAATAAGTGCTGGATAGGGAGCAATTCTATATCTGTACAGAGCTTTTGAAAGTTATACCTTGTGTGACTCTAAGAATTTTTCTCTTTGCTTTTGATATGTGTTTTTTTGTTGTTGTTGTTGGTTTTTTTTTTTTGTTTTGTTTTTGTTTTTAATGTTGTCTTTTACAATGATTTAGATTTTTAAACTTATTTTTTTAATTTTTACTTTTATTCTAAATGCTGGTTTGGAGGGGGCCTTCCAATTTATTTTGCAATGCTCCCTCAATTTTCATCCCTGACTTGTACTTTGGAGAAAATAATGTTTTTTAGGAAACAATAAATCCAGTTTGCAATAAGAAAATGAGGAAGGATAAATGTTAAGAATTATTTTTTTCTTTTGTAAGAATTGGGATTTGGAGTTTTTCTGAAGATAATCTGAAGTATTGTGCCATAGGGGAACAAAACTTTTTACTCAAAAGGACTCATTGAAGCACTTTTAAGGCAAATTGGTAAGGGTTGGTCATCAGTCAAACTTGTTCTAAGTCACAACCCTTAATTTCACCCCAAAAAAATCTTTTATTGTACCACTGAAAGGTATTTTTACTTGTTTTATTTTTACTTTTGTGGTTTTGATTTTTTCCCTCTTACTGGAATGAATTTGCTGGGCTCAGGTTAGAAAGTCACATGCTGTTTCTTCAAAACCTGGAACTGTTTTTTTGGCTATGTTTTCTACAAATCAGCTTTTTATTAAAGAACTCTTGGGAATAGAGATTTTTCTTTTTTTTCCCTTCAGTTAAGGTTATCAGAGAAGCACCAGAAATCAGTAAACAGTCACTATATCTATGCCAGCTGATTGGATTAGATGAAGTTGAGTTCTCCTTTCCACATCTGTTTCTCTACTCTTTTGACATTGATACTCTCAAACCTGCACGAATGTTTGGGCTGTGCTTGGTGCACAAGGGCTGCTGAAACATTAGATGTCGTTGTATTGGATAATAATTAATTAGATAATAATTAATTCTCCTTGAAAGACAACCTAGGCTTCATTTGGAGCCTAGGAGAAGAGGAGAAGTCCATGTTTATATGGGGACTCTGTTCTCAAAGTTTTGTCGAATTTTATGGATAAGTCTAAAAGAAGAAAGAGTTCTTGTGTTTTCACCAAGTTTTGGGGAGTGGTAACATGTAGCCAAGGTATTTATTTCAGTAGTATACCAGGCAGGGACAAACCTCTAAATTCTGCATTCAAATATGATTTAAGATGACTTTTAATAATACATATGTGTATGTCTACACTACAGTATTTATTCTCCTACTGTTGTTTTCTCCTCTTTATCTAATACTGCTTGTTAAGCCTCCCTCTTTTCCAGATATGTGAAGAGATTGAGTCATTGAGTCCAGAGGATATATTTTATCAGCTTGCCTAAATTTGAAGCTATTGTCAACAGTTGATTTTTGGTACAAGAGTGATTATTGAATTTTTCTTCATAATTAGGGTTATTTGGCTGATTTTGAGGCTGGGCAGAACATCAATAACAAGTGATATTTTAAAGGAAAAAAATGTCTTTTTCCACAAGATACCACTACATAGTCACTTATTCTGATGTCTGGTTCTTTCCTCTCATAGGAGTCTCTAGAAAATGAATATAAATTTCTCTTTGCTCTCTTTTCCTCAGTTTGAAGCTCATGTTTTTTGCTTCTAGTGGGAATGGAGGGCAAATAGCATGGAAATGAGACACAACTCAATCTGAGTGAAAAATCAATGATCAGTTTTCTGTTGTCTTTCATTTACTGCCATTTTTTATTTTTTTAAAATTTAAAAACAACCATGTGGATTAGCACAAAGGCAAAGAGACATAAGGCTTCTGGAAAGCTGTATCATGGAAACTTGTCTGAAACTGAGAAGCAAGCAGATTTTGTAATTGTGGAAGTATGTCCCATTGTCTGTTTTTTGTGAAATGCATGTAACCCATGCAGACCTTTCAGTGGTAAGGATGTGCCCATCTGTTCCTGAGTCAGACAAATGCACAGCTCTTCCTTCAGTGAAGATTTACTAAGCCCTGACACCACCAAAAAAACCACCCCTGATATGTGCTTTTCCTTCTGGCAGTTTGTGCTGATGATGAGAGACTTGGCAGCTTGGGAAGGTGAAGGGAGTTCTTGGGAAATCAAGAACTGAAACTCCAGCTTGCATATGAGGTGATTTTCAATGTGGTTAAAAACAGCCCTTAAGTTTTAGGAAAGGAATGGAGGCATCCCAAGCAGGTGATAGCTGGAGGGTTAAAAAAAGGAGAAGAAAAAATGTAGAGTCCAAAATCTGTCTGGAGAGAGGGATCTGTGGTGGGCAGGGAGCCTGTTGGGCTGCCTGCTCACAGAGGTCACACTGCAGCAGAGAGAGAGCACAGGCTGAGGAGATGAATGATGACTGCTGGGAGCCAAACATGATCTCTCTGGGCTTCAGCAGGAAAGCTGAGCAGAGAGGAGCACTGACAAGCTGAATCCCAGAGCCTGAGGAGGTAAGGGATGATGATGTCCAGACCAAGGAAGGAAATGGTGCATGATGTGAAGCCCGTGGTAATGCCTGAGATACAAACAAGTTTCCTTTTTAAAACCACAAATATAGCAAATGATGAAAGCACTAATCCTAATGATGGCTTCTGCAGTGAGTTTTTTGTATGTGAGGGGGAAAAAAATAACAATTTTTTTGTGTTTTGAGACAGCTCTCCAAGTTAGTAAATGGAGACTAATCACAGCACTGCAGTGCCTTATGAGTAGGTTATATTCAGAAAGTGTGTTGTCTTCATGACTGAAAACTTCAATCAGTAGAGCTTCCTCAGAGAAAAGGTTAATAGAAATATTTTGATCAATAAGGTTTATATTCATTTTGTAAGTAATGTAAATATAATTCCTACAAGTTTGCTGAATTTAAAGCTTCTGCCTGTAGAAATACGTAAAAGTAAGATTTTTACTATCTACTCAGTGAGTAGTCAGGGAAAAGTCATTATCTCACTTCCCTCCTTCACCTGCACAAATCCAGTGAAGTTAGGTCCCAACTAAAATAAGGCACATATGTGTAATTAATACTACCTTTGATATTATAGCACTTATGCCTGAAGTTAAACCTGTATGCAAGAATTTTGGCAGCAGAACTAAAATAATTTAAATGAAAAAGAAAAATTAGACATATAATGATTGACATATCCACTATTACAAAAGAGGAATAGTAAGAGTCTTACGTTTTAATTAACAGAACTTTTTCAAAACTTTTTTAATTTGAATTTTTACTGGTGATTTCAGCACTGAGGTAAATGTCTTTGAATGAAGACCATATCTGCCTATTTTAAAAGCTTCAGATAGACAAATTAAATAGAGTCAACGTTGCTGGAGGTGATGAAATGATTGATGAATAAAGCAGCTGGGAAATCCTTGTAGTAACTTTTAAACAAAAGTCTACAATAGAACCTGAAATCTCCATTAGAATAGAAATTTTGGCAGAAGAGGAAAAACCTTTATGGAAAATTGGGTTTGCAACTGTTTTACAATGAATTTTAAAGGAACATCTGCCCTATTTTGGTGTATAACTGGAGATTACTCTTATTAATGTTGATACTCCCATGTGTGTATATGGGAGTGTATGTTGATGCTTGATGAAACAGCCCTAACACTTACTTTGCTGATTTTATGTCAGTTCTCAGGTTCTTGGAACGTATGTTTTCTTTGTGCTAATTGAAACCTAAAACTTTATTTTAGTCTATTCAATGAAATTTTAATGGATCCAGGAGAAAAAAAAATGGCTTCAGTTTTGAGTAGGGAGGTTAACATCTTGCCCCACATGTCAGCAATAGCACCTGGAATGAGAAAGCAGCATCTTGACCCTCCTTGAGCAGGGAGGTTGGCCCAGAGGACCCACTGTGGTCCCTTCCAACCTGATCCATTCTGTGATTTGTTTTCCATGCTGGAAATGCTGGGACAGGGCTGCTGTCAAGTCAGTTGAATCACAGCTGGGATATAACATCCTCTACACCCACAATTTCATGGGACCTCCCTGGAGGCTTCCACAAGTATTTTTAATGTAGATTCTATGTATTATTCTTTATGTAGCATTGCACAATAGCTGGATGTGAATAAAATTATCCCTTGGAGAGCCAGACATTTTGAAAAGCTAGATTTACACATAAGATACAGAAGCATATTTGGTACAAGGGCTTCCCATCTAATCTTGCCTACAGCAGATTAATCTTTGTCGCTCTCAGGCTTCAGTTGTTGAGTTTAAAGACACCACAAATAAACTTGCAAAGACTGAAACTTATTACAGCCTCAGTTTGTACTTTGGTATACTTTAAATATATATAGTGAAGTCAATTTTTGTCTATTTTTTTTTTTTTTGTAAAATTTTACATCGGCTGATTCAATTTAAACTGAATTTCCATCTTAAACCTGGTAGGACTTTCTCACTTCAGCAATTTAAACATTTTTCAATAAACAATTATGAAGAAACTTAACAATGTATCTGGGAGTTACCTGAGATCTGCAGGACTCTAGACTCAAGCCTGTAGTGCTAAATGTTTTGCTTAAATCCATTAAAATGCTTAATCACACAGTTTATTTCTGAACACTAAGTAGTTTCAATTAATACACATTAAGTGGAGTATTGCATTCCTTAATAACTTGGATGGCTCAGGAGTGCATGGCACATACCAGCCTCTAATCACCTAAGAATTTCTGCAACATGAAAGAATAGCTGAAACAAAGCAACATAATGAGTTAGGCTTTTTTTTTTTTTATTCAGTTCATTGTTATGACCAAACTACTATTGGATTTTCATGTAGATTGCCTCAGTCTGCATTTGCATTACAAATTCTGATTCTTATTGCTGTTAAATAGATATATAATACTCACATGGCTGTAACAATGAGTTTACAGGCTCACTTATTTTATTTTATAATTCAGTATTGTAGTGGAACAAAGAGCAGATATTTTGCTGTAATGGTTATGCTAATTGACTTTTAATGTTGTTTTATTTTCCAGCTACTCATCAGCAGTCTCCCAAGTTTAATAAAGCTCAAACATTTAATTTTATTGCCTCGGAGTATTGATTATCTGTTTAATACTAAGAACAATGTGATCTGTTGTCTTCGCCTTGCTGATTGTCTGAATTATCTTGAAGAAATAAGAGATGTGCATGAGAAGAATCTCATACACATGCATTACTCATGGCTGTGGTACCAAAACCACAAGCCTTTAATCTCAGACACACAAGGGAAAGAAATTTTATTGTTTCACAACTGAGCTCAATATTCCCTCAGGCATTACACCACTATTTAAGTTTCTTTTTTTGATTTTTATTGCAAACATAAGCTTATTTAAAATAATGAATGACATACTGTCTAGTTTGAGACAAATATTTAAATTTTACTTAAAAACCCTACTAGATTTATTAGGGAGGGCATTTTTTTTTCCATCTTAGAGGTTAATTTGTTGCGGAAACAACATCTATTTCATAGAAATAACAGAAAGAAATATAAGAACAGTGGAAGGCCGCATCCATTCCACTAGTATGAAAAAGACCTAGAACTCCATTTCTTAGTGTTTAAATTCAGGGATAGCAGATCAATTTTCCTCCTCAGCCAAGTTTATTTTTTGGTTCCATCTCAGTCATGAGAGCCTTTGAATCGTGTTGCCTCCACAATCTTCCTTCAGAAATCATTCTTAACAAATCTTTTGTGAGCCAGAGTTTTGAATGTGCATGACATATTAGGTAATTATTATAAAGACCATTTGATTATTTTAGAAGTTTTTCAGAGGGAATTTTTGCATAACCTTTTGACCTCCATGCAAATATCTTCAATGTTTCTTACTCTCTTCTACTTTAAATTTAAATCTAAAAATTATCAATAAATCACTGCACTATCTTGGAGGCCATATAATTTTTTTTCTTTTTAAAGGTGACATTTAAACATGGAAAACATGCCATTTTGTAAGGATTTTGCTTGGTTTTGTGTGGTGTTTTTGGGGTTGTTTGTTTTTTTTCTGGAGAAAAGAACTTTTATCAGCTCTTGCAAAATTATTTTTAGGCTGTATAGAAGTTGAATTAAGAACCAGTTGATGACATCAGTTCTTGATATCCAGACGTCTCTCTGCAAGTTAGTAAATGTTACCATTCTTAGTGAAACATGTTAAAAATATTTCAGGAAATATTGTTCTCTATTTACTTTACCTGTGGGCTTAGTAGGAACCAAAATGTTCTGAAGTGAATAGTTTCCTACTTTGGGCAACAGACAAATCAGTAAGACACAGACTGCAACTATTGATTTGAAGTGTTTTCACTGTGTTATTGTACTGTAATAGCCTTAATGTATAAATGTTGCAAATACACAAAGGAAAATTGGATTTCAGTCATATACAATTGCTTTTTTGCAAGAAAAATGATTTGGAAACTTGAGTAAAAATAGGATGATGTAAAATGTATTTAACATGAAAATTTCAAGACATATTTTGTTGTAGCTTAATTTTGATTATTATTTTCTTGTACTTTGAATATAATAGTCATTATATATTTTTACATAAATTTTACTCTTTTTTATAAGACAAAATAAATACAAATGTATTTGGGCTGAAAAGAAGAAATGACAATTCAGTATGAGTGCTTAGGTAGCTTTAGAAGTTAGGACTTGTAAATTTTAATGATGTATCTAATGGGCCACCAAAAGCATCTTTGTTTTCTCTGTGTCAGCTGCAGTAATGACTTCAGTTTTTTTCCAACTAACGTGTATAAATTATTTCAATGTGGCCCATAAGATTGAAACAAAATAAGCTATAGCATTGTGTGACAAAACTGTCCATAAAACACCTGCAAAACCAGAAGACTTGATCTTAAGAATTTGCATTTTTTTACCCTGTGAGATTTGACTAATGGCAATTATCTCCTGGAGGAGATGGTGCTTTTAAGAAATCTTTCTGCCTGCCTGTAATTTTTGATGTGAATCTGTGTTACTCCTGCAGCCCCTCCATCCATCCTCCCCGGTGGCAACTATTCCCTCACACTTCTGTGGCACTGTGAAGTGTTTGAGAGGAAGATGTAAAATACAGAGCTGCCAATTATAATCTTTTTGGCAGGAGTATGGATGTCCAGCCCCCTCCCAGACAAGTGTGTGGTGGCTGGTGTTTGGTTTCTCTGTCCTTTTTTAATCAGGTTCTTTGGGGAGTTGAGAGGTGAAGGTAGGAAGAAGAAACGTGTGAGGTCCAGATCTCTTCTTGTTGCTCCAAGGCAGAGAAATGCAAAAATTATACAAAAAAGGTCACGGATAAGGCGAAAAAAAAATCAAGTGATGGCTTAGAAGGCAAACAAGGTCTCTTTCATTTTCTGTGAACACAGTCAGACACTACAACAGATTTCCCTGAGCAGATGGTAGATGTCCCATTGCTTGAAGTGCTCAAGGCCAGGACAGGTTGGATGGGGCTCTGAGAAACCTGATCTAGTGCAAGTTGTCCCTGCCCACGGCAAGGGGCTGAAATTAGATGATCTTGAAGGTCCCTTCCAACTCAAACCATTCCATGATTCTAATGAACAGCACAGTGTTGCCAGGGTTGCCCTATAATAAAAGAGAGAGTTGGGTCGAAGAAAACACGGGTCCAACCAGTATGGTCACCACTACATTCTTCCTTTATTTCATCTAAAATGGCAGCTTATATACATTTCTATATAGTTTGCAAAGTCAGTAGCTTTTTCATTGGCACACAGCAGAGAGAAGAATGCAAACACACATTATTGAACTTACTTTTAAGGTAGCTAACACATGCTTACTAACAACTCCACTCAGTGACCTTCACAAACCCCATTATCTTTCTCTGACACCTTAACATCTAATTTCAACAGCGCCACAACTTTACCAAGTAATTTTAACTGCGTCACAGGCTTGAGGCCTCAGGTCAGGCCTCAGCAAGGCCTCGGCAAGGCCTCAGCTGGAGTAGTTCAAGACCTAGGTATACATCATGTCCTCCTTCCCTGAGGAATTCTGTAACAGCACAGTTACGAGTGCGCTCTGCCACGCGTGTTGGGGCCACCTTCTTGTCCCTCACTCTGCCAGCTCAAGGCAAGCCTGGCACCACAAGCCCTGGGGACGTGGAGGCTGCTTGAGGGACCTTCAGGGATTCCAGGATATGGATGTGGTGAGCCCATGCTCTGAAAAAGCTCTCATGACCTCTCCCTGCTTGGGAATCGTCAGTGGTTTAGGGTATTTCTGAAAATCTACTCCCTGAGTTGCCTTCTGGCTGTGGCCTGTCTGCTTCAAGAAGCTCAGGAATAGAAGTCACCCCATATGTTGAGCTGGAAAAAATAAGCAATTGCTTAAGTGTAAAGAAGGTGAAAATAAGGAAATTTACTCTGGTTCAATTCATTTAATGCAAACTCTTGTCATTCCTGTGTGTGCAGTGTTAATTAGCAAATTTTAGCTAGCTTTTACCAGAAGTCTAAGAAAAATTTATAGGAATTGTATTTTATTCCACTGAATGGAAGAGTGATTGAATGATTTTTTGAGTTCATCAAAGGCAGAGCCAGTAATAAGTTGGTGTTTATGAGACCTTGATCTTTATTTACTAGATCACAAAACTATCAGTAATATAGCTACATTCTGAGATATAATTCCTAATACTATATTTATTCAAATATTTTTATAAACTGTCTCATTTACAAGTACACTAAGAGAAGGATATTAGTTAGGATCATCTGGTGTTCTCTAATGCATATCCTACAAGTGCTGTAATCCTTTTGTTTTATCACAGTTTTACTAGCAGTTAAAATAATTTTGGGGGGAATGTTTAATATAACGAGCATTATTCATCTGGTTGGTGGAATATTTTAAAAAAAATTAATTATGTAATGGTTTTGAATTGTAAATCCTCTCTTTAAACAGGTCAGGCTTGTCTTGCTGTGTTTGAGAGCATTCACAGTTTAAACTCAGGGCTTATTTTCTTGCTCTTTCTTGTACACGCTTTTTCTCTCTATTGTTTGTCCGATTCTAAAATCTGAAAAAACAAATGTGATTGCTTTGCTGATTAAAACAGAAAATTGGTTATCTCATGAAATAAATAGAGGACCAAGATTGGCACTTTTATTCTTGAAAGGATGAGATTTGACTTGCTATTGATCAGAAAAAAAATAAGGATAAACTCAAATTTATTTGCTGAGGCTTTGTAAACAATTTAGATCTATAACAGACTCTTAAAAGGAAAATCTATGTTTGCTGAAAGCCTTTGGGCTTTGTTAACTGTGTGCTGCTCTCAAGCTTTTAAATGATAAATTTAGAATTTTGAATCCTATTCGATTTAATGTTAAAATCATAGAAGAGGGAACTATGGCCTTGTTGTGGTTTAACCCCAGCGAGCAATGAAATATCACACAGCCACTTCCTCCCTCCCTCCCTCCCAAAAAAAAAGGCGCCAAACAAAACAACAACACCAAACCAAAAAAAAACGAAACAAAAAACCATTTGTGGGTTGAGATAAGAACGGTTCAATAAAAATACTAATGATAATAATAGTAATAAAAGGGAGAGGAGGAGAGAGACAAAGTGCCATAAAGACAAGCGGTGAACAATACACCTGCTCACCCCGCACTGGCTGATGCCCAGCCCGTCCTTGAGCCCCTCACAGCCAATTGTGTACTGCACAGGATGTTCCCTGGTGGGGAATATCCCTTTGGCCAGTTCAGGCCAACTGTCCTGGCCATGCTCCCTCCCAAATCCTTGTATCCCTCCTCACTGAACAGTTCTTGATTTGGGATAAGCACTGCTCAGCACCAACCAAAGCACCAGCGTGCGATTAACATCATTCTCCTACTGAATCCAAAACTCAGCACTGCACCAGCTACCAGGGAGAAAATTAACTCTATCCCAGTAGAAAACAGAACATGCCTTAAAGTTAAATGTTGAACTATTTATTTCTGAAGTTAGGGTTACTCAATTGGGTAAGTTGCTCTTTTGGGTTTGTTGTTATTGTATTTATTGAAAGGCTAAAATCTGGAAAATTTTGTGATGTGCATGATCTTCCTGGAAGGTGAATGTTTCTCCATATTGTCTGGGATAACTGGGTTTATTTCTGTTCTCCAACCTGTTCTTGCCCTGCAAAACAGCAGGTGATCAGAATGCTCTGAAGCAGCTGCTGGCACTTTTGGAAGGTGTTAATGCCCTTTGCTGCTGAGCCATCACATGTTAGTGACACTTTCAGACTGTTAGTGAGTAGTTCTTTAAATATTTTCGTCCTGAAGGGTTATTGTGATATTGACCACACTGCACGAAAAAAAAAAAAAATCAAGGCTAACTGACAAAAAATGCCTCACTCTTGCAGGGGATCTGAAAGATCTGATATTTGTTTAACATCTTTGTTGACGAAAAAGGCTTGATTTTTGATGGCTAGAATGTTTCTATTAGGGTAACAATAGAAGGTTTCTATTAGGTGACTACGGCTTTCTCTTTCCATTTTATTCTGTACAGGTTTTTTAGGCAAAAATTGAATGCCTTTCAATAATTTTAGAACATTAATAATAATGCAGTTTCTGACTATATGAAAAGCAATCTTAACATTTCATTGTTTTGGTTCAGTGTCTATTTTTATGCTAAAATGGCTTTCTGAAGTACTTGTAGAAAGATATAAAGAAGTTCCCAGAAGGGACCTATTAGTTCTAAAGAAGTAGGGATTTGAGTGTACTTATCTTTGCTTTTAAAAGCTGCCTCTCCATTTTTATTTTTCTCTTTCATTTTTTTTTCCTCAGTGTGATTCATCTTGCTGTTTATTTTTTTCATCCTGCCTCTACTTTGCCTTTTTTGCTGTGCTACTAATCTGCTGTGTGTGTTAGGACTCCCTTTTCCTTCCTCTGAGGCATCTGGAGTAGATTAATATGAAGGTCAGACTGGGAAAATGGGTGAATTTCTGCTCTTCCTAAAATACAGGCAGACAATTAATTTTCATCAGTGATTCTCTTTGAAGTAGATAGAACTCAGCCCTTTTAAGCATGTCATTGTGTGCAAGATTTTAGGTGTATACACCTTTATATAAAACAGGTCAGCATTCAAGGTGCAAGACATAGGGTGGTCTTTGCTTGAGATTCAAAATTTTGGCTTTGTAATTAGAATTTTCCTGAAATAAAGAAGAAACAAGGGAAGAAGGAGATGTAAAAAAGACATACTAAATTTGGCAGTTTTGAGTTTTGGAGGGCTTAAGTGAGTTATTTAAGACTTGTCATTGTCAGTAAGACAGAGGAATTTGTCCTGAGCTTGCTCTATGATTATTTATGCATAAAAATAGATTGCTGGGGTTTGGAGACATTTTGCCCTTGTCCTTCTATTACATGTTTTTGTTTCCATGGATACAGACAGTTACCTGAAAGGTCCAGAAATATTATATAACCCAGTTTGATGGATGCCAAAATTATAATTTTGAACCAAAATGACCTTGATTTAATGGAGTTCTCCTCAACAGGCACAGTGAAGTTGGAGCTGTTATTCATCTGAGGGTGTGAACTCTACTATTGCAAAGATATACTGGTCCAAATGCATGGTGATGAGGATTTTATGACCCACTCATTTCTTTAATATCTTAAGTAGGATGAGGCAATTGGCTGACTAATGAGATCTTAATGTGTGTAGTGGTCTGAGTGAGGGGAGTGTATAACTGTCTTCATTTGAGCTGAATCTGTCCTGCTTGAAATTGACTGTCCTGAGAATTTTTCTTGTAATACTGCAGAACTGGTACTGACCAGATTACCAGTGTGTGTAATGGTTGGAAAAGGGGCAAAGACAGCAATGGAGAAAGTAATGTTAGCAAATGTAGCATTGCTGGTGAGGTTTTTCTGAGGGGACCTGCATAATTTCGGGAACAAGACAGAATTTTCTTTTGTTAAACCCCAGGACTTTAAATCTGTTTGGCCTAAGAGACAAACTTTATAATTTTCCTTAGATAAGGTAATAGCTTTCATGTTAATTTTGTGGCAGAGATGCAACAAAATGTAGGAGTGTAGTAAAATAAATCTGATTTACATGGCCTCCCATTTGTGTCTTTTAGTTTTATCTTTTAATTCACTCTTATTTCTTCCTATCTTTTTTCCCCTTAACTTCTGATAGAGCTTTTCACTTGAACAGTTTTCTTTTAGCTGATGTGTCTTTTCTACTTTAAAAACTTGGGTTTTGCTCTCTGTTCTCCCATCTCATCCACTCCCATCCTATTCTTCCAAGTCTGTTAGCACACTAACAGAGTAGCTATGACTCACAGTTTAGATTTACTTTCATTTCCCCTTTGGTTTAAAATTGCTTTCACGGATGCCTCTTTTACTGCCGTGTCTTTGGAAGTTGAACATCTTCAGGTCAATTAGGTTTCTGAAACTGATGTAGCATTTGGTTGCAGCAGCAGTACTATAGCTGTAGCTGTTATGCTCCACAAGATTTTGGCTGAAAGTAGCATCTTAGAGCAAACAGTGTAGTCTGGAAGGAAATCTACAGTTTGTAGGGATATGTGATGTTCCTGTCTGAAGGAGAAACAGCAATCATTAAAACCCAATAACGGTTGAAAACAATTATCCTAACTTAATTAGCTGCATTACTTAGACCATGGGATAATAGATAATTGGCATCTATAAGGAGGTGTTAACCAGGTCTTTGCCTTTTTTCCCGACTTAGAAAGAAAATTTCCCTGTCTCCCCATCATCTGTGGGACTCTGTTGGTTAACAGAGGGAAATTGCACTGTTCCATAAAGGCAGTGCTTCTATGGAGTTCCTAATTGTGAGTATCCTCTGGTGTTATGGATTCCAGTTTCTAGTTTTTATGGGAATTAGTTCATCTTTCCCAGGCTTTTTGGGTGCCTCCCTGGTGGGGAGGAGAAGGGAGTCAGAGCTGACTCAGGATAAATGCCTGTGCCCTTCATCCATTGTCTTTGCAAGGTCACTGTGAGGCTGTGCCATACAGACTGTCTGTGAAGCACTGTTGGTGCTTTGGATGCTGTACCCTGAATTTTGGAAAGGTGTGGACTGGGTGTGGGATGTTTTTTTCCACTGTGAGTGGCATCTCCCGTGGGTGTCTAGGTTTCTGCTTTTTTTCCCCTTGGTGTGAGCAGGTCACGTCTGATATAATGTATTATTTGGGGTGTTTAATGATGAAAAGGGCTGTTTGAAAGGTAGGGCTTTCTGGGAAATATCTTTTAAGACTGAAAATTCTTCTAGCACAGGCTGTAAGATTTCAAATGCTGTATTTTTGTGAAAAAGAATTGTCCATAGGAGGTGTTTTCCAAGAACACTGCTCTAGTTGAGTTAAAAATCTTTTCAAGTAGCTAAGTAGTATCACAACAGTTCTCCTCAGAAGATATTCTGGTGTTTGAAGGAGTGTCTCATATTATTTAAATTTTCTATCTATATTCTTAAAAATTAATTTATGATGACTGAGTAGGACAACTGCTACTGCCACTTTGATAGTAATAGTATCAACAAGTAACAATTCTTGTTCACAATACATGTTTTGAGTTATTTTTCATCTGCTTGGAAAGATTGTTGGAGGTAGAAATTTAGTCTGGGAAAAGTCTTGAGTATTTTCTGCTGGATCTCATTTAGAGGGGACAAGAATCCTAAAAGAGGCTCAAGACTCCTCAGTTTCCTGAGATTTTTTAATGTCTTTAGAATGGCAGTTTGAGTATATTAATTGAGACCACTGGTACACAGGAGGGATAGAGATATATAACACTTTTAAAAAGTTTGTTGTAATGAATAATCTCAGAGCTGCTTGTCAGCCTTATTGATGTATTCTATCTCTTTTCCTTTGTTTGCTACTTTAATTGCTATTTGATGGTTATGTACAGTAAGGATTTTCCCCTCTGAAAGAACAAACTTTTTCTCTTCTACAGCATTTTCCGCTCTCTAGTCAGAAAACATCTTTGAGATGGACTAATGTATGCAGTTAAACTTAATTAATCATTTGTGATTTGTATGCAGCCTTGAAATTTCCTCTGGTTTAAATCTGAAGAGCTCGTTTACCTGAAAGTCTCTCTTCTTTTCCTGATAAAAGCTCTTTTACAGAAAATCTTGAGTGGGATCTTCCTCTCAGGCAGCAGCACAGATGGAGGTAAAGTTGGTAGTATGCTTTCTGTGTGATTACAGATTAGCTGAAGTGCATAAACCAGTCTTTAGAGTGGGCTTGCAGTTAGAGTCCTCCTCTTTCAATAAAATGAATGTCTTAATGATGAAAATAAAGGGTTGTGGGTTGCTTGCTCTACAGGAAGGTCAGGGTCTTGCTGTTGCTATGAGGGCATGATCACTACAACTGGAGTCCAGAGAACAGAGTAGGAGAATAAGGACCACAAGGGCTATAATATTATGCATTTTGATAATTCTTTTCCCAATGCAAAATCACCGAGTTTTCTATTGTAAGTGCAAGCACACATCAGGGCATCTGGAGGAGCAGCAACCATTTGAAGAAAACCAAGATGCGCATCAACACTAATTTTCCTGGATATAGCTACAGATTTTGGTGCTGATAGCATTTTGCAGCAGGAAGAGGAAGTCCCACTCTGTTATTCGAAGTGGGGGGAAAAATAGCAGTACAAATTAAAGAACAAATGAAAGGAAATGGATTTACAGTAGCTGCTAAACAGGTTGGAATGCAAGAGTTAGACAAGGGTTTGCCTTCATGTGATCACAGGGACATTAATGTGCAGAGCAAGTAGTTAAGGACAGGTGTCCACCAGGAGAGAGAATTGTCTTGTTTTTCATGTATTTTAGGCCACTTAAAATAACATCTACTGCTTGTGTGGTGTTTTATTTGCCTTCAAACCTTCCCAACAACCTGCAACAGGACCTCTTTGGGGAACACTCTAGATCCTTCTGCGTTATGGTTGAGTTCAAAACTGGAAGATATGTTCCTTTTTCTTGGAATAATAGATTAAGTGTTAGAGGTTTGTTGTTGTTTGTTTGTTTGTTTGTTTTTTTTGGGTTTTTTGTTGTTGTTGTGGTTTTTTTTTTTTTTTTTTTTTGTTTTTTTTAAAGGGACTTCTATTGTTTATAGCATTACCTGCTTAAAATGATTTTTATGTATCTCTAGGATATATGCTGGTCTGGTCCTACTCCTGTTAGTGAGGTTGCTGTAATCTTCCAATCCATTTTTGTTTTGGCACTCAGTTTGTAGCTCTGTTTAGCCTGTCAAACATTTTGACAGCAACTCTAAGCATTTGCCAAGGCAGCTATCTTTAATTTGAGGAAGGAAACACTGATAGAGATGGTTTTCTCTGCAAGTGTTGATGATTTTCTTCAGAGGGACAAGTTCCAGACAATGACTCATGCATGTCTTTGGGAAGCAGTCTATACATCCAATTAACCAACAGCAGTTACTGCTTTATCAGGAATAGGGTGAACTCTAATGCTGCAAAACTTTGTTTATAGAACTTTTCTTTGACTTGAGTGAGCAGTAATCTTAATTTTATGTGATAATACACATACTACTATGTGTATAGCTAATTAGATATGTCATCTTGATAGTGATAAATTTCTTTCATGTTAAAAGCCTTGATGTAGCTGATGTAAACTGGTTTTTATGCACTGGAGTTAATTTATACTGGTTCCAGATCTGGTCAATTATATTCTGCTTATGTCATCTTGTAAGAGGAAAATAACAAGGACTAAATTCTTAACCTTATGCCTCATTAAGTAAAGCAGCAAACATTAAAAAAAAATCATTAAATAATAATTCTATTTAACTAAGCACCCTTGTCTCTGGTTGAAGATCCAGGTAGAATACATGCATAATTGACAAGAAAAGAAAACAAATTACAAAGAGGGCAAGTTCAGCATAACCTCAAGAATGTGTTAGAATTCATTAAAAGTCACTGTTGGGAGTTATGGGGGAATGCCCTGATTTTTACCTTACTTGAGGAAATAGAGTGCACTATGACAACCAAACCAAAAAAAAGCCCCCCATGTTAACAAATGGACCTTCAAATAATCAAACACAACAACAGTTTTTATAAATTTTTGGTGATTTGGTTACCCTTGTAACTCTAAATATGTCCGTTTGGATGGAATGTTTAATATCTTATAAAAGTAATGTGAACTGGAATGTGCCTTTTTTAATCACAAATGATGAAAAAGTAAGGTGGTATTGGAGATTTATTGACAGATACTTGTGATTGTTTGAGGTGTTTGAGATGATAAACCCAAATGTTTTGTGAATAAGACTAGGATTAATTAAGGGTTGAAAATCGGGCATGGTATCAAATTTTATTGGGTTGTTGTCTTGATATATGTAAATATGTCAACAATATTTTTTCCTCTACCTTGTAGAAAGATACAGTGCTATATGGTTTTTGGGCTGAATTCCATCTTTGTATTTCTCCTCTCTGCCTAATGTCTGTAATAAAAAAAAGAAACACTTAATTAGAAGTAGTCATTGGGAAACAAAAATTAGCTAATTTTTAAAATTATAACCTGGCTCTTTTGTGGTTAGTGTTCTTCCTTGTAGATGTGAATTATAATTTCTTCCCAATTATCACGTTTGCACACATGACATCCGAGTTTATGTGGAACAGTATTTCTTCAGTGCACTGCTCACTGTGCTGCCAGGGCTGGAATTTTGTGTAGCCAGGACTGCTCTAAATCAGCCTGAATTTGTCTAAATTTTGCCTTTTGCCCACTTGATTATATATGCAGGAAATAACATAGTAGAGAATTAAATACATTTTCTAAGTAATTTAAAAGGTTGGCATTTGACTTAATAAAGTGACCAAGGTTTTCTAGACCATTTTCTTTGTGGTACAGATGTGCCTATATCCTGTATCTGCCAATATTCTCTGTGTGTTTGCTAATTATAAAGTTAATTTATTCTTCAGCTGCAGTGCCTAATCTTTTTATCTGAATAGATACAGGGGTAAACACTGTCCAAGTCAGTGTCCTTCAGAGGTTGATCCCAAATTCTCTACCTGCCACCACTTTAAGTCTAAATGATGAGTATTTATTTATTTCTGGACCTATTTTGCTATGTTATCTTTCCTGACTTTTTGTTCTCCCTTATTTCTTAATTAAATGGATACTTTTTACTACTGCAGATGAAATTTTCCAATGGTATCTGTCTGTAGTGATCAGAATAATGAGCAAATGATATTTTTAATGTAGGTAGCATTGCTTTTAAGCTTTTATTCAAACTAAGTGGAGTATTAAATTAAACAATGATTGAATTTTGGGGAAAGCATTGTACAAGCTAAATTTTAAACTGGGTTTTAATAATGTATTTCTAGCAGAACTTTCTAAGGGTTAGCTTATATCCTTCAGGCATGTTGAGATTTTCTGAATGATCAGAGACATATAAAATGTCATTTTAGGCTGTTTATCCTGGTGAACTCTCCAATATTGCTTTTTAGATAAAATGTGTACCCTTGATTTGAGTTCACTTTGTACACCCTGTGCCCTAATCTCTTCTGGAGTACGGATCAAAAGGCACTGACCTGTGCATAAGATTGCAAGTTGGAGAAACCTGATTTTTTATGTCTTTTCTTTTTTTGGCCATTTTTCCTGGCCTTGTTTAAAGATAGAGGTGCATTTTTCTACCTGTATAGCTAGAAATCTTTTTCTTAGGAGCATGGATTCCTAATTTTTTTAAGTTTATTTTTTACTAGTTAAATTTACTAGTAAATTTATTTTTTACTAATGGGTCCTGAAATAAATTCAAATGTTTTCCTGATTAAAGGCTCTCAAACCTTAGAGAAAAGGGAAGTTGTCTGAGGACACAAGTTGTGTGTGCTACAACTTTGAATGGAAACTGTTTGTGGGAGCATTGTTTTTTGTGGGTTTTTTGTTTGGTTTGGGGTTTTTTTGTTTTGTTGGTTTGTGGTTTGTTCTTTTTCCTTGTTCAGAGAAGCTATTAATGATCTTATTCAGCCTGATGTCTTGCTAGTATTGAGGATCAATAAAAATATGTGGTCTTATTCACTCATCATCCTTCTTGAGAAAGAGATTATGTATGATAAAAGCAAGGAGGTTTAGAGACAGCTGGAGTATGCCAGTTTTGGGAGGGGGGGATAGGGTTCAATATAGATGGAAGTAGAAAAAAACCCAAAAGGGTAAATAAGGGATTGCCAAAATACAGCAGCAGGACAGGATGAAAGCAGATGAAGTACACAAGTTCATCTGGAGTCAAATCTCCTTAACTATTTACAATGAACTGTTAATATGGCTGTAAATATTATCAATGAACCAAAGTGGAACTCTGGTAATCAGGATCCTGAAAACTTAAAGAGGTTAATATCTGGAATATGAAAGTTAGAAATGTCCTTCTAAATTAAAGAATAAAAAATGTCACATTTGTCATTAAAGAACGAGACACGTTATTTTTACTCCCACTGGCGAAGATCAGTGGATGGGAAAGAATAGCACTAAGCAGCAAAAGCTTGAGGGGAAAAAATGACCAATGTCACCTTTTAAGCCACAAAAGCTGCAGCAACTGAATTTTTATGTTGCTTCCCAGCTCCCCACAATGACTTACAGTTCACATTTGCAGCAGTGGCTGCTGAGAACTAAAGGCTTACTCAGCAGAAGTAACCTGAGGTGAACACGCAGTGCTCACTCGTGTGGGGTCAGTGTGAGATGAAAACGCTTCACACCCCACCACCATCAATATTGCCAGATGGGGAGAGCAACCACATGATAACAGGGCTGACTGTGACCTTGGTGGAAGTGACAAACACCCCACATTTACAGCAGTTCACAAGTGGCAGTAAGTAATGGGGCTGGCAGAGGTGGCCATCAAATATAAGTAATTAACTGGAGCAGTGCAGAGAGAAATGCATGAGCCTGGGAAATGGTCCAAGGGAGAAGTATAAAAAATACCCAGACAAACTAGAGGGAAGAGACATTTTTGTTTTAAGACAAGGGACTTATGAAGGTTGCTGATAGCGTCCTGGGCTGGCTGGGAAGTGGAGATAAGTTGGATGAATGCTATGTAAAAAATTAAATATCTTGCATGCCTTGGATAGTATCGCATTGGCAGAATTGGTATTTTTTTTTTTCCTGCTCACAAATGAAGTGTATAGCAAACCACTACACACTACATAACTCATGGGAGCGGGGAGGCAAGAGCATGTCCAGACTGAGGCTTAAAACATAAATACATCTAGGGCCAACATCCTGGACTTGCAGCAAAAAAATATTGCCTTCATTTTCAAAACTTTTTTTTTCTTATTCTCATTACTGTGAAGGGAAAGAGATGAGACTTGAAAACATCTCCAGCATGTAATTGAAGGTACCTTCCTGAGTCAGCAGCTGAGGGGTGTGGTGGGAAAAAATGGAATTAAAAAAGACTATTGCGGTGCAGAGGTGTGTGTCAGAACTACAGGTCATACAGAAAGAATTAGTCTTGCAGAGACATTTCTAGCAATGAAGTGTCTTGCAGATTTTTCAAGCATGTGCACCCTTATTAAAAGTATAAATCCAGAAGAAAACCACTTCTGTTAGCTTTGTCTCTAAGCATCTATCACTTTCCAAAGCTTTGAAATCTTCCGTGATGGAAGCTCAACCTTCAGACTGCTTCAGTCTCTCACTATGAAAAGAGAGTGCTATCTTACAAATACCAACATCTTTCATAATTTTTTGCAGCAGATCAAACTTTATTATCTGTTTTCAACATATTCTGCTCTCCACCTTTTCTAAAAACTGGATGTTATTAAGTAGACAAAGAACATTTGAGGTTTCCTGCAGTAGGGAGAAGCTGTACACTATACAGCTCTAAAATCCAAGACTTTATACCTCCATTTTGTGTAACCTCTGGAGAACACTTGGGTTGAAAAAAAAGTGAAGAAAAATACATCTCTTTTCCTCCTTCTTTGTGCTTTATGAAAAATATATGAAAATATAGGAAAAATAGAATATATTTCTATATATAGAAAATATATGAAATTTCTATATGTAGAAATATATGAAAAATAGAGCACTGGGGTAATCAAGGTCTGGGGCAAATGAGAAGAAAGTTCTAAGTAGATCATTTTGCAAATCTCTTTTTTTCTTGTATTTGAATAATCTCATTTTAATAGTGGGCAGCAAGCACTTTTGTGTGCAGAGGGAAATTGTATTGAACTCTTACTCTGCTTTTCTAGGAATTCCATAACTGGGCAAGGAAGCAGATAATATTCCCCCCTTAATGTTTTTCCCCTTTCAATTTAATAAGCTGGGATAGCCTTAAACAGGTGCCATGGAAAAGTAACAACAATTGTTCAAGATCGCCCTGTGGCTCATATCAAAGGTGCTTCTGAAACTACATGACAAGCAGAGAGATTTGAGAGGGAGACAGAAATAGAAATTCTTCAGAGGCTGTGATTAGAGAGAGGTGACCCAGGGAACACTTGATCAGTTCATCATCATAAAGAACTGGTTTCCTTAACCGGAGTGCTGGGCTTTTTCTTTTATACCAGGTTATCTTTTTTAATCTGACATGAGGGTTTGAAGGTGTTCAACTTCTGCAAATTGGCCAGAATTTCATAAGTGCTCAGTATTTAACGTGCAAATTCTCTTTATTGCTTTCCCTGAAGATAAACCAGTTTAGTCCTCTTGAAAGTCAAGCCCGGAGTCTTGCAAAGAGTAAGGACAATTTTATCTTACATGAATTAGCAGCACAGTTACTTCAAATGTTACTAAAAAAAGTAGAGCTTGGTGTCCTCAGCCTGGTGTATTCCAGTGTTTCTAAACCTTCAGTTTTGTTTTTTCTATATGTCAGAAGTCTACCAGTTATTAAAAAATGTGTGTTGTTGAATAACTTTGCATGCCAATTCTTTGAAGATACTTGATCAACAAGTCAGATGCTTTTCGTGATATCTAAATCCTGCAGTGAAGGACAGATACCAAAATCACTAGAGGTTTTAAAACTCCAAAGGACTCTAGCAAATGAGATGTTTATAGGTATTTCTATGCTTTTGAAAATCTGCTCCTGAATACTACTGTTAGGAGATGTATAGAGCACCCAAATAAATGAATTATATGCAATGCACCACATGCAATTTTAAGGTAAAGTCCATGAATTTCTAGATCAGATAATTATTTTGATTATTCTTCAGTAGCCACAACCTCTTGTTCCCATGTTTTTTTCAGGCATGTAATACTTGATAATAGTAAGTAAGCATCTCTTTTGTTGAACACACTCCTAGCTGGAAATCCCATTGAAAACTGTACTTGACCTTGTTCACATCATCTGGGGAATCATTCCTCTGCTTGGATTTAGAAACTGTCTGGTCATGTTGAATATTATTCTGGTAAAAATCTGCGGGAAACTTTGGAATTGTCATGGAAACTTTTCAAGTGAGAGCTGGTGAGTTTGCTGCAAGCACACAGTTTTCACTGGCTGCCTTTAATTTCTGAATTCCTGACTCTTCCCTCTTTTTATCCCTAAAATGTAAGTTTCCCTAAACGGTTAGACTTTTGTGGATGTGTGCATATGGTTCTTCCCAAGACAGGCACCTTTTCAGAAGAGAGAAGACACTGTTTTGGGATGAAACCACCCAGAACAGTTGCTAGAACATATTTCCACCCCCAGCTGGTGGCCAGCTGGCAATGGCTCCTTGCTGGCTGCAGATATTTGCCAGAACTAAATGTGTTTTAGTCCTCCCTGCCTTCCAATTTTGCTCTCTCTATTTTAATATTTCCTTTGTTTCTAATATTCCAGAATCATCTACCCTGGTAGATGACCCTTTGAAGACAACTGTAAGGACATGTTTTTCCTAAACGCATGTTACTGGGGCCAAACAAGTATTCCTCAACTAGATTGGAAGATAAAAAAAAAAATAAATCAATATTTTATACCCAATGTTACACTTCCTTTATATTTAATTCACGGTACATTTTGTGATGAAACTTCTACTGAAATGTTTATCAACTGTTTTCCTAACTAATATTCTGTTTATCTTAAGGATAATTTTAGATTATATTATCTGTCTCTTGACAATTCTTGGGGGCATAATATATATTCAATTTACAGAGCTCTTGATATTTTCAGGATGCCGAACATCGCTGCTAACATTAGTTAGATCAAGAAGTATGAAACATTTAGAAAACAATTCAAAACAGATTTACTTTGTTTTCCCTACGGTAAAAAAACCCCAGGAGTTTGGCTATTGGTAGAAACTACAATTTTACAACTTTTCAAGAGAACTAAAAGTTAATGTAGACTCACATTTGGTGACTTTGTGTGTTTTTGGGTTTTTTTTCCAGGTATTTAAATTAAAAAAAAAATAAGTAGCACTGCTGTACTAAATAGAAAATCTTCATAATGCAAAAAAGTGTGGTTGCACTTCATATGCACATTATATTTTGTATTAAAAGCAAAATTATTCAATGTATTATGCATATTATTTTTGCAAATTATGGCTTTTTTGTTTGTTTTGCAGTGTGAAAAAAATTTGAGTAGAAGATTTCTATGTATTAGATGTTATTTAACCTGATAATCATTTTAGCAATATAATTTATTGATGTTTTCTTTACATTCTGGTGCCAAATTATCATAACAGTCTCTCCATAAAAGTTTAAACATAGCAGGAATTAAAAAAAAAAATCCAAAGATTGTCTCCAGAAAACTGTTGCCATCCATTTGCTTCATGTAGAGGTACTCACTTTATTTGCTTGATTTTTTTTATTTTTTTTTTCCTGCCTGGAATTTACCTTTTCTATGCACTCTAAAATATATACAGTTGAAAGTAACAGAAAACTAGAAAACAGTTTCTGTGACAAATCTCACTGTATTTTCTGTTTAAAAAAAAAAAAAATCTCACTGTGCTCTTCTGCATTATAGTGCTCTTAAAAAGAGACATTTTCAATAGATATTATGGGGAGTTAACAAATTCTGCAGTGGGCTGTACCTTGTCTTTGAAACGTGTTTCTTGTAACCTTTTAAATCAGTAGAAACATCTTTGTTTCAGATAAATCCACTGAAATTCATCACAGAAAGCCAAACAGAAAATGGCAACAAAGAACCATCTCATGCAAACTAACAGTAGCAAAACTGTACTCTAAAAAATGTTTTAAATTTCATATTAACTCCTTAGGAACAATCATAAAATCAATGCAGTATTACTTCTGGAAATTTCTATGGCTGGTCACTGTTAATTATCTCTGAAACACTTTAAACTCTTTTTGCTAAGTGCTCAGAGTGTTCAAACCTCTTTCTGTGTGGTATAGTAGTTTACATACTCCAACTGTTATCTAGACTAGAATTATAGATATCAGGTGTGATATGGTTAACATTGAGAACATTCACTCTGTAAATGTAAATCTGGGAAGTAGTTTTACGGTAGATTAATCTTTTTGCAGGCTTTTTTTATTTGCAGATTATTAAGTCTGAGACACATTAAAGGGGCAAGTTTTAAATTGTCTTTATATAAAATCGTATCCATGGCTCTCTAGGTGAGTTTTGAGCTGTTGTACATACAGAAAGAGAAGCTACAAGGCTGTTAGACCTTTTTGGCCCCGAAGTGAAAATAAAAAAGGCAAAAAGGGGAGTACTGAATCTGAAACTTGCATGCAGCAGGGCAATGGGATTTCCTTTGAAGGTAATCAGGTAGGTAATGATCCTAAAAAACCTCCTCTGTGCATGAGTAAGGGGGTATCAAAAAGTAGTAATGATGAGTGAGGAGAAAAAGGAGAGGAAGCAAGGTTATTAAAAAACTAATCATAAATTAGCAGCAAAGATTGATAACGATGTGCCACAACAAGAGAGACTAGATAACTCAAAGTGTGATGGTGAAGGAGGAAAGAAAAAAAAGGCCGAGGTTTTCTACCCTCTCATGTTGCATCTCCCATAATCCTTAGTCTCTTTTCTGTCCCTTGCAGGTGTGTTGGGAAGTGCAGCCTTTATTTGTGCTGCTCTTGGGGCTCCAGACAGAGATCCTTTCTGTCCCCATCCTTCCTTGCCCTGTGTTTGCAGAGGTCTGGCATTGTAGGGCATTATATACACCTAACTGGCAAAAATTCCCTTTTTTTTTTTGGATTGGCTCTTTTTGGATTTTGGATTCTTACTCTCTTATTATAAGAGATAATTATAAGAGGTAATTTAATTATGAGGTAATCTAATTATAAGAGATGTTATGAAACCAAATATGTGTTCTTGCACAGTGGCCATGGAGCAATGACATGGGAGATGGCACAGAGAGGGAGAGAGTATCAAACCTGGTGCAGTCAGCCCCTGGACAGTCTGAAAGTGGCAGATAAGAGCAAAAGAGGGACCAAATCAAAGTGGTGGTGTAAACACATATAGGAGCATTCCATGTTTCCTCTCTGGTGCAGCATAATGTCTAGCTCCAAATATTTACTCGTATTTTTCCCACTTGTGAATTTTTTGATGCTCATTGGTGAGGGCATGGAACAGGCACCATGTCAGAAATATGAAAATAATGATAAGCATTTGAAATCTGAAAAAAAAAAGTGTAAAACATTCACTTCAAAGATTTAACACTGTTATTGAAATTAAGGTTTATTCAGTTCTCGCGCATTATATTTGTCTTGTGTTGAGTAGTGATGATTACACGACACTGATGCATGAACTAATATTCTAATAGATTTTTAATTGAACTGAGAGAAATACTTGTGGGGTCAAAGTTTTTAATGAATGAGCAGATTAAATGTCCCATGAAAGGTACCATATGGTTTTTTAAAATCTGAAAATTAGTTGCAAAGTCACAGTTAATTTAATTATATGGCCTCTCTGTCTTGGGATAATAAAGAAGACGAAGAATTATAATAGAGAATGAAACCTTTGCTATTGAGAGACCTTTTTAAAAATAAATGTTTGGATAGCTGCTTTTAAATTACTCTACTCTTATTTATGAGGATATTATTTTAAAGATAATATGTTCAGGTCATAACACAACAGTGATTGGTGGTGTCATCTTCTCTGCTGTACCTCCTTGCTGAGGCAGTATCACTCCTCATGAACACACACTTTTTGCTCACAGTAAAGCAAAGATAATCCTGTAGACACATGGGAAGCAAATATTTTTGGCCACTTACAGGGTTTCTTTGTTTTAAGTACACTGGCCAACTTTTTTGACCAGTACAGACTTTTATAGAATATCCTTGTAAGGAAACCTCTCCTTTCAGCACACCTGCAGCTGTCATTAAAGTGGTTATATATATATATATATACCAAACCCCAGAATTTTACAGTCCTTCTTGACCAACAACATATTCTGGTAGTCCTTCTAGATCTCCACTTGATTTATGCTCATAATTTTTTGAAACTTTCAGATGTCTCCTCTTCTTTCCAATGCAGTGGTATTTACCAGCCTCGATCACTACCAACATATCTCTTCTCTTTTTTTTGATGTAAATTCTTGACCTGCATTGGTTTTCTTCATCCCAGGTGAAGGATAAATAAAGTCAAGTCTTTGATTCATTAATTTGAATACCTATGAAGGTCATGGACCAAAGTTTATCTTGTGGTTAGAAGGCAAGGTAGATCTTGTGTGAGGAATTAAATGAGGTTATTCATAGAATCAGTTCTCTGCACCAGCGAATATTCTGCTTTTAATGAATCAGAGAAATCAGGAGTCTGTTCAGCTGCAAAGTCAGTCACTGGTCAGAAAAAAGTCTGATTCTGATTGCATTTTTTCAGAAGTAGTGTGAAAAATTCCTTTAAGCATAGATTTCTTTTTAGTCTGGTCAAGTAACTTTCTTGAAGATGCACACTCAAGACACTAAGATGTGAAATCAATTTTCATGTTCTTCTGAAACTGGTTATTTATGTTGTCTGGAGAAAAGTAGCCTCAGAAATCTTATTAATAATTGTTAAAGAAATAAATATATGTGCTGGTTTTGCACATAAATCATTACAATATATAATGATAGAAAATGAATTGGTTAGACTTATGAAAATTTTTTAAAATACATTTCTCATTAAATAAGAGTAGATGGAAAAAAATGTAAAGTAAAAATTCACTGATGAGCAAGATTAAGCTATTTTCTTTACTAACAGCTTGATGCAGTGTGTATCTTTTCAAATAGATTGATCAGAATCTTTAAGTATCTATTTTGACTTCTTATACCAAAATGAAACAGTAGGAAAAGGCCAGAAGTTGTCATGCTTCAACACTTCCTGAATAGAAAGAAACTCTGGTTTGGAATAGTGAATACCCAGAGGAAACTGGAATAGATAACCTGAGTCATTAAACTTCATTGTTAAAAGAGATTTAATTATTTTCTTTTCCTTATCTCCTCCATTTTCAGGGGCAGAGGTGTTTCTATAGACTTGTGACATTGTCTTGTACTAGACAATTTCCTCCTCAAACCTATTGGCCTTTCTTTTTCAAATGAGCAATTTTGAAAACTTTCATTCACAAGTGTTCATAGTAGGGTAATAAAGTGAATCTTACTGATTATATTTGTGGTGAAATATTTCCTATTACTTGTCATATTATTAAATTATGCAGCACAGGACTTTTATGACATAAAGGGAACTACATATACAAACAATTTTTGCTGATCTGAATGACTGTGCTACTGAGTATTAAAAGTGTATTTTATGGGAGATAAAGGAATTGGAGTGCTCCTCTGTGCAAAATACTTTTGTTAGGAAACACTTATTTTTGTTCCTCCAAAAATTTCGTGCTGAGGACAAGGTTTGCAAACAGATTGATTCGCATAGAAAAACAGTTTGGTTTTTATTTATGAGCCCTAGGATGTAAATCATTCTCAACTGCCATTTGCCTGAATCTCACTTCCTTAAAACCTATACCCCAAAAAAACATTAATACTAAGCACGTGAAAAGGTGAAGGTTAAAAATTTCAAAACCTTTTTACATGGAGCTGGTTGGATGGAAACATATGGAAAATACTTTAGGAAGTAATAGCTTAAAAATGAGAATTTTGTCATGATTTATTGACTGCAGAGTTAGGGAGAAAGGAATAGCAGTAGGCTCGTGTCTAGTACCCTAGCAGAGGTGTATCCAGCCCAGTTATGCTATGTGAGTGGAAAACCCAGATCTCCTCTGGTCTGTAAAGGCAGGAGAAAATAAAAATCTGACTTCACCTCCTGAGCTGACTTTGACCTTAGTCTTTCATTGGGGAACTGGGCTTCAAGACTGCAGTGCTTGGCCTCATTCAGAGCGTCCAGTGCCTGTGATGTACATTTGTCCTGTAAACACCTTTAAATTCTAAGCTGTTTTTCTTTTTAAACCATAGGACTGGAATAAAAGTAATTTTTAGTCAGTGGCTCTTCAGTTCTGCCCGCCTTATAATGTTGTGACTAATGACTGTGACCATTCTTACATTAAATGCAATCTTTGGTTTGATGTATGTACTTTGCAGTAGCTAGAAAGCTGAAAATAGATTTAAATTGACCAAAAATAGCCAATTGAGGTTTTTACCTGTGAAAACTATTTTTTGAAGGTTTTTTTTTTTGTTTTTGTTTGGTTGGGTTTTTTTAGGGTTTTTTTTGTAATAGCTGAAATCTGGGAGAACTCTGGGCATATGTTTCTACCCTTGAGGAGGGGCCCTGACATGCAATAGGAATGGAAGAATATTTAAATATGGCTTAGAAGCAGGTAAAATGTGAGGAAGACATGAAAGAGTCAGTGGAGGAGAAGTGGAAAAAGTTATTTTTATATTGACATACCATGTGTCAATAATATCAAAGTGTTTGATATTGATATTATGTTACTATGAGAAACAAGTGTTTGGGCTACTTATGACCTATTAATTTTACTTTAAATCTAATGTAAATCATCTTAAAATCCTGGTTTTAATATTAAAAAAAATGAATGAACAACTAAAATGTAATACTTAAACATTATTGAAAAAAGTTTCCATTCTCTGTTAATTTTGCTGTTTATTACATCTGACTGTACCTGTTGATAGCCATGAGGAAGATCACCCTTTATGATGAGTTATTCCAGTTGTATCTTCTTTATACTATTGGCTTTTGCTTTGCTTAAATTAGACTTTGTAATTCTTCAGATTATAGAACTCTGCAACTAAATCTGATAGATTCTGATAGGTTTTGTGCTTTTTAAGGATTCTACATAACACCAAGAGCTCTGCCTGTTACCCATCATACTTGGAATAATACATCCAGTAAGAAAATCACCAAACCATACTGTAACAATATAAAAATAGACAATTGATATTTTAAATATTTTAAATAATTGCTGAAGAAGGTGTTCTGGTGAAATTGTCGGGGTTGGAACAGTTTTGTTGCAACCAACAATGAGGAAAGATGAAGGAAATTTATTCAAGTGGAATTTTCTTAGCTAAAAAAATCCAAAATAAAACAATCTGAGAGAGAGAGAACAAGGGGGCAAGTTTTTATTGCGTGATAAAGGCATGCAATCTTGACTGAAGGACAAATATGGGTGAAAAGAAACAACTTTGCACAAAATTCAGGTTCTGATTTCTGAACTTTTGCTTGTGCAGAAGGTAAGGGAACTGGTCTCTAACCAGTTCCACGTATGAAGGCAGCTTGGCAGTGAGTGACTGATGGAGACAGTGCTATTGTCATCTACACTGTCACCCTCTCCAAACTACAGGGAGGCTCTGTTGGGCTGCTCATGCAGCAGCTCTGTTTGCCACCCTGAACTCTTCTGGTATTCCAGTGGGAATTTATTCAGAAGCTCCTTCATTTTTAGTGTCTGATCCGGAAAAGATGAACATGAATAAATTTCTACGTGAGGCCTGTCCCACTGGAATGCTGTGCTTAAAGTGAATTACATGCCCAGAATTGTTCTTGCAAACAAGGATTTGTGAGTAGAAAGGACATGGTGTGTTCCAAAGGGATATTCCACACCCTAGGAACATCATATATATAGAGCAGGGGGGAGAAGGAGGAAGGAAAGGATGTTCTTTGTACTCCTAAGTCACAGCTCGCTGTGATGGATCCTTTCCTATGGATGGCTGAACAGCTGCCTGCCCATGGGAAGTGGTGCATGAATTCCTTGTTTCACTTTGCTTTCTTGCCTGGCTTTTGTTTGACTTGTTAGGCTGTCTTTATCTCAGCCTGTGGGTGTTCTCACTTTTATTCTTCCAAGTCTTTCCCCCATCTCAACATGGAAGGAGTGAGGAAGTAGCTAGGTGGTGCTGGGTTGCTGGCTGGGGTCAAACCACAACACTTTCCTTTTTTTCTTAACCCCCCTCCCCCAAAAAAAACAAACAAACAACAAAAAAAAAAAAACACCAAAAAAAAACCCCAACCAGCTATNATTTTAGTCTGTGTGACAACAAAAAAAAAAAAACACCAAAAAAAACCCCCAACCAGCTATGTTTTATGGAGAGATTTCAGTTTTATGAGTCCATTAAAAAAAGCAAATGAAAACCAAGGAGTGACATTTCATAGGTCACTTGCATGACTGGAACATGCTAGAGCCATTATGTGGATGTTTGCTGCCAGACCTAACAGGGGAACTAATAGGAAGAGCAGCTTTATCCTTTCTGTGTACAAACTGTTACTGGACTTACTCAGCTGGTGCATTTCATAAATATTTGCTGATAGCTTTAGGCAAATGCTACAGTAAGCATCACTTGCAAGCATTTTAAGTGGATGTTCTGGTGTCTGCACATCTCAAATACTGTAATAAAGCCAAAATGTGTTGCATAGAAAATTGGTGTGTTCATAACTTTTATACTCTCCTCCCCTTTTATGTAACTTTGCTTCTGCAGCTCCAGGTTCACAAGGAACACATCAGAAGGCACCTCTTTTATGCTCTTCAATTTGTACACATCACTTCCAGGTTGTTGTTCTTCTCAGTCCTTGTTCAAGTTTTTTTGCAAAGCCTCCTTGTCTTAATAGTATTTTTTTTTGACTTCCTTTTTTTTTCTGCCCTATGACCTTGTTCAATTATTGTTTCAAACTTCAGACATCAACCTCATCTTATGCATACTCAATTACTACTTCTCCCCTCAATTTTCTGGATCTACCAGATCCATGGATCTCTTCTGAGTTAGCTTCCATTTTTCACACTAGCTACCAATCCTATTTTTCCTCTGATAGCTCCCACCCAAATCCCTTTTTAATTTGTTTACAACAGCCTCTTTTGTCCCTTTTTCACCCAAAGGGCTGTGGGACATTTGGCAA
>VXBB01007265.1:240689-288304 GCA_013399915.1 Illadopsis cleaveri | reverse complement strand
AAACCTTGCCTGAGGATACAAAAAACCCTATAAAAACCGGACCCTAGAGACTGTACGATGTGGATAGGGTGGATCAGTCTCTCGGAGGCGGTCTCCCTACCACCCACACTGGTGTTGTTTCTTTTATTGTGGCTTTTCCGTATTGGTGATGGGATTGTTTTAATAAATTGTTGTTTGATAATCTTTGATTTCGCTTTTCATTTATAACAAAAATAAGGGGTTTTGTGTCATCTCCCAGTTGTCCAGAGCAGCGAGGCAGTCTGTGGTTTGCGGGTATCCCTCAGTCACTGATCTCTCAAGTCCGTTTAGCTTTGAGGGCCGGTAGGGCTGGATGACAAACAGAACTGGCTCAATTATAAAATTATAAATTATGCTGGGCTGCCTTCAGTTCTCTGCCGGTTGTATTACTCACAGAAAACATGATAGAAAAAGAACATAAACTTCACCATAAATCTTTTCAGATTGCATTTTATGAGACTTAGGAAAAAAAAAAATCTTCCCCTCATTTCATCCTGAAGCCTCATTGATTTCGCTTTATAAATGCATGGGTTGGCAGGCAGTCTGCACCCACTCAGTGAGTTTGGAGAGCCAGGAGGTTCAGGCCGTGCAGGCTGCCCCATTTTCAAGGAAAATATGTGGAAATGGTTTTGCTGGGCACTTGCAGGTGGATTTCTGAGTCATCCCGATGCCTACAGAAAATGCTACTCACAGCACTTGGTGCCTGCCAGACCGCCTCAGGCCAGGCAGAGGCCACGGCATCCAGGGCCAGCAGCCCAGCTGGATAAATGCTTAAGCCTCAGGGATGGTAAAAACATCATGTGGTGCTCAGCAAACTGCAAGCAGCAGTTTTCTTGGTTCTCAGGTTACTGAATATTGAAATGAGTTTAAAAGAATAATTTACCAGCCATTTACAAAGCTGTCAGTGTTAGAGCTGTCAAGCTGTGATCCTTTCTGCTTCTGCTGAGTTCTTCTTCCTTAGGTAGGATGGGATTTAGAAACTTAAAAGGAAAATGAAATAGGTTCCTGGAATAGATCACACTAAATGTATGCAGAATCAGTTTGAAAAATGATACATTAGTGCTGCATATATTACCATCACAATTTTTCCTACTAAGATTGTTTCAGCCATAAATATTATGCAGCAATTGGCATACTTTGCTCTCTGAGGTCTCAGCAGTGCAATTTCATGAGTATCTTTTTACAACCCAGTGCACAGATATCTCTGAAGAGTAGAAAAGCAGGCTTTCTTTCCCATTAGATCTTCAAATAGGAGTACGAATGATGTTAGAATAACCAAGATCTTTTGGATATGCAGAAGAAAATCCCCTCCTGTAAAGCTGCTCTTTGGATAACTTTGAACTTCTGAATGATTTGAGACACGACTACCAAAGTCATAACCTCTTCCTTCACGGTCTTCCCTTTTAGCTGCATTCTCTTGATGGTTGTTTCACACTCAGTGAGCATAAGTAAACTTTCCAGGGGAAGCAGCAGGTTGCAGTGAAAGTGTCATTGTATTTCGCAACTGTTGCTTTTGTGGCCAAGCGTTGCTTGCCTTAAACAGCCTTCTCCAATAGTGCATTTATTGTTTGGTTATTTCAGCATTAGTTAACCCTGCCTGGGTTGTCATGGGCTTGGTTTCAGCTGTGTGATTCCTTGGTGCCAGTGTAGCTGATGAGGCAGTGACAAATGTGTTGCCTGTTAGATAACCTGTTTATGTTTAAGTAATTAAATCTGTCTGGTGGCAGGATCTGTAAATGCTGATTTACTAGTAAATATTTGAATACCTTTTTCAGTAGGGTGAGGGCTTTCTGTAAAGGTACTAGCCAGGGTTTGTTATGTATTCTGCTTACCAAACTGTGTTAATCTCTCTCTTCGGGATACTACTCTATTTCTGATCGTTTCCGGAAACTAAGGGTTAGTAATGTGGTAGATAAAAATGCAAACGAAACAACAGCAAAACTCTCCAACTCCCCTCCTCTCAGCTCCCCTGCAAAAGAAAAAAAGAAAAAAAAAAAGAAGCCACTTGTATGGCTTGTGAAATAAAGCAGTTTCAGCGAGTTCCTGTGTTTTATGGCGTTGATCGATATCCCTTTGCTTTGATTTCAGGCCGAGGAATCCTGTAAATGCAATGGCTGGAAGAACCCGAACCCGCCTCCCACGCCGCCGCGGGCCGAGCTGCAGCAGGCGGCGGTCAGCCTGGCCGAGCCCTGCCGCAGCTGCAACCACGCGCTGGGTGAGCTTCCTCCTCATCCTCCTCATCCTCCTCCTGCGCTCCGAGCACACAGGGATGCCATGGCAGTTAGGGTTAGGTGTAAATGTCAATAGCTTAGATTGAAATATGTTTAATATTTAAAAAATATGTTTGGTGTGGAAATATCCTAAAATTAGTTTTAAAGAAATTCAGCTAAGGCGCAACTTCTAGCAACACTGACATTCATTTAAAATGTAAAAACACCATTAAGCTACCCATAACAATTAATTATTTTTGTTGCTATGCCTCAACCTTACATAACTTTGTCTGCCCAAGGCAAATGACTGTCTCCTATAGGCTGTATTATATTTCCTTACTTTACAACAAAGTATAAAATATTCCTGAACATCGCTAAAGCAGGTACTCCTACCTACAAAAAGAACCATGTCTTAAGTGTCACAGGAAATAAAACTAGGGTTGTACATCTTAGCATGGTCTAAGTTATTGTGCAGACAGTTTGCATGTCTTGGAAGCAACTGCTCAAAATCCACTGTTCAATATTCTTGTGGTTTTTGGTTTTATTTTTCAGACTTTAAATAAATAACAATTTGTTACCCACAGGGCCTGAAAAGCAGTGCTGAATCATTGTATAATTATTTCAAAAATTTATACTTATCCAAAATAAAAGCTGATGGCTGTTTCTGTATATATCAGAATCACCGAATAGTTTGAACTGGAGGGGACCTTTTAAAGGTCATCTAGTCCAGCGCCCTACAGTCAGCAGGGATATTTTCTGTTAAATTGGGTTGCTCTGAGCCCCAGCCAACTTGAACTTGAATGTTTCCAGGGATGGGGTATCCGTCACCTCTGTGGGCAACTTGTTCCAGTATTCTACCACCCTCATCAAAAAAACCCCTTTTTCTGGTATCTAATCTAAATCGATCTAAAGCCACCACCCCTTGTCCTGTCGCTGCATGTCCTTGAAAAAGTCCCCCTTTGGCTTTCCTGTGAGCCACCTTTGGGTCCTGGAAGGCTGCTCTAAGATCTCCCTGGAGCCTTCTCTTCTCTTCTCTGGTCTGAACAACCCCACATTCTCTGCCTGACTTCATAGGAGAGGTGCTCCAGCCCTCAGATCACCTTCATTACCCTCCTCTTGACTTGTTCCATCATAGATCCACATCCTTCATAGCAAATACTGATAAAAAATTCAGCTAAAATAACATTCAGAACTAATTGAAAAGAAGCACTTACTATTTAATTTTTGTTGCTGCCCAAAACTTAGGGCAATGAAATAAAAAAAAAGGGAAATTAAAACCCTTAACAATAGATCATTTATTATATTACTTTCAAAAAATATTTGTACTTTGAATGGAATATTTTTTTTTGCATGGGATTTATTTCCACTTCTGCTCTCCTCTTTTTTATACTCTCATTATGTGTGATTTATTTCTAGGCTTTTCATCAGAATTTTTTCCTGATATTCCAAATCTCTGAGTTTGCTAGCAGGAGGAGATTAACAAATGCATATTATCACAAAAAATTCAGTCACTTTAGCCAAGTTGGTTTCAACTTTTCATCACAAAGCTTCTCTGTGCTGCTTCTGCTTGTGTAATTAGGGTGGCTTGTGTTACCCATCCCTTTCAATCCGGGCCTTTGAAGAATGAGCTTTTTCTTGGGTCCTTTTTAAATTTTTTATTTATTTTTTTTAATTTTATTTTTTTTAACTTGCAAGATGTGCCTGTCAGTTCTCTGTTCTTCAGCAGAATTTGTGGATGCTTTGTATTTTGTAGGAAAACTCAGCTCTTCTAAAAGCTGGGCCTGATTTTGGTCTATTAAAAATATTAAATCATTCTTTAGCTAGGGAACCAGGGAAAACCAGTACTGAAAAACCAGCCAAAGTATTCTATCAAGAAATTGTGTTTTTATTTACTGCTCTTTTTAAAAAAGACTTCTTCTGACTGCAGCTAATGAGGAAGATGTTTCATTTAAATAACTGGAATGAGTTGCTGTGTGCTTCCTCATACTACTGGAAAAATATGTCTTTCAGCTGTGTTTTTCAAGATAATTTTCCTATTCATCTCCTTTAAATTAGTGTGTTTCTGCCGAATACCTTTAAAAACAGATTTACCACAAGGTATGTGTCCTTCACATTAGCTGTGCTGGTTTTTCTTCTCCTCAGAAAGCCATTGAAGTAGCAATGTAGAAATTCCTGTGCTGGTTAAACCTGTACCTGATGTAAAATGTAGGATTTTTTTTTTCTTTTCTAGAATTTCTTTTTTTTTTCATCCAGAGGTAATCCTACATACTATCTTGCTTGAGATGTCTCTTTTTGGAGGTGTGGTTTGATCTTCAAGCCAATGCAGCTTTTGGTGCATAAATCTCTGATTGTGTGTATTATTGTCTACTTATCTACAATTTACATTCATCCTTTTGGTGCTCAGCCCCACAGTTTGGCTCAATGTGGTTGTTTTAATGAATATTTCTTTTATTTGGGTGATAGATTTTTTAACACTGTGTCTGGATTAGATGCTGGGACAATTCACTGTCCACCAGCCACAAGAACAGGTGTTGCATAGTCAGGGACTCTTTTCTATTTGATTGTTTCTCCTGTGTTGCTGGGTGCATTTTTTAATTGGTAAATTAAAATTTAATTGTCAGCCTTGAACCACTTTTAAAACTAGTTAATTGATGTGCTAATACACCATATACACATTCAGTCTCTTTTTTTCCCCATCACTGTCTTCAGTTCCTGCTATGCACCTTCACATAGCATATTTGGGTATTCTTGGTTTTAGTGTTTTGAGTGAGGCTGTGGACACATTCCTCATTGGTCTGTTTGTTCACTGTTCCTAATTTGCACACTCCAGTGCTTGCTTGCTGAAGTTGCAGGACTTCCAATCACTGAGCCTTGTTCTTTCTGCTTGCTTTTTTGTGCAAGCATGCTCTAGCAACCTATACATGTGATATTTAAATTTTTTTTCAGGTATACCAGCAACTTAAAAAGGGTGCACCAGTTGGGCAGTGCATGTGATTGGGACTGTGTAGCTCTAGTCAAGAGTGATGCAGTATTTGATGTCAGTGTACTAAAGCTTTAATTCTAATAAAACACTTACTAATGGCCACAGAGTTTGGGAATGGGCTGTGAACATCTGAAGAAAGATAGTTTGTTGGCCTGGTGTGTAAACACTGGTGTCTCTTTGGTAAATGCATGCTGGTAATACACTTAACTTTTAGATTCACAGTATGGGTAATAATTGTCTAGTTTAATAAAATGTTTAAACATCACTAAGTAGTCAAGGTTCAGTATTGTTATGGAAACTGCATAGAAATGGCTTCTTATGCTGATGTTTTATTCATTTGTTGAAGAGAAGGTTTCTTTGGTATGTTATTAGTTTTTAATGCTAAGCTCCTCTAGGAGGATATTTATTACTTGCAAACGGTCAGTACAAACTGCTGGGAATATTAACCCTTCATACCCGTATAAGGATGGAAGTTAAATAATTTTATTCCGCCCAGAATACTGAATATTTATCCTCAAAGGAAGCTCATGATGGCCATGTGCCTAAGACACCATATTACAAATTTTCATGTGAGTGGAAACAGTTGCTGACATATTTTTAAAGTTCTGCATTACAGTGTACTTTTTACTTGAAGCCGAATAAAGGTATTGAATTCAAATGTTTTGGTATCATACTAAACGTCTCAAAACAAACCATCTTTGCTGGGTGCCCAATAAATGTGATCGTTTTCAAGTCAAGTGTTGTTTTTCCTCACTAGCTCCCCAACTAAGGAGTCAGATTTCTGTTGGAAAAAACCCATTAATCTTAAGAAGTAAATATAGATAAAATTTATTAAAATATAAAAATAAAGAAATATATAAGTATATAAATATAAAAAATAAAAAGCTAATATGCCTGAAGTTAAAAGTATTTTTCTCTTTTTATGAAAGGATATTTTCTTGTCCTTTCAGAGGAAAGGATATGCATACCAGCTACATTGGCCTGAAGTCAGCCAAAATCATTGCTTTTTGTAATGCAAATATCTTCTTTCTGGGAGCTGACTTTTTGTTTTACACTGCCTTACTTCTTCCCGGGGCCAGTTGTTCAAACCAGCTTGAAATTAATGTCCCACTTTACAGAGAGAGACCTCAAGCTTTTGAAAATTACAGATGTGGAACTGTGTTTACCTTTGGAGAGGATAAAGGGAGTTTGTCACTTGGAAATTGTGGCGTTCATAAACTTCTGAACCAAAGAGCAAGTACAGCCTGCAAAATCTCTGTTAATATAGTGTGTGCACAAAACACAGTTTGATCTTACATGATATGAAAGCAAGGGACTTAGTCAATAATGCCCAGTTTAAAACAAAAAGGCATTTTTCGGAACTGGGTTTTTTTCACTCGTCACAAAATAAGGTGCTGCTTACATCTGGATTACATAATTTATGGAAATTATGGATTTATTTTCTTAAGGCAAGAAGCCTTGTCTCAAAGACATAGCTCCAGGACAAAAATCTATGTAGTTAGTTATATAGTGCAACATGTTAATACAAGCAGGACTTATGTAGTCTGCTTTAAGTTTTAACAGATGATGTGATTCCAACCAGCTGCCATTCCTCTGCTGTGGAAGTTACCACCCCTGGTCAGCCTTTACAAACTGCTCTGATGTGACACAGGTTTCAGTTACCTCTGATGTGTTCTGTTTAAGTAGGTTATTACAGGATCAGTGCCTTTACAGTTAAGCCTTCGTTGGAGATCTCCTGAGCTATAGTTGTGCTATGGGTTCTCTCAGTCGCCTTTTACAAGTTTGGGCTTTTATTTTGTTTAGCTGCTCATGTTTCTCACCTGGAGAATGTGTCTGAAGAAGAAATGAACAGGCTCCTGGGCATCGTATTGGATGTGGAATATCTGTTCACCTGTGTTCACAAAGAAGAAGATGCAGACACCAAGCAAGTTTATTTCTACCTGTTCAAAGTAAGCTGAACTTGTCTAGTATCTTCTCAGATTTTTCACTTTCTCACACATAAACCAATTTCATTGCTGCTTGGGCATGGATTGACTTCATCTCCTGAGACTGTTTTTCTCTAGGATGATGCTCTACTGAGTAACCACGGGCTGGACATTCTGGTACTTGCAATGTACTGATTCTTATTCCAAAAGTCATCCAGGTGGTTGAGGAACTGACCCTGAGTCCCATGTATAAACTACAACTTCACTGGCATACCAGGAAGAGTCAGTTGACATGGATAGTAACTTAGCTGCCTGCATTTCCTCAGAGGGGTCTCTTGTATGCATTTCAGAGAAGGTGATTTCACAGTGAAGTTTAGTAATTACAAATTCAGATGATTAAACAAGCAGATATACAGCCAGGAGAATTTCAACACTGCTCACAGTGTGTTGTGCCCTTGTGACTTCCATTGACACTGTGTATGAAAATAAACTGACTTTTAAAAATTTGTGTATTTTTAACAGCTTTTGAGGAAGTGCATTTTACAGATGGGAAAACCTGTAGTGGAAGGATCTTTGGAAAGTCCCCCATTTGAGAAACCTAGCATTGAACAGGTAAAGAGTCAAAATGTGGATTTTATTGGTGTGTGGTGGGGTTTTTTTTGTTGTTGTTTATTTGCATATTTTTAAATTTTATTTTGATGGGAGTTTGGAAGTTTTGTTTTGGGATTTTTTGTAATTTGTTTTTCTTTTTGTAAATGTAAACACTGGTTTTGAAAACGACATTTTTTTAGGCGTTTTGAAGATGTTTCTGTGTTCTGCTTAGGACAAAATAGAGGGCTATAGGAGATTGCTGTTGGTTCTCCTTTTAGTATTTGTACAATAGTTACATTATTTGACTTCTCATCATTGGTCTTACACTTTAATGAAACTGACTTTTTGTGGGTTTAGAGAATTAACTTGAAATGCTACTTTTATGTGGGCAGTTCTAATCTTTCTTTGTTTCAAGTGATGAAAAATGCTGTTGAAGTTTTGAAATCCAATATTGAAATGACACTTGCCTTCTGTATATCAAGAAAAAATGTTACAGTCCGATTCAGTGAGATCATAGCCTTCTCTTTCAAAGGGCACACAAGAAAAAAACAAAGCTGAAACCAAAGAATAATTGAGGCTTTTGTGACTCTCAGTAGATAAAGAACATATGACAAATTCAGTTTTTGGTTAAGCAAGCTCCTAAGAATGCACTGCTGGCAGACAAGTGGGCCCATGATCTGCAGTGAGAGTATGCAGAGACTCACATACCTCGCTGAAACAGGAGCTCGATGTTTTTCCATCTGTGGATGAATGGATGTTCTCTTGTTAAACAGGATAATTTAAATGTGAAGACTGTTATGTGTAGTAATTATTTCTATGCAACTCTCACTTCTTATCACTTAGGAAGATCAAACCACTTTATTGCTGAATTTCTGAGAAGTCTTCACTTTAAGTTCTCCTTTAGTTTGAGTATGAACAAAAAATGTGTATGTAACCCCCCTAGGCTCCTAATCCTTAAAATACACTATTAAAAAGGTTTTGTACAATGCAATTTTTTGTGAAATTCTTCATAATGTTCAAGTTGCTTAACAAAATAAAGCATAGAGATTAAAAGGTAATTCTTCTTACAGCTTATTTTGAAATAATTTTCCCTTAAAAAAAGACCAATATTTTCAATTCTGTTTTTAGCAGCTCAGCCACTCAATCAAATAAAATAATTTGCTAAGCACCGATGTTATAATGGTTTTATAAAATATGTGTTGCAGCACTATAGTCACCCATTTTAATCATGTTCAGTAGATTTTTCTTCAAACTGGACAGTGTCCAAAGTGCAGTGAGGAGACATGATTGTGAAGCATTAAGACTTCTTGAAGAAATAATATGAATAATATGATTTGTAGACATAAACTGAAGTAGAAGTCCATAGGCCCTAATCTATTACTGAAAAGTAGCTGGAGAGTTTTGAGGGTGATAGTTGATTTATGGATAGATGAAAGCCTACCAGAACTTTCTGTGTTCACTGACTTTGAGAAGGAAGGAAAAAAGGAATTTTTTCTTCTTTCCCTTTCCATCAGCTGCGGAGAATAGGTTAAAAACACCTGGATGTGCCTCCTGCTGTGTACACAGGTACCAGCTTGTGGCATCTGCATGAGTAGCTGAGCAAGGAGTTCATGGTCTTTGATATTTCTTTTCTTTCCCACACAATGCAAGTTCATGATAAACATAAAGTGAGGAATGTTTGAGGACACTCCTATAAAAATTATGGCTAAATTATTAAACAGAATTAAATTAATTCAGAATTAACAGAATTAATTTAATTTAATAATTAAATTATTAAAACATAATTTTCTTACTTTTCAAGGGTGTGAATAATTTTGTGCAGTACAAATTTAGCCACTTACCCTCGAAGGAAAGGCAAACAATAGTGGAACTGGCTAAAATGTTTCTGAACCGCATTAACTACTGGCACCTGGAGACACCTTCCCAGCGAAGACTAAGATCACCCAATGATGATATTGCAGGGTATAAAGTGAATTATACCAGGTAATGCTGCTTTTGCTTGTTAGGAGTCTTCCTTACGAATGGGACATGTACAAACTTCAGGAATACACTGGTATCTTTGTGCCATAGATGGACTTTGTGAATTCTTGCAGCCATGGATTTAACATGAAGACCTAAGGGTTTTAGTGAGACTGTATCAGTTTCATATGCATTCTTGGGTCTTGAGAGATGTGCTTTATCAGCCAAGAAAGGGGTGCAGAGGCTCAAACACTTGTATGTAACTATGCTTTTGCAAGATCTGTGTTTGTGAAGTGCTCTCGGTCTTCTTAAGATATGAGCCTCATGTAAGATCCCTATTTATTATTCAGCTTAAAAAAGAAAAAGAGGATACCTTTAGCGTTGTAAAGCATTACTGTTTGAAACCAAATCACAGAGGAGTTGAAAAATCAAACTAATTTTGCAAGTGCTTGAATGCTAAATGGGGAACAGATATTACTAGGTTCCTTAAAATTATAGTTCTTGTTATGACCATTTAATGCATTGCTAGAATTCAAAGGAATAACTTAGACGCTGGAGGATGAAGAGCTAGAATAAAAAGACATGTCTGTATTTATTTTCTCTTTCTCACAAGAGTAGTGCAGTGGCTTTTTCAGTGAGCACAGTGAGGGCAGCTCAGGGTCCTGCTGGTCAGACAGCAGGTAGTTAACCTCTGTCAGCACGCTGCCCTCAGGAACGGCCCGGACATCTCTGCTGGCCGAGGGTGGGCACCACCCTCTGGCTGCTTTCCTGGTGGCCTTTGCTCTCACACATCTCCTCTCCATGAAGGAGAACAGCAGCAAACCTGGTGTGAGTTGAGACTCTGGCTAGTGACAGAGCAGACAGCGCTGTGTCTGTGTCTGACCCAGATGTCCTGTCACCTCGAATAACTGCCATAAAGGGCACTTAAAATCCATGGTGATCTTAAGGCCATGTTTGGTGGATGTTTGACCTCCATTTGTTTGTAATAATCGGTGTCAGCCAGGGGTGGTAGAAGTTAAATGTTATTAGGAATTGCTAGCTCATTGGTTGTGGTTGGTGGCTTTTTGTTGTTAATGATTTTGTCACTTGTGTTTTCTCAGCTATCCTGCCCACAGTCCCTAAGGTGCCCCCCAACCCAAAGCGCTCCTCCCGTCTCTCACTTGTCATCGTGAGCTTCTCTCCTCTGTGTTGTCTGAGGCATTGCTCAGGGTGCTGCTGTGCACCATGGGCACACCTGAATTTTTGCAGTCACCAGTTTTATTTGAGAACCTGAGGATTTGAATGAAACTGTATCAGAGTTTCACATGCATTCTTGTGTTTTGAGAGCTGTGCTTTATCAGCCAAGAACAGGGAGTAGAAGTCTGTGAACAGCTCTATCTCACAATTCTTTTGCAACTCATGTTTGCAAAGATTAAGGCACAAGAGTTTGGGAGAACGTTTCGAGACAGGCTGTACTGTGGGTCTGGATGAGGAAATGTGTGCAGGATCCAGCACAGTATGTTTGCATCCAATTCCTAATATTTTCTTTTCATTGCTGGAGCTTTCATAATTGTTATGGTCTGATTCTGCTAAAGCTCCAGATACCAATGACTGTTCATTTACACACAGATATCAAAATCTTGTTTATAAGATTAACAGATATTATAATCTACATAGGCATTGTACTACTGAGTTGTCTCTTTGGTACCATAATCTCTTTTCCTGAAAAGAAACATGACATGCTGTAATATTCCTTAGTGCAGAGTTTATTATGGATGGAGATACTGGTAATAAAAGAGTAACAAGTCAGACTATAATGGGAAGAAGCCAAGAGGTGGAAAGCTAGGGTGAGAATCCAGTTGGATTGGGATGGAGCTACTTAAATGTGTCAGCCATTTGGCCTCTATGTGGAGAAAGGTAGAAGTTCAGAGGGTAAAACAGGCTCTGCTACGGGTCTTTGGAGTCAGTGACAGGAGATGTGTGAGGTTGAATGCATGAGCTGTGGAGAGAATCCCTGACATACCCATGAATTTTCTGTAATCTATGATTATTTTCTGGAACAGGAGCACTTTGTGTAAACTAGACTGCAGAAAAAGAATATATGGAAACTTAAAAGTACTTGGTTGTCATTTCTGTAAAAAACGGCAGTATAAATGCTGCTTAAGTCTGTCCAGCCTTGAAGAGGAACTGATTTATAAGGTCATATAGCTCTCAGCTGCATTATAAATGATGTGGGTAGTGGTTTTATTGCATTAAGTCATATGTTAGATAGTGATAATTATCTGGCTTTTTTCCTCTTTACAGGTGGCTTTGTTATTGCAATGTCCCTCAGTTTTGTGACAGTCTACCTCGGTATGAAACCACCCAGGTTTTTGGTAGGACATTGCTTCGCTCTGTTTTTACTGTAATGAGACGACAACTGCTGGAGCAGGCCAGGCAAGAAAAAGACAAGCTTCCTCAAGAAAAACGAACACTAATCCTCACTCATTTTCCAAAGTAAGGGGTCACAGTGTGCCTGCATTCAAAGTTAACCAGCAACTTCATTGTGGAAAAGGAGAAATTACCTCCAGATTAAAATAATTTATCTTTTTATTCAGTAGCAATGGGGTACTGCAGCTTTCTTTACTGCCATAACTTAGTGTACACAACTGCTTGCTTTGTTTTGTCCTAGGGTTTACTTTATGAAAAGGATTATTAATATTGCTGGGGGATTGTGCTTTTTGCCCATTAGAAGGTATTGTGGGTTAATTACTTTCTTTTTTTGTAATCCTTGGAAACAATGTAGGTCCAGACCTTCAAAAACATGTGTGCATCTGCTTTGGTGATGAAGCATTAAAAAAAGGGGTGTGTTGTACAGAGTTTATAAGAATTTCAGTTTAATTCAATGTTGTAATAGTGAACAAAATAGTCACCCCACCTCTAGCAGAGATGGATTTATTAGAGGGGAGTCATTATAAAACTACATCATTGAATCCTTAACTCATAAATTTCATACTGAGTATCTTTTCCAGTACTGGAATGTTGATGACAATCTCTCGCAATAGCAGCAAAAATTACCTATAGGGATATTGAGACATGCTCAACTTTGACAGTCCTTAATTTCAAACATTTTACTGGTGGTAAAGAGGGGTAGTGATGATGACAGGATCATTCATTGTAGTGGATTCCTGTTAAAATAGTGTATTGCTTTAAAAATATCCTTATTTTACAAAGGTAGCTTGGTTCTCCAAGTCATACTTTAAAAGCCTGCCCCTCCTAACAAGCGATGAACTGAACCTACAGAAGACCTGGTGGCACTGATGCTATCTATGCAAGCTACTGTGTTGAGCCAGAAGATGGCTTAGAGCTCAGGGGAATGTTAAACAAGAGGAACTTTTCTAAGCTGAGTAGAGGCAGGATTTGTTGCTCCTACTATTATTAATAGTTTATTTTACCACTTTGAAAAATGTACACTGTCTTTGGGATATGTACACTATTACGGGTACAGGAATGTCTGTGCATGTCTGGGAACAGGATCATGATCTGGCCCTGAAACAGATATAAAAAAGGCCTTAACACCCTATTGATGCAAGGAGCAGATTTGTGGAAGAAGTAGGTGTGCATATGCCCTTGTTTTTACTGCCTTTTAAAGCCTTTTGCAGTAATTTGAAAAGCATTATTATTCACTGCAATTCCTTTTGATATTCTGCTGGGGAAAAAAAGACAAGTACTGTTTGCAGATGATCTGTGGGAAGTATGAATAACGTTTTAAATCTTTCATGGGCTGTACTTATCTGAAGCATTTGTCTTTCCTCTGGCATTGTGCTGAGTGAACCCCTGAGAGGTGCTGTGTCTCAGGGCATGGAGCCTGGCATTGGCACAGGGTTCCCCTCTGCCCTGGGCTCTCCTTTTGGGCTAAGGGAGCACCCACGAGTTGTGTCTGTGCATACCTTGGAAGTAGTTGCTAAAGGGGATGAAGGCAGAGCCTCTGTGCTGCCTGGAAATGGAGCTTTGGCTAAAGAATTTGTCCTCCTGTTCTGTCACAGATGGTCAGGTCACTGTTACAAACTTTTTAGCCATTGTCACCTGTATAGACAGCAGCAAACATGGCACATTGCTTAGGTATGGCTGTCCTATATATACAGTACAGAGTCTGGCTTGATCCTGAAAATCTCTGTCCAGCTCAAGGAAGCTTTACTCAACAGTCCTGTTGGTTTCTGCTGAACAGTTTCTATACATATAGAAGACTCCAGAGAGTAGAAATGTGCCATGTCAACTTCTGGTCTGAAAACCCTTTTTGTGTAACATAGGATAAGCAGCTGTCCTGCTGCTGGGAGGGAATTGGTGTATTAGCCCTGAGAGGAGGGTGAGTGTACTGGAGAGTCTGATCTGTGGAATATAATAATGCGAAGAGAGGTTTAAAATTGTGCTGTTCCTGTAACTGTACCAAAGTAAGGTGAAAAACACTGTTATGCAAGCACAAACATGCAATTAAATATTACAGTAGGACACTTAAAGGACTGAAAATATCTTCCTAAGAGCATTGTTAGTAACGCTGGGATTTTATCAAAGATAGAAAGCAAATGCATCTGCAAAATACTGGTTTATCAAAACAGACATATTTTGCCATCATTGTATAACATCAATCAACTCATAGCTTTCTCATTAGTGAAGTTTTGATCAGTAAAAGTAGTTTGTAACTATCTTTTTCTGCACTTGCAAATTAGATAACCATTGCTTTTAATCAGAGGTAAAGTTTCATAAGTGAAAGCACTCTACTGAATTAGGATACTTCATGTCTACTCTGGCTTGTGATTTTTGCATGTGTGGGATTTTTTCATAGTGTTGGCCAACAGCATTTTCTTACTCACTTAGTAAATGTTTTTAATTTAAAAACATTGTAAGTGCTTATTTTGAGAAAGAACCTGTTTGGAATGATCCCATTAAGTTGATATTTTGTCTGGTTTTGTGTCTAGGTTTCTGTCTATGCTGGAAGAAGAAGTGTACAGCCAGAATTCTCCCATTTGGGATCAGGATTTCATGGTGTCTAGTTCCCGAACTGGCCAGCTGGGAATCCAGACAGGTAATTTGCATTTAGTGATGGATAGCACAAATGAAAACTGCATGATTTAGGACTAATGTGGGGCTTTTATATATATATATTAGAGGGAGAGAGATGTTAGTCTGTGACCTTTTAAAATAATAGTTTCATTCTCTTAATTGGTGAAACAGCTTCTCCCTTTATTGAGTTTGATTTGTCCAGCCAGTCTTAGAGTGCTGTAAATTGGACAGATGAAGCTGAATGATGAGATTTTGCTTTTCAATAGAGCCTTACAAAAAACGTTTTCATGAAGCTAAATGCCAGCAGGCTTGGCAGGTATGTGAAGGAAGTTTGTTTTCTTAGCTTCTGCTCAGCACTGCGAACTAATAAAGCCTGATGTTTGCAATCCCTATTATCCAGCAGTCCCTCTTTAGATAGAATTTAGTTTAGAAAAACACACTGAGATAAAGCTTTAATGTCTCTACTTGTGAACTGGTGGCATTGCTCTGTTGCACAGTGTTCACTGTTACTTTTCGGGTGGTGGGTGTCTATCTTTGTGACAGTCTTTCCATCAGCACCAGAATGGGTTCCATGACCTGATTTTTTTGCATTTGTTTTTTATGTCATTGCAGTTATCAGTCCACCTGCTGTTGCAAGATCTGTTGCATACAGTGCAAGTCCTTCATCTCTGGAGCAATCCAACAGTGGGAATATGAGTCCAGCTTGTAAAGTTTCTTCTGCCCTTGACCCAAACTTAGGTAATGGAGAAGGAGCCTTGCCTGTTGACTTCTGTTGATATTATCAGTAGTTGCAGTATATGGTAACCTTTGCCTTCACTCTACATTAGCAAACTTGAGGTGTTTTTGCTGAAAGATTTGCACACACATACCTTTTTCTCCACTATGATAATATTTAACTAAGAGAAATGGCAACTGTATTTGCAAAAAACCCAATTAGTTTGTTTAAATTAAATTAAAATGGGGAAAGGTCTGCTGGTGTTAAAGGTTTTTGAAAAATACTTTTCTGGGAGTACATCTACTATAAGCCAGGAGGAGAGGTTTCATTTAAATAATGGCAAAGTAGAAGGGGCCATCGCATTTGGGTTTTTTAATCTTTCAATGTACTGAAAATGCATACGTTTGAGCAGTAAAGACAAACACAGACGCACCAGCCAGGTTTAATTTAAAACTTGAATGAGGTTAGTTCAAAAAGAAAAAAACAAAAACCCTGTAAGAAAAAAGTTGGTGGATGCATAAATTCTCCTAATAAATCCTTTTTCAAATATCTCTGGATTAATGAGCCTGTCAGGAGAGGTTGCTAGGTCAGAGAGATGATCCCAAGCTCATGTAAAGTGAGTCCTCAAAGAAGGAGAAAAATTAAAACCAAAGTGAATTTTTAGTCTCAGTGAAACTTAGTCTTAGATTTTTAGACTACTTAGGGCAGCTCCTAAGGTGCAGTTTTGCTTAATGTCATTTATCAACTTGTCCCTCAGAAGTGGGAATGAGTAGGATGATGACTGGGATAATCCTGAGCTAGCAGCTGGATCTCTGTTACTGTACCTCTGCTAGTCCTTGGTGGACTGTTCTTCTGTGAATTTAACTAGTTTCTTTTGCTATGTGATACATGTGGCTCTGCAGTCAGTAGGGCAGTTTATACTTAACTTGGTATATTTTGATTTGGAAATTTTATCTGGATTTTCAAATATGTATGACACATCAGACTGTATGTGCTGCTTGTTTTACAGAAGAAGTGAAAGAAATATATGATGGACACTTAGTTCCAGTGAATCCTAAAAGGGGGATTTCATGTTATCCAGAAATAGGCACTGCAATTTGTGTATTGACCTTCCAAGACAGCTGCACAGAGGTTTCATGCAGAGGATTTTGAAGCAAAAAATAAAAGCAAATAGTTTAATTGTGAATTCACAGAGTTGTAGTGGAAGGAGAGGTGTATTTTTCCTGCTTTGTGCTAATACCCCAGTGCAAAGCGAAAATTGAGAAGTGATAAATATTTTTCAGATATCATTTATTTCTCTTTGTCTGTGGGGATAAAAAAACAAAAAACAAACCAAATAAACCTAGCCTCAAACTTGTCATATAAACTACAGGATATGACAGAAGTGATAGACTTCATAATGCTAGTCTGTGACAGCTTGGTTATTTCTAATTTGTCCGAGTTTTGTTTTATAGGGGAAAAGAGAAAAAATAATGAACCCTTTTCTCTGGAGGATTCTAAAAGGCCAAGGGTTGTAGGAGATATCCCTATTGAGTTAATCAACGAAGTAATGTCAACAATTACAGATCCTGCAGCAATGCTTGGGCCAGAGGTGAGATATAGGGGATAAATTGCAAATGGTTTGTTTGTAAATGGTCTGTTTTTAGTAAATGTTCCACATGGATGGAATGTGATGAGCTAAAGAGTCCTGTCAAGAAAAATAGACTTTGAAAGAATATGATCAAGTGAACAAAAAATACTGGTGAAATAGTACATCATTAACATGATGAATAGTTCTACAACTTTTTTAATGCATTGTGTACATTTAGCAAAGAGACTTGTAAACTCTTGATAGTGAAAATGTAGATCTCAGGTTGTCCTGCAAGGTGCTTTTGTTACAGAACGGTTCCAGAGTATGCTTTTGTATTGCTAATCATTGATGCAGCTCATGAGGTTAAATAGGCTTCAGGAATTGCAGCAGAATGAAAGATCCGAAGTTAAAACCTCTCTCTAGTGCAGAAACTGATCTAAACAGTTATTTGCTGTGTCTTCCCCAGTTGCTCTTTTTTCGGCTGGAAGAGGAAAACAAACAGAATTGCGGAATTGTGCCATGTACAGAATTGCACTTTTTTTTCCTTGGCTGGCTTCTCCTCCTTCTGTTCTCTCTGCCAGGCTATGTTTTGCCAGCAGCTCATTTGCCAAGATTTAGCTAGAAACTGCTGAAGATTTGGAACCACCTACATTTCTTATTCAAACTATGTACTGTGACTGATGGCTCTGCATATTACAAATGCTGTGCCAGCCTGGCTGTTGGGGCTGGCAGTGACTAGAAACCCAGCAGCCAAATTTTGCTCAAAAAAGTAAACAGTATGTGCATACAGAGATGTTTTGGCATTGTAAAATGATCTTGAAAAAAAATAAGTTAAATAAATTTTCTGTGTTAATTTAGTCTGCATTTAGATCTGTAGATGCAATTGCTAGATATGTAACAGCAAATTCTGTAGGAATTAAAATCTTTTTTTTTAAGGCTCTTATAGCAGTGGCAGAGATAGTGGAAAGCACTAATAAAATGAAAAAAAAAAAAAAATTACTTCTCCTGCACCACCATTAAAATGTGTGATTTGCAGTATGTGTAGGCAAATCCACAAGTCGTGCCCAAGCTGGCTAAGACTAAGGAAAATATGAAGACTTAGTGGCATAGGTTTCAACTGGATGAGTGATATCCCTCAAGAGGTTTGGAACTTTTTGAGTCATAACCATTGTTGTTGTTATCTAATCTGTATCAATATAAATTCAGATAGGCCTTTGTAGACTGGAGTGTAGACTTACATCTGGCTTATTTGATGGTATCCCTTCTGCAAAGGTACATTATAAAGGCAGTAATTAGCAGTTCTGTTGGAGAAAGAGAATGGGTTTTATTTGTTTGTTCATTAAGGCTGCTCTGTCAGAGGATGTGCAATCTCAAAACTGTGATTTTGTTCCTCGTTTGTGTGGCACAGACCAACTTTCTCTCAGCTCACTCGGCCCGGGACGAGGCAGCAAGGCTGGAGGAGCGCAGGGGCGTGATAGAATTCCATGTGGTCGGCAACTCCCTGAACCAGAAGCCCAACAAGAAGATCATGATGTGGCTGGTCGGTTTGCAGAATGTGTTCTCCCATCAGCTGCCTCGAATGCCGAAGGAATACATCACCCGCTTGGTCTTTGATCCGTGGGTATCCTTGGAGAGGGGGCTGGCCTGTGAGGCAGAGGGAGTCTGGTGCTGTTTGCAGTAGAGGTGGGGTGGAGAGCAGCTCTGCCTGTGCTACACTTTTGCCATCTTTTCAAGCCCTCATTACTCCTGGTCAATCTAATAGGATTGTGCCCAAATGCCATCTTGGTGGCTGTATTAACAATAAGTGGCTTCTTGTTGTGGAACTGTGGTGGCTGGATGCCAGATTCCCAGGAAACCTGCTCTATTGTTCCCCTTCTCAGCTGGACAGGGAAGAGAGAGTACAAAGTTCTTGGATAGAAGGACAGGGAGTGATCACTCACTGATAATTATCACAGATGAAATAGACTCAACATGGGCAAATTAGTTTAATTTTCTACAAATCAGATCAGAGTAGGATAATGGGAAAATTATAACTACATCTTGAAATTCCTTTGCCCCATGTCTCCCTTCTTCCCAAGCTTAGCTTCATTCGTGATTCTCTACCTTCTCCCCCAGGCAGTGCTGGGGGACAGGCAATGGAGACTGCGGTCAGTTCCCATGTGGTGTATGCTGCTTCTTCCTCCACAGGGAAGGACCTCACACACCCTCTCCATGCTCCAGTGTGGGATCCCTCCCGTGACAGACAGTTTTCCATGAACTTCTCCAGTATGGGTCCTTCCCACAGGCTGCAGGTCTTCATGAACTGCTCCAGCAGTTTAACCTTCCATGGTGAACACCATGGTGAGGCTCGTGTCCCTCGACAGCCTATGCAGGAGCCCCATGCTGGAGCAGGTGGATGCCTGAAGGAAGGCTGTGGGAAGCCCACCCTGGAGCAGGCTCCTGGCAGATCCTGTGGTCCTGTGAAAGGGAGCTGCCCACACTACCTGCTAGAGCAGCTTTGCTGGCAGGACTTGTGTCCCTATGGAGAGGGACCCATGCTACTGCAGTTCCTGAAGGACTGTAGCCCATAGGAGGGACCCCACACTGGAGCAGGGGAAGAGCTGCTCTGCTTGAGGAGAAAACTGTGACACAGACAACATGTGGTGAGCTCACCATAATCCCATTCCCCATCCCCCTGTGCTGCTTGGGAGAGAAGGTAGAGAATCAGGAAGAAGGAGGGGAAAGGTAGTTTTAGGATTTGTTTTACTTTCCGTCATCCTGCTGATTTTAATCAGGAATAAATTCTACTAATTTCCCTAAGTCAAGTCTGTTTGGCCTGTGGTGGTAATTGTTATCTCTCCCCTGTCCAGCTGAGCAGAGGAATGATAGAGCAGCTTTGGTGGGCACCTGGCATCCAGCCAGGATGAAACCACCACAAAAGCTCAAGCTACTGCATTGCTGCTGTCATTCCACAAGTAAAAAGCACTAAAATAAGTAATTTATTCAGAAAAAAGAATATGTAATACATATGAAATCTTCTTCAGTGGTGGTATATGCAAGATAACAACTCTTTGGGCTTTTTGGCAGGACTCACTTTTGCCACAAACTTTTCTCCCCAAAATGCATCATCTTTATATTAACTGTATCATTTATATGATACTGTGTATTGAATAATCTAAAGGTGCACTCTTTTCACACCTTGAGGATTACTAAAATTCCTTAGCCTTGACATAAGAGTTGAGATTGCACTTTGTTACATCTTTCCTGGCAGACACTATAGGTGCAACAGAAATAGATATTTATTCTGGTCTTGATTCCCAGAGGAGTGGGTGATTAGAAATAAGGAATGTCCTCTCTTACTTCATCAGATGTATTTGAGACTGATAGCTAAACCATGGAGAGTGCATGCAAGGAAACAGGAATCCCATAGAAAGGACTTGCTCTCCTGTAACTCCATTAATTTTTAATTTACTCAGGATGAAATCATCCTGAGAACTGTGCAGTGGCGTAAATATCAGCAACAGATTCAGTAAAAGCAATACAACTTTTATTTATTGGGCATTACCCAAGTATTTCAGAGTATTTGGCAAGGCCAGGAGCTTGTTTTACAGTGATGACTTTTATGGTGTATTGAAAGCATGATATTAAAGTAACAACTCTTCTGTAGATACAAGTGGTTAACTTAGGAGTCATAAATAATTGCATTATCATCATGGAAAGAAGTGAATCAAGTTTCTGAAAAAAGGAAGGTTAATGGCACTTTATGCACTATGTACATGAATTAAAGTGATTGTTATTTTTGCCTGCTCAGGAAACATAAAACGCTTGCATTAATAAAAGATGGTCGTGTTATCGGTGGTATATGCTTCCGGATGTTCCCCTCCCAAGGATTTACAGAGATTGTTTTCTGTGCTGTGACTTCCAATGAGCAAGTCAAGGTAAAAAGAATTCTGCATTACAAGTGTTTATTAAATGGATTTGAGTCCCGTTCACCTACTGCACGTGCTCCAAATATTTTTAGTCATGTTGAATGTACTGCTCAGTTGCCAGACAGAAATAGATTTTGAAAGATACAGTGATTTCGAGTATAATACACAAAAAACCAAAGTAAAATGTACAGATTTAGAATCATCATCATAATAGTAGGATTACCTGTATTTAATTAATTAATTAACATTTTTCTCAGCAGAGCAATAGTGGCCAGTAGGCTGCCATTCTTGGAATTTTCATGCCTCTGTCCCCAGTAATTGTGTCTCTGTGTTATGTAACATCTCATGATTGACTGAAATATGTATTGCTTGTGTGGGGCAGGAATTTGTGTTCAATCACTTTGTGACATTACATGACTTCAATCTAAATGAGATATAGTAAAAAAAATCAGGTATAGTTTTACATCTCAAAATAAGCATGGGGTCTATTTCTGTACACTCTTTTTTGTGTTAATGCCACAACATTTTTTCAGAACTTTAGGAATTAGCATCTGTGTTGAAAGAGTACAGAGCACTATGAAAACATGAGATCCTCCAGCTTTTCCAGTTACTACGGGTAGATCTCGCTCTGACCATTTGGTTCAGTGTTTTGCCTTTAGATGGTGCTGTAGCTTCATGATTTTTAGTTCAAGAAGCAAGAGCTGAAATGTGGGTTAATTCAGAGTGTATAGCAGATAACGTGAAAAAACTGTACACTGGTGCAAAAGAGTAACGCAGTGGGATTGAAAGTCTGTAACAACGGTTAACACTCAGGTTATATTTGATTTTATTCAACTCTGGTGTTAGAGAGGAGCATTTCCCTACATTAGAGCAGTGACCTGTCAGCATTCAGAGTGTTTTAGCAAATGCAAACCCTAACAGAGTATGCCTAAGTTGTGCTTAACTGCACTACACAGGGGAGGCTGCCAAAGGTGTGTTGTGATTTTCTAGGAATAATCTTTCAAAATAATAGAGCAGACAATTCTGACGTATCAGATTGCCCCCAGGGTCACATAAAACACTATTTATTCTTTTATCTTCTGGGTGCTTCACTGTATCAGTTGAGTGTTTCTGAAAATTTGCCTTCCTACCTTTCTCTCTGAGTCAGCTGACCCTGTCAACAGGTAACTGAGAAAAAAAAAATGTTCACACATGGGTGACCTGCCTAGTCTTAGGAAAAATAAGTTCCTATTTTAATTCAGTTTGAGGCTGGAGCAAAAAATACAGGAATAGTTTTCTCCCATACAAATGGAATTGGTTTTTAGGTAGTTTGGTCACCTGTTACAAAATAATTTTAAGTTTTATAGTATGTGGCTTAGTTTCCTATCTGGCAATTGCCATATTTGGGGCTATTAAATTGTAAATTAAATCAGAAGTTTGTATTTTCTAATTTATTTTTCTGGCTTTTTTACGTAAGTAAAAATTTCTCCAGTTTTCAAGAGCAGAGTACCCAAAAGGAATCCATGTATGTTTCTCTAAGTGTCCTATTAGTCTGCATGATGAGAAAATTGGAACATATACAGGAACAAAACATTATTATGGGCTGTCCTATCTACTTTACATTTCTTCATATCACAGCAGAAGGGGATGACTATGGCTTTCTTGGCAATGTGAATAAATGCAACCTTTTGTTTACTTTGGGGCTAAATTTATGTCAGTGTGCATGCCTGTGTGCAGTCAGAAGGCATAGCTATTTATTTGATCGTGGACTCTTCTGGTCCTTATTATGGTAATTGTTCACAATTCCTTTTTATGCTTTATGATAAATTTAGATGAGAAATCCTTTGACGCAGAGACTTTTGCTACAGGTGCACAGAACACTGGAATAATTTCAGTATTGCTGCTGCTTTGTAGTTTTGAAGTGATATGGCTCAGAAAGGATGCTCTATTGTTACAGTATGTGCAGTTTTGTTATTGGTGAAGTATGTGATTTTAATGGTTGATATCTAATTTAAAAGAGGAACAAAAAAAAAAAAGGTGGGCACCTTGAATTAGAACTTCCATGCTGGGTCACAAAGATATCCCTACAAGGCTCAAAAGAGTTTGCTCTTGAGTGTGCAACACCAAGTTAATTAAGAGAAAATCTTTAAAACAGGATCTAGACGAAAGACTGCATTTTGAAAAAAACAGTGTATAATGATCCTGGGTGCACAGGTTCTAATACGTGTAGTCCCTAAAGGCTTTGTCATGGCTTTTTCCTCATGTGTTTCACACAGGGTTATGGGACTCACCTAATGAACCATCTGAAGGAGTACCACATCAAACACAACATTCTCAACTTTCTCACATATGCAGATGAATATGCCATCGGCTACTTCAAAAAACAAGTAAGTTCAATGCAAGAAATCAGTTCATGTGAGAAGTTTTATATCTAGCAGTGTTGAACTAAATAACTAGGCATGACAAAGTAATTGGATAAAATGCATAATGCAATTTGACATGTATATTTTTTAGCTATAAAATGTGCTCTGGGTGTATCTCATGTAATGTTTTTGGCTTGTAATATCTTTTACTTTGATAGAATCATCTGAATATAAGTATATGGTATAGTCTATAATTTGTCTAGTCTAAAAATTAGTAAAATGTCAGTTCCTTCACTAATTTTGTAAGAAGTATAAATGACTAGGCATACTTGTGACGGACCAAAACTTACGTGACCTGCACTTACAGCTTCTCCTTATTTGAAGCATGAGGTTCAAATTCAGGAAAGATGGCAGTTCTGACAAATAGATTTGATAAACAGATATCAACCATCTGGTCAGCTGAATGGACTCAGATTTTTCTCAGAGGTGTACAGCATTAGGCAGTGAAGGTGACTTGGATAGTGGGAATTTGAGACAAGGTAGAAGGAAATTTTTTTTCCTTTCCTTTCCTGTCCTGAGGCTATTGAAGTACGGAAAAGTGTTGCCTAGGGAGGTGGTGGAATCTCTGTCCTTATACAGTCTTCAAGACTGGTCATGGCCTTGATCAGCCAGATATGATGAGACCTGTTCTGAGCTGAGATGGGACTAGATGACCTCCGCAGGTTCCCTCCAACCTGTTCTATGGTTCTTTATATAAAACTGGTACAATTTACTCTTCACATATTCAAAATGAATACAATCACTCCTATTGCTCTTCTTAACAATTACCTGTTTCTTTTATCAAGTGCCTCCCATGAGAAGGTTTATGCAACACTGAACCCTAGTCTGTACCCTGTTGTAATTTTTGTGTTTTAGCATTATGATGAATTTGGTTCTAAATCCTCATTCAGTTAAAAAAAAAAAAAAATGAAAGGAAAATGGCATTATGATAATATTTTTTTTTTCTTTGTCAGGGTTTCTCCAAAGATATTAAAGTACCAAAAGCAAAATATGTTGGCTACATCAAGGACTATGAGGGTGCCACATTAATGGGATGTGAATTAAATCCAAGGATCCCCTACACGGAATTTTCTGTCATCATCAAAAAGCAAAAAGAGGTGAAGGTTGAAATGAAATGTTTATTGTTACCCTCTAGTCAGATGTTTAGAAGCAGTTCAGTGGGTGCCAGGTTAGCTCTCTTCTTTGCTTTGGTGCTTGAATTTGAGTGCATACTTTTATTAATTAGAATAATCCCTTCATTCAAGTCTCAGTGCCAAAATTTTGTAGTTGAAGCATCAAGTTCTAACTTACTGACTTAACAAGAACAAGACTGTTAAAAGTACTGGTATTTTGAGGACTAATTCAAAGCTCAATTTTGTGGTAGTTAACTAAGAAAAATCTTATGAGATTGATTTTTTTATGGCTTTGTCAGTTCCTTCCCTCCCATATCAGTAGTGTTCTTTAGAGTGACTTTTAAATGGAGCGTTTTTATTGCATGGCCTGTTTTACTTGAAAAGAAGAGGATTTTTTTTTCTGCCATTTTTTAAATATATAAATCAAGGGTGGACTGTCTTAATTTCTAGTCTGTCCCTCTTTGAATTGAGATGTTCTTTATTTAGTTATTAATAATATTTTATACAATAAGGCAGTTTATTAGCAAAATAATTATGATGTTTCAACTTGTGTTTAAATACCTTCCTTGGTTTTTAAAGAAATACAAATGATAATTTGTTCTTTCAAAATTGTTCAAACCAGACCTTTTATTTTGTTGAAAAGCTTCTTTATGGAACAATCATTTTTCTTCCAATAGAATGATTTGGCCTGTGCTTGGAGAAGGAAGCCACTATCTGATGGTTTTACATTTAGTTTACCAGGTTTTTTAACTTTACTTATGGGGAAAATTTCCATATGTCCATACAAAAGGGACCATAAGTTTTTCCCCCTTATTTCTGCTTGGCTGCATAACCCTTCAGATTCCAGGCTCCTGCTGGACATGCCAGCTGCCCCTTAGGGATGGGATGTTGTCGCTGTGGATAGTGGATGTGTCTCTTGTAGCCTGTTACATCTTAGGCATGCCTAATTGCAGTAGTTCTGGGCCCACACCATCAACATAACATGCTACTTCCGAAAACTTGTTAGTTTCCAAAGTTTTGCCTCTGGGATTGCTTTATTAGCTTTCTTCACTCTCTTATTTGTTGGGATGTCCACATCATTCTAAAGAACTTGGAGACACTCCTCATGTAGATAAAGTGCCTTGGTCCTCCAGATATCTCATGTCTAAAATTATTAGGAAGAAAGCTGCTGTTATGCACTGATCTGTGCTGTTGATCTTCTCTGAGAATAATTACATACAGCTTTGGAACTCTGTCTTAGGATTGCCTGCCTAACATTAAAAACACTGATCAGGCCTTTTATTCTCCCTGTTGCAAGGAAATTTAGAAATAGCCCTCACAGTCTGCAGCTTCATGAAGAGTGTTTGCCTGTCTGTGCATATCAAAGGCAGTGATAATGCTACCTGGACATAAAAAGGATTTTTAATGTTGACAGGTTGTATTATGTACCGATTTTCTTGAGTGCTGGTATTGGCCAGTACTAGACATCAGGCTGTTCAGCATCTGTCCTTTTAGAAGGGAAATTTTTCGTGGGATCTAAGCTTTTATTTAAGGAACTGGAGCATATGCCTATGGCTGTTAAGACCATATCACCTAACACTGTACCAGTAGCTTGTTTAGAGTCATTCTGAAAAATATGACAAGTCCCTCTATGCAAAGTTTTGTGACCTGCTGACTTGTGAGTAATTACTGGTACTGATTGAGCAGCTTGCTTCAATCAGGAAGACCCACTAGTTCCTAAATTATAAGAAGGGCTTAAGTTGGATTTAATAATTAGTTTGAAATTATTTTCATATTATGCTGGAATCTAGGTGCTGTTGTATACTGTATTCCTCCTAACATTTTTAAGCTCTTTTGAAAGTCTGGTTTTATCTTTTTCTCTTCTTAGACAGAAAATACTATGTACGAGGGAGTGAAGGTCCTTAAAATAAAAATATGTCCATTTTTATTATTTACAAAGAAAATATTCTATCAAACTGGTGGTCTGCATGGCTGTGCATTTGTTTACTCCAAGTTAGGAAGTTTTGAAAGTCACATATCAGGACACACAAAGCTTAGATAAGTATCTAAGTGGGTATCAAGAGCACCAAAGCAAATTGCTTACAATTTGAGGTAATAAGATTGCAAAGTGAAACAGAGTGTACCCAGGGGTGGGAAAAGCCTTTCCCTAGCATTTGCAAGGAGATTAAAATTTTGGTTCTGAAGAGTGGCATCATTCTGACATCCTCCAGAGAAAATCTTTCATGAGAATGTCTTTGATTGATACATAAGCAACTCCTACAGATAGATATATGGAAACTTTGAAGTGAATAGGTTATTTCTAAATTTTTGAAATATGAACATATATGTACATCAAAATGCATGCATTCAAAATGTGCCTTGAAATTTTTGACTAGCTGTGCTGAAGGATTTCAGAAGCTCCAGCTGTTAAAATTTTACAGCCAGTTCTCAAACCTTCTTCCAGAAAATTTCCTTCTCTGCCTCTGCTCCTGTCTTCCCAAGAGCTGTGCAGCTTGTGATCAATAGAGCAAGCAATGACTCCTTTTTTTCTAGATCTGTGCCAAAATAGCTGAGAGATTTAGTAGCTTCATTTGCAGAATCAGTGTTTGGTCAGGTAGCTCAGCCCCATTACCAGCTTTATGGAAAAGGACTGCAAGGTTAGGAAGTGAGAATGTTTCTGTTCATCACAGTTTTGCATTAATCTTTTGGGTCACTTTAGACCAAATAAATTATTTTTTGTTTTTTGTGTTGCTTTATTACAGATCATTAAAAAGCTCATAGAAAGGAAGCAAGCTCAAATACGAAAAGTTTATCCTGGTCTTTCTTGCTTCAAAGATGGAGTACGGCAGATTCCTATAGAAAGCATTCCTGGAATTAGTATGTATCAATCTCTTTTCATGTAGAACAGAAGCAGAATAGCCCAAGAAAGGTCCGAGACTAGAAATACTAATGTAGTCACATAGTTCTTTTTGATTAGAATGTAATTGTTTTGGTCTGCTGATTTGATTTCTGTGAAGATTGTTGTGTTTCCATTACAACTGCTGTCTTTGAGATTTCCCCAAGGCATCCCAGGCTGGTCCTCTTTTATGTATGTGTGTATAATTTTACTTATATGTGATCCCTCTTTGATTTGTATCACAGTGTAGGCGGTAGTTTCCCTCTGGCAGCATTTTAATGCACTGCACTCCTGAACAACAATGATTTCTGTGCAAGGCATGAACTTACAGGACAAAACAGAATTAAAAAAAATTAAGTATCATATTTTGGAGGTCTTTTCTTCAGCTATGCTTTTCTGTAATTTATTCTTTTTCCTTGGGGAATCAGATTGGATAACTTTATCATGATTATTCTTTACAGGGGTGGGTTGCATTAAAATATGCGTTGAATTATTGAAAAGAAATGTGTTTCATATAGAGAAATTTTAGAATGTTTTCAGCAGTCTGGAGGAAGAGGCATGTAGAAAATTGAACGTAACTGTGGGCTAGATGGTTATGTTATTTATTAGAAGTAGCTTTTATCAAAACAAACCCATTTTACTGCAGTAGTGCTGAAATGGCTTTTCTTCTTTGAGTTGCAATAACTTAGTTAATGTTACTGCTGTAGTTCCCATATAATATCTCATGTTGTTGATGTACAGGAGAGACTGGCTGGAAACCAAGCGGAAAAGAAAGAGGGTAAGTGCTACACAAAGTAAAATGTTGAAGCAGTTGGGATATTCCTTCAAGAAAAATATTTGAACAATGCCACTTGATATTTCCTTCCATCCACTGGAAATCAAATAATCTGCAAGAGATGAGTTCTTGAGTGGCTTTGGTTTTTTTTGTTTTTGTTTTTATTTTTGTTTTTAATTGTGGGCAAGTGTGTTTTGGGTAGTAGGGTTCTTTTTTGAGGATTTTTGTTTGGGTTTGTTTGCTTGTTTTAATTTTTATTTCTTTCATAAAATGCTTGAAACTTTGGAGTTGCTTTTAGTTAAGATACAAACTGTAGGAACAAAGATAAAGGACTCAAACTAATCTAACTGTAAGAACAAAGAAAAAGGACTCAAACTAATCTTTTTGTATTCATATTTTCCTTTAAGTAAGGAGTCCAAGGATCCAGATCAACTTTACAGCACATTAAAAACCATCCTGCAGCAAGTGAAGGTGAGTGCTAGTTCTAGTTTACTTTCTGTAAAGATTTTTAAATTATTTCCAATATCTAGTTTCCATATTAGATACCTTACTTTTTTCTTTACCAAAGAGCCATCAAAGCGCTTGGCCCTTCATGGAACCCGTGAAGAGAACAGAAGCTCCTGGATATTATGAAGTTATAAGGTTTCCCATGGGTAATGCCATTAACATTTTTTAAGTAGAGTTTAAAAATCATTATAGCTGCAGACATAGCAGATAAATTTTAATCTGATTGTTTTATGGTAAAAGATATATGTTACTTGCAGCTGAATACCTTGCAACTCTGAAGTGTCAAGAGTGTGATGCTGTCGTTTGCAATTGATGAGTGCTCTGTGACCTTTGTGAAACGTGTGTGGTGCATGTATCTGAAATCTTAGTGTGCCCTAGAGAGCCCTAACAAGCTCTAAAATGGTGCAGTCAGCTAGAAGCTTTCAGGACTGAGCTGGTGTAGGTGAGTTGTGGGGATATGTTCTTGTGTGTGGTAACTGGTCATTGCACATCCTATTCATATGTTAAAAAACCTGAAGGCAAACTTTCATGGGACACCTGAGCATTTGAGATGCTTTGAAATACGGATTTAAAGTTGCTAAATCACATAGAGAAAACATTTTCAAAGGTCACAGTGTTTTCTAAGTCTTAACACCTTGCTACAATTTAAGTTTAGGAAAATGCTTCATGCGTCTGATTGTAAGCTAACTTTTATCTTTGTCTTTTAGATCTGCCACAGTTGTCTGAGGTGTTACATTTATTGATATATTTGTTTTACTTATAAGTAATACAGCTATCGTTTATGTAGGATTGCTTGCAAGGGGAAGTACACAACTGCTAATCATGTTTTTCTTTTGACTGCTTCTCTATGACCCAGCTTTTGACTTCTGGGACATGTAATTTCAATGATAATTCAGTGATACTCTAAACAGATGCTTGATTTGTACTGCATCACATTCAAAATTGAATTCTGACACTCCTTCCTCATTTATGCAATACTCACCTCTATCACTCTGATTACAATTTCTGAACTCTTTAATATAATTAGATATTAAAGGTTAATACAGTTTCATGGCAGGCTACTAGCCATCAGTTTCTCAGAAAATAAAGGTATTTGTTCATATTGCTCTGGATAGGCTCCAAGCCCATGGATATCAATTTATTTTAATAATTTTTTTATATTCAAATTATCATTCCCAAAAAGCAGATGTACATGTACTTTATAAACCAATTGCTGGCTTCCTGTATCCCCATCACAAATTTATGTTCTACCAATGAAGAAAAAGAATGTGAATCTCCTTCTGTGGCAGAATTTTCTCTATCTGCTTTTCTGACGAGATATAGCTCAGAAATCTATTTAATCTGAACAGTGGTTACAAATAACTTACCTGAGTTGGCAAACTCAAAGGAGGAATGTTGTCTGTCCTTTCCTTGTTCAGATGCATTACACTAGAGGTAGGGGCAGCAGTGTACTTTGAGGATTAAGCTGAGGTCTTTGNTGAACAGCCTTCTCAGCTGGCTGCTAGAATTAGTCTATGGCTATCTAGTTTAGGTATAGGCACCTGAATTTCAGACTTAATGGGAGCTGAATGAGCCTTTACTTTTGCAAAATATTGTGCAAAACTAGGGAGTGGCAAGTTCTGTACCATTGGAAAAAGTATTTGAGAGCATCCATCAGACTTTCCTTAAATAATGCCATCTTGTCAATTTGACAGGGTTTCCTCTCTTTTAATAAATTCAAATTTCCCTTAAAAAAATCCAAACTCACCCCCCAAACCATTACCAAAACAANGAAGAAAAAGAATGTGAATCTCCTTCTGTGGCAGAATTTTCTCTATCTGCTTTTCTGACGAGATATAGCTCAGAAATCTATTTAATCTGAACAGTGGTTACAAATAACTTACCTGAGTTGGCAAACTCAAAGGAGGAATGTTGTCTGTCCTTTCCTTGTTCAGATGCATTACACTAGAGGTAGGGGCAGCAGTGTACTTTGAGGATTAAGCTGAGGTCTTTGGTGTAGTTTTGCTTTGTTTTTTTCAGCTGAGGAACCCAGCATGACTAAACTATGCCTTGATTCGTGATTAACTTCAGATTTCTTTCTGCTCTCCCTGACAGCATGCTGATACTGTAAAAAGTTGCTCAGACAAGATATAATAGTTGCCTTTATATTTGTGTACAGACTAAATTGTACAGGTTTTGTGAGGTATGGCTGTAAATTTTTTTTACTACCTCCTAAGGTTGGTTCTCGTGTATAAATACTTTTTTACCCCTGTTTTAAGTGCTCTTCAGGTGCTCTATCAAGCGATACTCTTTGGGGTTTTTTTTCCCTTTTCATCTGCCATTCAAAAGCTGTATGGTTGAGTGACAGCCAGATGGAACCAAACTTCCACTGTGCATAGAGGAGAACAGCTTAACTCTCTAGCCAGGCAACATTTGCTTTAGGATGAGCTGAACAGCCTTCTCAGCTNGATTTGTACTGCATCACATTCAAAATTGAATTCTGACACTCCTTCCTCATTTATGCAATACTCACCTCTATCACTCTGATTACAATTTCTGAACTCTTTAATATAATTAGATATTAAAGGTTAATACAGTTTCATGGCAGGCTACTAGCCATCAGTTTCTCAGAAAATAAAGGTATTTGTTCATATTGCTCTGGATAGGCTCCAAGCCCATGGATATCAATTTATTTTAATTTTTTTTTTATATTCAAATTATCATTCCCAAAAAGCAGATGTATATGTACTTTATAAACCAATTGCTGGCTTCCTGTATCCCCATCACAAATTTATGTTCTACCAATGAAGAAAAAGAATGTGAATCTCCTTCTGTGGCAGAATTTTCTCTATCTGCTTTTCTGACGAGATATAGCTCAGAAATCTATTTAATCTGAACAGTGGTTACAAATAACTTACCTGAGTTGGCAAACTCAAAGGAGGAATGTTGTCTGTCCTTTCCTTGTTCAGATGCATTACACTAGAGGTAGGGGCAGCAGTGTACTTTGAGGATTAAGCTGAGGTCTTTGGTGTAGTTTTGCTTTGTTTTTTTTCAGCTGAGGAACCCAGCATGACTAAACTATGCCTTGATTCGTGATTAACTTCAGATTTCTTTCTGCTCTCCCTGACAGCATGCTGATACTGTAAAAAGTTGCTCAGACAAGATATAATAGTTGCCTTTATATTTGTGTACAGACTAAATTGTACAGGTTTTGTGAGGTATGGCTGTAAATTTTTTTTACTACCTCCTAAGGTCGGTTCTCATGTATAAATACTTTTTTACCCCTGTTTTAAGTGCTCTTCAGGTGCTCTATCAAGCGATACTCTTTGGGGTTTTTTTTCCCTTTTCATCTGCCATTCAAAAGCTGTATGGTTGAGTGACAGCCAGATGGAACCAAACTTCCACTGTGCATAGAGGAGAACAGCTTAACTCTCTAGCCAGGCAACATTTGCTTTAGGATGAGCTGAACAGCCTTCTCAGCTGGCTGCTAGAATTAGTCTATGGCTATCTAGTTTAGGTATAGGCACCTGAATTTCAGACTTAATGGGAGCTGAATGAGCCTTTACTTTTGCAAAATATTGTGCAAAACTAGGGAGTGGCAAGTTCTGTACCATTGGAAAAAGTATTTGAGAGCATCCATCAGACTTTCCTTAAATAATGCCATCTTGTCAATTTGACAGGGTTTCCTCTCTTTTAATAAATTCAAATTTCCCTTAAAAAAATCCAAACTCACCCCCCAAACCATTACCAAAACAAAAATACCACCATATTTTTAAATCTGAAGTTAAAAACTTTAATTCCTTTGCATTGGAGGTCTTTGGTCTCTGTTGTCCTTGCAATAGTCATTGACATTAAGCCTTCATTTCAGCTACTTCTGTTACAGTTTCACAAAGGTGCTGCTGATGCCTGGCTCAAGCATTACTAAAAAAATAGTTGTTAGAGCATCTGAGGTGAAAAAAGCCAAGGCATCCAGCACACCTCCCACTACTTCTATTCCTGAACTCACTCCTAGAACACTTGTAATGTAGACAGAATTTTTAAATGCCTGATGAAAATTACTGGGAAAGTAACTATGTGGAGAACACTGAGATCATTTACATATTTTATGGATGACTGATTTTAGTATAAAGGAGAACACTTCTTAAAGAATGTTCTCTAAGTAAATGTTTTGCATGATGCTCTGAAAGCAGGCGAGATTAGTTCTCACATGATTCTTAAAAAGGATATACAACTATAAACTCTGAAGAGGTAATAAAAATATATGTAGAGCGTAGAACAAATTTAATCTTTTTTTTTCAAAGCTGCAAATCCTGCTTGTAGTGTAGACCAATGTATCTTCTCTGCTCTGTTTGCACAGCAAGTAATATTTTAGGTTAACATCCATGTTTTGTGATGTTTGAATTCTTTGCCCATATACCCCCAAGGCCTCCTCCAGCAGAGCTGAGAACAGGTTGTCTCAGGACAGAAGAGCATTAGGGACATCTACTACCCACAGAAAACTCAGAGCTCCAAGTGTGAGAACAGAACAAAAAAAGCTTTAATGTTTTAAAGAATTAAAAATAAACTCTACATGAATTCATCCTTACAGTAAAATATTACTTAGTTCCAGAAGCTCAATTGCTTTTGAAGCTAAAATACAGACTATGCCTTAGATGAAGGCAATTTCCAGTCCAAATCCTAGCTTTGCCAGTTCATGTTAAACGGCAAATCAGTCTGGAGGGATATTGCACACAAAACGTATTTGAATCCAATGCTGTTAATCTATTTTTCTTCTGTGCAGATCTCAAAACAATGAGTGAGCGACTCAAGAACAGGTACTACGTGTCTAAGAAATTATTCATGGCAGACTTGCAGCGAGTCTTTACAAACTGCAGAGAGTACAACCCCCCTGAGAGTGAATACTACAAATGTGCCAATATACTGGAGAAATTCTTCTACACAAAAATTAAAGAAGCTGGATTAATTGACAAGTGACACTGTCTTTTTTACAACCAAATAGTGTGCCTATGTTATGGACAGGGAAAGCTGTTCTATATCTGAGTTGTGGGACTTTCAAGAAACTTTTGTTTAATACTTAGCACTTTTAAAAACCCTTTTAGTTTTGCAAACATGTATTATACTGAAGTTACAAAAATTATTTTATTAAATGCTTTATAATGTATTTAATTACGGAATATTTCTTTTGTGTGCCGATTACCTTATGTTCCTAATAAGTTTATCAGCTACAGCCTCAGAAACCCCACAAACATGGGGGAAGTTGCACATGTTTGGGAAGATGAAGAAAATTCCCAGACAGCAAATGTTATAAATTACCTAATGTTATAGCTACCTAATGCAGTACCTATTTGATAAAGTTTAATTATTTTTTCCAGTAAAAAAGAAAATTGTAAGGGAAAACAACAGGTGTGGGGGGGTTCTGAAACACTTGTTTCTTTGTAGAATCTTTTTATAAGATATTATTTTTTAAAAGAAACACTCAGCTGGTTGAGAAGCTGTGAGAGAAGAGCAGTCGGTTCTGAAAAAGGACTGCCTGTGATCTTTGATAGATGCAAGTTTTTCTATTAATTTTCAGTTTTGATAAATATTTTACTTGCAAATTGTAATCTCATANTCTTGGTATTTTTCTTTCTTGCCTTGAGAAACTTATAGCCCTTTCCCAAAAAAAAGAAAGAAAAAAAAAACTGGCTAGATGCATAATGTCATAGTGACTTGGCTTATGCAGGACATAAGTACCCAAAATAACTTTAGAGACTACTTAGCATCTACTAGACAACTTTAATTGGCTTAGTAGAGTTAAGGTTTTATGCACTTCATGATCCACCCTACTTACTACTCTTCACTGCTCAATTCTTTAGATTGTTCAGCAGAAATAAGACTATTGTACACAAAGGAAGACAACATAGGACAGCTTTGAGCTTAGATACTTGGCTCTGTGGTAAACTGGACTTTCTACCAAGCTTTATTGTAAATGCATATTAACTGTGATTACTTAGACCCAGGAACATATTAACATTTTACAGCTCTTAGTATGTCTTCAAAAAGAACACACACTCATATATACATATAATATATATATACATTTTGCTGCTTACACTACATTTAAGAGGTACACCTAAATCCTTAATGTAGATCAGTACAGGCCAAAAAGCTGTCCCTTGACATTTTCTAATTAGTTTGTAAATTATTACTGCTTTGTGAAAAACAGGTTAAACTTTCATTCTCGGTGTTTTATATTTACAGAGGTTACACTGGTAAAATTCAAGTTATGAAACTGAGAAAACCAATCCCGTGCTGTGTCAAAGAATCTATTCCTGCAAAATGCCTGTGCAATGTTAGATCACAGATCAATTCAGCAAGATGTCAGGAACTATCTAGAAGTAGTAAATGTGGTACCCAAGGTATTCAAAATGTTAATGCTGGATTTGCCATCGTGTTTTGTATGAATTTAGTCTGACCTACATTGGGATCTATAACAAAGGTACAGTGAGTACTTTTTCTTTAATAGCCAGAACAGGATGCTATAAACCTGTTTTGTAGATTGGGCCTACAGATGCATCTGTTAAGCTTGGTAACCTGTGAATTTTTGTTATTTTCAGAGTAGATTTTCTTATGGTCTTTCAATCAGATTGTCTCTTCTATATTGAAACGTGTTTTCTAATTTAAGAATTAATATTTTCATAGATACTGTGCAATAAAGTTATGGTAGGATATGTGGTTTTGCAAATGCTTTAACAGCTGATGAACTTTACATTTGTCAAATTAATATATTGTACTGGTACAGAATAGTTTTAAATTATATATGTACAAAACCCTACTTATTTTGGTCTCTTTTTTTCATTACTTCTTGGTAGTCATGATCCAAACACCCATACTGAAGCAATTTCACAATCAAGCACAGTGAAGCTACAGGAGTGCTGTCAATGCCTCTTCCAGGTAGGATAGAAAATATGCAAAATGGCCTCTGAGTTCACCAAGAGCACAATGAGCTGACTTGAGCTGTGAGCAGTCCAAGTGGCATTCCCAGCTTTATGGTAACTGAGACAGAGTGCTGTTGACTGAGCTATTCCAAAGTTTTAATTTTTTTCACTTCAAAGCATGCTTATGCTATTTGCTGGTATTTGCCTTCCAGAGTCCTCTACTCACGATACATAATATAAGTAGCAGCAAACTACAGTCCAGGTGGAGCTGGTACCATCACCAGATGGTCACTTATTATGGTCACATCAACAAAGCCTGCACCTGTCCAGTATGTGACAGATAATTAGGGTAGGAAGAGATTTTTTTTTTTCCCCCCTCATCCACTCGGATTTGGTCCTGTGAAAGTGTTCTGTTCTGAGGGGAGCAACAGTAGCCAAGAGCTGGTTTACTTACTGAACACTTCTAGCGAAAGCAGCTGAGATCAGGAAGGACTGATTTCTTCCTTACACATTTCCATCACTTCAATTTTTCAAGCTTGCTCAATCCAGTAAGAAAAAACCCACCCAGACCCACCACGCCTACCATACGCTGCTCTGCAATCACCCTGTTCTTTTTCTTTCCCTGATAAAACAGCTGTTGCAGATTTGTTTCATGAAAGAGCACCTGAGGTTCACAGAATACCCTTAAGGATCATTCAGTGCACCTCTTATGTGAATGAATGGCTGATACAGGGATTGGACCCACAACCTTGGCATTATTAGCACCAGGCTCTAATCTATATAGTTCAACCACTTCCCATTAGTACTAGAATTCCAGACTGAGATGATGAGNCTGAGGTTCACAGAATACCCTTAAGGATCATTCAGTGCACCTCTTATGTGAATGAATGGCTGATACAGGGATTGGACCCACAACCTTGGCATTATTAGCACCAGGCTCTAATCTATATAGTTCAACCACTTCCCATTAGTACTTGAATTCCAGACAGATGGTGAAGCCTTGTGGCTAGAATTTTAGGATACAAAGGTAAAGTTTCCATTCAAACATCTGAAGGGTGTGTTGTGAACAGCTATTTTCAAACACTCAGTAGCTGCAGCTAGTACTATTGTTGAAAGCCATGGAAGAAGTTACAAGTAAAATAGTAATTAACAGTTTTATTACAGCAAGGGTAAGACCTGCACCTACTGTCAAAGGAGGAGCTTGTTTTTGTGTTTTCCCATTAGGTGTTTGGAATGTAGCTTTCATTTGGGTTTTCACAAACCCATTAATCTTAAGTGTGTCTCAAGCAAAGTAGAAGTAGTTTGAGTGGTGGATAGTTGATAACACTGTTGTTCTCGTGTGCAGCCTAGTGTGGCACCAATTAGCACAAGCTCAGATATGGTACCTCTTCCTCTGGGAAAGGCACTGGGCAAAGTAGGGACAAAATTATTATAAACCGTTATCAATGTCCTGCAACAGCTGGGACCCAAGTGGAGCTTTTTTCACCAACCTTCACAAGAAATTTGATTTGTTTCTCTCTGGTGGATTCTAACTTGCATTCAGTGCAGGACCAAGGACCAACTAAACCTAAGTTCCTGCTTTTGAGAGCTGCAGCTACAGAATCAAATTGCAGCTGCTAAGCTGCTTCTAAACAGTATTTATACCACCACATAAGATGGGGATAGAGTGCATGGGCCTGTAATGCTCACTACTGACATTATTGCCCTTGGAGCAACTATGGAAACTGCCAAAAGAACACCAACCCACTCAGAGCTGCTTCCAAGCACGAAGATGTTTATTATAAGATTTGACATGAAACTACAACCATCACATAAGCAAGATCTGTACAAACAGTTATTAAAAATACTTCCTGCCCAAAACGTTTTAAGTGCCTAAAGTTCACCCATATAATGACATTCACAGTCTTATCCATCAGAGATTTCTCATATACTCCCAGATCCATTCAAAAGGAGCTTGAATACAATCACTTTAGGTATAAAAGTAATCAACTCATATCATTAAAAATAAGTCACTAGAATAAATCCGGACCCCCTTAATCTGATATCCTTAATACCAGACACACAACTATTTACATATTTATATAACATATTGTGCAACAAAATATTCCATCCAGGAAATTACTTTATTCATGGCAGAAGCATGGTTTTGCTGAAAATCTCAGAGACAAGTAACCAATTTCTCATTGTATTATTTCATAGAATCTTTCTTATGAGAACGTCGTTTAGTGTCTTTTTTCTGCTTGAAAATTGGAGAACACAGGAACTTTGTATCTGTAAATGGATCTCCTCTCCTGAGCTTCCTGTTTTAAAAAAAAAAAGGCAAAACTGAGTTCTGTCCCCTATGCCACTTAAAACAATAAAACTTTTAGCTAGTAAGTTCCATTTGACATGAACTAGGCTGTATTACTAACTCTAGACTTCTCTGAATGAGCTCTTCTGTTAAGGTCTTCTTTTCAAGGTCTAAATAAGCCTTTCAAATCCTCTATTGGATGGAATATCTTGAACTTGATATCAAACTGCAAAGTAAAGACACCTACCCTGCAAGACTTGGTTCTTTGTAGTTCACAGTAACAGAACAGCTTCGCCGCTTGCGTTTTGGAGACTGAAGTCCTTCACCTTGAGGGACAATTTCTGCATCCCCAGTGCTGGGGAGCACTGCAGCTGTATTGGTAACATCACAGAGATGCCCACGAGATGGCTCTGAAGGGTGCCCTGTGAAGAAATTAGGCACAGTTCAGTTCATTCAGGTAAACGAGCTCAAAAGAGAATTTAACCATTCTTAAAACATTACTTTTTTAGTTGCTATTTAAAAAAAAAACAAACAACCTAAAATAAAAAATATTAAATCTCCTAAACAATGTAAACTTTCAAGGAAACAAAACCAGTTACAGAACACTTTCTGCACTTACTAATAGACTTATCACTTGATTTGTTGTTTTCAGTCTCTTCTTCATGATAGAGCTTCTGCTCACGCTGTGCCAAACATCTTTTTGACCTTGGCCTTGGATGGATTGGTGACGTAGGGTTCTCATCCACTGAACTTTGCCTTTTCTTTGATTTACTCTTGTAAGGCTCATAGAGGCTGTCATCTGAGTCCCCTGCAGTACTGCTTGACTCAATGGTATTGGTTTCAGCTGAGTCTTCTTCGTCCTCCACTTCAGTATCGCTGTTGTTCACCTTGTTTTGTCGAAAAGGTGTAAGATGGACACTCTCTTCCAAATGAAAGTCATAAGCATCACTGATGCCACCCAAGAAATTCAGCTTTTCTTTAGAAGCCTCTTTACCCAGTTTTCCTGTTTTTTGTTGGGAAGTACGTGGCCGTTCCAGTTTTCCTTTCTGGCGCTTTTCTTTCCCTCGTTGATGGTTTTCTCTGCTTTTACACTCTGGTTGTTTAAGATCAGAATTACGTTTTAATTTGAACTGTGTAGTTTCAGAATTTTTCTGCCTCAACACCAGCTCTGAATCCACCTTACTTTCATTCAAGTGAGGAACAGCTGCATTTATATTTCCTGCAGCACACTTCTCTAGACTTTCCTCAAGCTTAATTTCATTCTCTTCAGAAAGTTCTTTTACTGAATCAGGTGTTTCTAAATGTTCCAAGACACAAGTACAAACTACATCAAGGTTCCTTGTCTTCGAAAAGTGACGTCTGGTGGACACATTTTTTGGTAACACGCTACCGAGTCCAAACTTTACATTTGAAGAAACGTTTTTCAGCTCTGGCTCTGTGTTGTTCAGATGAAAATCAGATGGCTGTCCTTGAAATTGAAGGGAAAATGTCATATTAAAGCTAGACAGAAAAACCATGTTAAGATTTGTGCAAAAATTCTGAACCTGTCAAAAATTCAGACTATTCTTTGGGTTTTGTCCACAGATTTTTATAAACCAGGATTTGGCAATTGAGATAAGCTCTGTTCAATACAGCTTCCATGGAGAAAGCAGTTAGGTAATATAACACTAGTATTTTCCTCTAAACTCTTTCTTTTGGAAACGTTATTTACAGGTCATTTATTTTCCTGAGTATTTTGCTTAGTTAACAAGTTTTTATTGATTTCATAAATGCTAACGACTGTATAAAGGTAATTTTACTAGGTTGAACTGTTTGTTAGATAATGAAACTGGATTGCATGTATAGAGAAGATAAAGAAATTTCAAATTCTTTCCCATTTTGCTGGGCATTTCATTCAAACATTTTACCAGTGGACAGCATTAGTATTTCCCCTTTCTGACAATAAGCAGAAAATTACTTGTCAATTCCTTCAAAAGTAGCAATTTTCTAAACTTGTACTCACACACTGTTTTCCTAATTCAAAATACAGCAATGTCTGATACTTTGATTTAGTTACCTTCACTTGGAATTATTTTGGTAAAGGAAACGTCACTGTCAGATTCCACACAGATCTTTGACAAAGAATTTCTGTCACCACCAGGTTCCATCCCAGTCGGAAGTACAGGACCATCTTGAAGAACACATTTTAGAGGTCCCCTAGAGAAAATACCAAAAGTAGTATTTACAGAACAGCAATAAAGTTAATTACAAGGAACAGTTTCATTACATTTGGTTTCTTCCCTTTTTCCAGTCAGAAAATTAAATTTCCTGTAACATAGCTTCCAAACATAAACAGATATTAATTAATGAAACTTACATTGAATGTGTTGGTCCTGTGACACTGCAACTGTTTCCAGGACCTGAAGGAAGCACTCCTTGATTCTGTCAACAAAATAAATCTTACTGTGATTAAATGGCTGAGACAAACTTGTGCCATTTTAGACAACAGCCAAGTTACTCAAGGAAGGACCAAAGAGGCCCTTGACTCTTTCTTTCTGTCTGGCTAACACCAAGTGCTGTGGGTGATAGCCAGCCCCTGCACATCAGCACATTCATCACCAGCCCAATCTTACAGCAAGTAGACGGGGAGGAACTGTGCACAAAATCCCAGAAAACCAGGGTGCCCCAACCACCGCCTAGCAGAGCCTCAATCCCACTTAAAACCTACTGACACACCCCACAGTGTGCACCCCTGGGATATTGGGAACTCCGGGATGAGTCCTTCCTCTGAAATAGGGCTCAGATCTAAACATCTGTGTGCATCTATAGTGGAAGGAGTGAAGGCAATCAGTAACAGAAGTCCTGCTCCTCAAGAGGAACAGGCATTTGCCATGTCTATGGAACACAAATTCTTTGCTGGGCCAAGGAGAGTGACTGAGTCCAGTAAATTCTAAGAGACTTTAGAAATTATCTAGTTCAAGGCTGACAGTCGATTCTAATGTACAAAGGACAGTAACACTGTTACTATCATACTCATATATCAACTACAAACTTATCAGCATTATGAGATTACTAAGATCTGAAGAAACCTCTGTCACATGTGATAAACCCCTTATAAAATTAATTAAGATTTTTAAGATTTTATGTTAACTCTTTCTTATTTTAAGTAAATGAGAAAAGGTAGTGAGGGAAAAAAAAGTTTATTACCAGGTGTCAAGGTATACAAATCCGGACACCAAGTTAGGGGAAAAAAACCCTGTTGAACATACGGAATTAATGCTTTATGAAACATTGAAGGTCATAAAGATATCTATCAATGGATTTGCACAGATTCTGATGTTCACCTTCATCAGCTCATATAGTTATTCTTAAAAATACCTCCACATGTCCTTGTTCTTGCTGGAATCTGTGATTTCTTTGCAAGGCAAACATCTGAATCTTCAAAATGTGATAATCTTTCCTTAGCTGAAGAATGGTAGCTTCAGCTTCCCTCAGCTTGAGCTTTTGTTCTTGCAAGGACAGAGCCAGATCTCTGTTGTTTGCTTGAATGATCTTCATTTTGCTGGAGTTGTTGGCTGCAACACAACAGTGAGTGTTTCAAATGGGATTGAAAAGAAGACAAATAAATTATAAATCCTAAAAATATTTAAGCATCTTACTTGCTCTTTTGGCCTTTACGGTGGAGAACTGGGTAGTTTTACCCAGCCTTGACCATTTCTGACTTCTTTTCTCTCTCATACGTTGTTTTATATCATCCAGACTGTCTTTGAAGGACTTCCTCGAGTATTCTGCCATCTTCTACCTTTAAAAGTAGAAAGGGCGAAGAACCCATGAAGCTGGGATTGCACCACGCTTCCCCAACGCAGAAAGAAAAGGGACAGACGAGTAAAGCTCGAGGCAGTTTTAAGCGGATGTACACACACAGCAGAGACCCGCAACCAGGAGCAGACAGGCAGCTACGGCCTTTCTCACCGCAGCTGCTGCAGCGTGGCCGCTGTCCCGGCCAAGCGTTGGCTGAACTGCAAAACGCTCGGTGCCCGCGGCAGGGCCGGGGAGGGCTTTAAACACCGGGAGCGGAGCCAAGAGCTCGGCTGGCCACTCCGGAGCGCCGGCAGCCGGTCCCCTGCTCCTCTAACTGCAGGCACAGCGTCCCAACCCCCCGCACCGGCCCGCTGTACCTCCTCGGAAGGGCGNCGCCGGGAAGCGCAGGAGCGGCCGCTGGGCCCCGCGGGGCGGCACCACCCGCGCCCGCCGCCGCCACGCGCCGTTCAAACGCCGCCGCCGCCGCTTCCCATTGGTGCGTCCCGAGTCCACGTCACGCAGCGAGCGCCGCGCGTATCCGCGCCTGGCCCCGCCCACCTCCGCATCGCCTCAGCAACCGCGGGGCAGCGGCGGGGCGGGGGGAACAGTGCGGGTTAAATGGCGAGGCCGGGAGATTAAAGTCGTTCATCTGGGTGCCTTGTTAATACTGGCCGCTTCTTGCAGCAGTATGAGCCTTTCACACTTTGGAATTGTCCTGTGGGAGTTACCCGCGGCCAGGCCGTGAAGTGTGGGGCAAGTGTGAGGGGAAAGCTAATGTCTTTACAAACAATTTGATGGGTGAAGGTATGGGTGTTAACGCCTTTGAAATAGGTCTTAATGTCTCTACTAACTTTGGGTAATGGGTTTGTTGCAAAGCCCAGACAGCTTGGCTTGTGAAACAGACAAGGGTCTGCGCAGCCTGAGTTTCTGAACTTCGGGGTAAAATAGTAGTTTCAAGGGGGGGAATATGTGGTAGGCAGTTTGGGAAGGCCGTACCTTCCCTGTACCTCAGCTGGGGGGAAGGGAAGAGGGCAACATGCCGGGAGTTTAGGATAGAAGGAGGCTGCACCCTCTGAAACCTCGAGAGAGAAAACCCAGCGGGTGTGTGCCCCAGGGGACTCTCCCTTTATTCGAATAAAGTTGAAGGACTCCTGCATCTCCTTTTTGGACATAAGCCTCTCTGGCGTTTGTGGATTTTCCTGACAAGCATGAGGGAACTTACATCTTCTATGTGTGTATATGCATCTTGTCCATGGTGTGCTGAACCTTGATTAACCACTGAGAGAAATGGGAGAAAAAAAATTTAGCTAAACGATGTCTTATTAACAGAATAAATGGTTTTCTTGTTTCTGTCAAATCAGCACCTCATAGCTGCTACACGTTTGTTTTTTTTTTTTTTTTTTTTTTNCCCCTATCTCTTCCTCTTTTTTTTTTTTTTTTTTTTTTTTTTTTTTTTCCTTCTTTACAGCTATTCCCAGTTTCCTGGTTTTACTCATTACAGCTTGGATGTGTTGTGGCAATCTGATTTCAAACTTGAAAAATTCTTATGGATCATGACAGAAACCATGATGTGCAGACTTTTGTCTTTTCCCACTCCTTGCAAGGTCATGTAATTTTTGTTTTTCCAGTTCAGCCTTGAAGGCCTCATCTATGTAGTTTTTACAGTGGTATAAATGAATATTTAACTTGCTCCCCTACTTCATCAGTAGATACCGTTAAAGTTGGTGCTGCATTCCTGTTAGCAAAGAAGGCTTATCTTCCTATATATCCTGCAAACCCAGCCCTGGATGCAGTGTTTTAATCCCCTTTGTAGACATGAGATCATGTAAAAAAACCCTTATTTTCTGTAGGATTCAGTATGAAAAATTATGAGCAATTTACACACATTAGACCCACTTACTTGCTAGTAACACACAAAACCACAACTCACAATCTTAGTTTCTCATTACATGTTGTTTGCTTTCTTCTTGTCTGCATGATGAGCCTAAGCAACATCCACCTGTCCTTCCTGCCTCAAACAACTCTCCCCAAACCAAACAAAATGTCACAGGCCTGAGGGAAAAAAGAAAGATTTTTAAATACCCAACCAAGCAACCAAAAAAACCTCAAACCACCCTAATTTTCCTTCCCCCCACTGCCAAACCAGAAGAAAAATAGAGGCACTCTGGACATTAAAATCACATAGTCTGCAGAAATGCTGATTTTCTGTTATTGTATGATTAACTTCACATCCCCTGCCCTCAGGCCTCTCACTGTTACCAGGCAATAAGTGGGGACACAATTGCGGCTCCACTCAGCCGCAGCGAACAGCGTCACCTGGAGACTTGCAAATCTTTCTGCCTCTAAACAAAGAGGAAACTATCTTATTGAACTCAGCTTCTGGGGATTAGAGTGTTGTTTTCAGCNTTTTTTGTTTCCCGTTTTTTGGGGTTTGTGTGTTTTTTTTTTTTTTTTTTTTTTTTTTTTTTTTTTTTTTTTTTTTTTTTTTTTTTTTTTTTTTTTTTTCCCAGCTAAGCGCAGCTATTGTTACCCAGAGCAATACCTTTCTCTATAAACTATCTTGCTTAAAGGCAGCAGGTGTTTTGCGTTTGGCCAAGTAGCAACTGATAGTTCCCAGCAGTGCTGGTAAGGTCTTTATCTATTAGTCATTTATTAGCTTGACACAAATACACTGATTGTGATTAAATGAACCCTGTTTTGATTAAAAAATAATGCTTTCCTCATTACTATCTAAGTTCTATTCTTAATTTTTTTTTTGTCCTGAGTATATTTATATCAAGATTTAAAATCTTCTCTTCACCTCTTTTCATTCCATTGTTTCCATCAATTTTGTTACAGCTCTTTCAGAAACATTTTGGAATCTTTCTGCAGATTATCTTTGATTTCCTGTATTTGAATTTCTATATCCTGATAATCACATTTTCACTGTTACTGAGGTGTGCTCATTTGTGTATTAGTCTCATCTCCAGACAGTTGTGTTTCTATTAAATTATTTGCAGGTTACACCTTCTGTATCATTTTATATATTTATAGCAGAAGATTCCAAGTCGTGAATTTTTCTAGCTCAACTGAATCTTTGCTGTAAGCAATTTCACGTTTTCCTCTATAAAGATTGATGCTGTCATTGATGCCAGAGTTGCTGTGGATTATTAGTTTATTTCTATCGGGTGTACTCATGTGGCAAAACAGCTGCTGCTGTGACTGGAATTGCAGTATGAAAAGATTTGCTCTCATCTTAGATTTATTGTATTGCATTACAAGGCAAGAGTTGCTTCATATAATGACAGCAAATTACAGGAATTGGAGCTGTGATTCTGGGAGCGTTCTGGATACTTCTTATCCGAGTTGTCTGAGTGTGATGTTACATGGTGATGTCTAATACATTCTGTTAGGGCTCAAAGTTAAAAAGTTGTTTTTCCCAACTAAGCAAACAATCAGATATGAAATATCCTATGCAATTTTAGTTAGTTACTTCTATTGCTACCAACACCAATGCCTTCAAATAAATGGAATTTTAACTTTTTGAGTGAATGCTTATGAGAGGCATTGATAATCCAGTACTTGATGGAAAATATTTTTAAAACTTCTACTGGTTTCAATAACAAGATGAAATGCATGGCTCTATAAGAAAAGACATTTCAACTTGCTGTATCTACTTTTTCACTCATTTTTGGTGGTCACCAGTAGGGCACAGAAGAGCAGCCATGATGTGGTGACTGATGGCAAGCTTTTGTTGATGCAGGCAGATGGATAACCTCTAGATACCCAACTTAAATACCCCACCCATCTTTTCAGCTGCTCCATGTCCACCCTGCATCAGACAACCACAGTGGTGATGTTGTACTGTCTGGTGTATCAGAGTACCTCAGTTAGGGTGGTAGATATGGCTCATATTTTACTATGTCTACCACAAAGAAGTACAGAGCTGGAAATCACAGTGTATGGAATGCAGTGCATACTGTGAGGACAAAAGGAAAAGTGTATTCAATATATTGTTATGTGTAGTACCAATTAATGAATGCTGCAAAGTGTTCTCTGTTAAAGGACAAAATTTGTTGTTTATTTCCTTCCTTTAGCAGAGAGAGAGACTGGTTAGTGGCACACAGGACTGTCTTGCTTTACCTTTGGGGTTTGGAAAGATCATTTATGTCTTGCTGAGTCAGCCCTGTTCTCATTTGCTGTGACATGCACACTGATGCTGCCTTGCAGTGCTTTTCTGCCTGGCCAGTGGATGGCTCATTTGTGAGCTGCTGTCTTCAAACTGTTCAGCTCTGATCAGCTTGGAGTAGGATGTTTGTAGCTATCATTATCTTGGAAGAATCATGACAGGAGTCTGAGAATATTTGATGTGTGAGAACTGTGGGGACTGCAAGATGCTGATGTACCCTCTTCTTCCTGAAAACAGAAAAGCAACAAAGATTTTTTGAAGATGCTGGTATAGACTAGTATTGAGCAAAAAAGGTGTACTAGCTTGAGCAAGTTTGGCTGAAAATCTTATAGAAATACTGACCTGAAAAGATTTTGACAACCAGATAATTGATATTTGTCCTTCAGCAAGGTTAAAAAGAAATGTGAGCATTTTTTTGTTCCATTATTTTTATGTCTGTGCCTGTGTGCTATTTCTTTCACATTTTGGAAAGATTTATCAAATTAGAGCCATAAGTTGCTAAAGTTCAGATGATTTCTATTTTGGAATATGTTATTAGTATTACATTCTCTATTCTAACTTATCCATAACCACTTTCTAATTACAATGCTAATATTTTTCTTTCTCAGAAATAATGTGGTTCTACTTACAAGCAAAACCACAAATGTAAGAGGAAAAGATGCCAGAGTTAATTGAAGCGTGAGGCAACATGGGTTTCATTAAGCTAAAATTAATTAGCTATAAATCAGCATTCCTTCATTAGTTGTATCAGTGTCTTTTTGATGTAAATATACATTCTAAATTGTTCTAAACGCATATATGTACATAAATCTTTATGTTCTAATTAATTCTAAAATGTTTTCAATTATTAATCAGTTTAATGTAAGTAAGGATGTGAAAGATTAATAAGTATCTTGATCTGTTCATGAGAGATATTCCAGAGACAAAAATATATGCAATGATTAGTATATGGGTCAGATACAGCTGTGTCTTCCACTTTAGACACTCTGAATTACACATGTTTGAGTTGCCACTAAATCTTTCCTTCCAGTGCCAGGGAAAATCCAAAATCCCAAGAGTGTCCTAATCCATAGCAGTATGCAACTATATAAGTGCCAATCTGAAATCTTGAAACTACATGGTCTAATGAGCAAAGAGGACTAACATGTCCAAAGCGTGTATTAAATGTTTAATATTTTCTCAACATTTCCATTGAGTACGTGTCTTAATTTATCATTGTACCACCTGTCAGCAGACCAGACCTTGACTTTCTCCAGTGCACAGCAGTTCCAAAGCATGTAGTCAGAAGCAACCTCCTCCCCCTTTAAATTTTCTACCCCCAAGTCTCCTACTAACCTCTGTCTCCCATTATTGAAGTGAAGCTTAGTACTTGGTTGTGGGTTACCAGGATTTTTTCTTTTTTAACTTTTTTCTTTTTAAGCTTTGAAGTTTTGCTTTGTTTTGTTTTTGGACATTGGATGGAATATTTACTGACAAAACTTTTTATTTTCCTTCTACTGTTTGTACAAATATATGTCTTTCCACCAGTTATTACCCAGTTTTTCCTGATGAATAAATAGCTCAGCAGTAGAATATGCCATTGGTAGAATTGTAGCATATGGATATTGATGATAATGATGGTGATGATGATACTATCAGGCATAATGGAACAAAACTTATTCATGGATACAAGAATATATTTTAGTGTAGCTTTTCCTAATGCTAATACATCTGTCATAATCTGAGAGGTGAATATTAATCATGTTATAATAAGTGCAGAAATCCTGGATCCTGATGGAACAGAGTGCCACCAGCTTCCCACTTTTGCATACCATCTCTCTCTAGGTGCTGTGGTGTCAGTGGACAGAGTCTTAGTTTATATAGTTAAACCTGGGGTTAAAGCTGACCTTTCTCTTTAAACACAACTACTCTT
>VXBB01007265.1:200155-239781 GCA_013399915.1 Illadopsis cleaveri | reverse complement strand
TCTTAATTTATCATTGTACCACCTGTCAGCAGACCAGACCTTGACTTTCTCCAGTGCACAGCAGTTCCAAAGCATGTAGTCAGAAGCAACCTCCTCCCCCTTTAAATTTTCTACCCCCAAGTCTCCTACTAACCTCTGTCTCCCATTATTGAAGTGAAGCTTAGTACTTGGTTGTGGGTTACCAGGATTTTTTCTTTTTTAACTTTTTTCTTTTTAAGCTTTGAAGTTTTGCTTTGTTTTGTTTTTGGACATTGGATGGAATATTTACTGACAAAACTTTTTATTTTCCTTCTACTGTTTGTACAAATATATGTCTTTCCACCAGTTATTACCCAGTTTTTCCTGATGAATAAATAGCTCAGCAGTAGAATATGCCGTTGGTAGAATTGTAGCATATGGATATTGATGATAATGATGGTGATGATGATACTATCAGGCATAATGGAACAAAACTTATTCATGGATACAAGAATATATTTTAGTGTAGCTTTTCCTAATGCTAATACATCTGTCATAATCTGAGAGGTGAATATTAATCATGTTATAATAAGTGCAGAAATCCTGGATCCTGATGGAACAGAGTGCCACCAGCTTCCCACTTTTGCATACCATCTCTCTCTAGGTGCTGTGGTGTCAGTGGACAGAGTCTTAGTTTATATAGTTAAACCTGGGGTTAAAGCTGACCTTTCTCTTTAAACACAACTACTCTTATATGTATGATGCTGTTGTACACCACAACGACACAAAGACTCCGACTTCAGAAGGCTGAAAATAGACTTCTCTATTCTTGGGATGTGTCTCCCTTTTTATACTATTCTACACAGACCAATTTGATTGGTGAAACAAAGACAAACCTCTTCAATCAATTGGTCAGACCAGAGGGACATCAAGAAGAAGTCCCTTCTAGGGAAAGAATGTAAACAATTTGCAGTTACAAAAACATGTCTCTTGTTGATAGAAAATTCCCTGGGAAAGGAATTTCAGAAAACCAAAACATCTCAGGCACAAACCAGGGCTACAATGTGTACATATTACCTACGAGTATTTATTTGAAGCCTTGTAGTAGTGTGTACAATCCTTACTGGCTCCTAAAGCCACTGATAAAACATGATGAAAGACAGAGGACTGAAGAAATTAACAGCAGCATTTGGCATGCACATTGGCAGGGGCACACTGATAGTGGGTAGGGAAAAAAATGTCTTGATAGCCAGCACTTCCTCTAGATCAGAATATTCAGTTAAGGAGGATTTTTATGAAGTGTGGAAAAGCAATTTTCCTTCCTGCTGGGGTTGTATTGCTGCAGTCAGCTCTCAGAGGTTTGGGTCATGGGTGAACGACTTTCAAAGAGCTAATCATTGTTCACAGGTAGGAGACAGAGATATAGATTGACACTTCGTTCTCTCACAAGAGCTCCTGCACAAACACTTTTTACTGACTTTAGTCCACCACAGAGAACAAGACAGGGTAGACAGGGGAAGACAGGTTATAATAAATTATATAACCATAGTGGCCGAGGATAGACAAAGAAGCAAACACCATTACCCCGTACTACTCCATTTGATTCTGCTCTAGGTATGTTGCTTAGTAAAATAGGCAGGATTGTTTTATTACTTGAACACTGTGGGAAATGCTGTGGGTCATACCAGACAGAAAACAAAGGCAAAAAAAGAGTGATCAGTTCCAGAATAAAGCCATACTACCCTGCAACCATCATTCAGTGCTGCTGTTGATTACAGATCTACTCACACTGAGGCTGCAGTTTCTTTTGAAGAAATGAGGGGTTTGAATGAAAAACACTCATGAGGCTCAACTGAAATCATAACTGTATGGCCAAAATGGCATTATAACATTTGACATTGAAATGGCTTTTAAGGTTTGAGGATGTTTTGTTTCTGTAGCTTAGCTTGCCACTGACATCCTGATGTTTACTTGAACAGTTGAAACAAATCTGTCACCAGCAATAGTTGTAAGTGGCATGACAATGGCAAAGAGATATGGAAAGACAGCTGAACTGCTGCAGATGTGAACTTCAAACATGACAAGATTTTTGACTGACAGAAAAGTGGAACAGAGGCAGAAGTCTTCAAGGTCTGTTATCTTTGCACTTCTCTCTTCCTGTGTTCCTCTGTATCTTGGTACATTTTATCATTCTATTATCATGCTTTGCAACTGTACTGTAGTGTCCAGTGTTACAGCTTTTCATTCCCACAATTTCATCTGGTTTTCTGTCCTTTCAGAATATTTTCTCTCAGTTTTATTGGAGAAATCAGAATGAAAAGATACAATATTTTATATTTATAGGCAGATATAATGGGTACGGTAAGAACTAGAGATTGTATTAAGAAAGAGGAAGCAAAACCCAGTATGTTGAAAAAAACCTATGTTTTAATTAATGTTCTATGGTTCTTTTAGTTTATTTTGTGTAATTCAAATATTTAAAAAATTAAGAACATTGGAAAAATTAGATACTGTGACCAAATTTCCTTCAATCTGAGCTATTTAAATCAATAAAAATAGAGCACAGCATTTGTCATTATAAAATAATTGTGAAATGCTGGAATATTACTGAAAAAAGTAATTGAACTATTATGTCACAAATTATAATGTAATCAGTATGTTCTCAGAAATTTTTTTACTGTAGTTAAGCCAACAATTTCTAAAATAAAAGGTTGGGAAGAGACCTAATAGAAAACTTTCAAAATGCTTTAGTACAAAGCAGTTCTATAGAAATTTCATGGGATAAATTAGATTGAAGTAATTGTTTGCCAAGAAATAAGCGCAAATCTGAATAGAGTTGCTGAAATGACAGCTTTCTGTGCAAACGATGTAGAGAAAATGAAATTACAGACATGGAGCCCACTGAACATGCAGTCCCCTTCCTACATATGTCTCCTGCCATTTTTGTGTTGGAAAGTAGATGTAGACTGCTGCAGAAGAGTTTCTGAGTTCCTGTTATATACATTTAGATAAAGCTACTTATTTCTAGCTTTCCTAGTTAAATTCCTACAGGTACTATTGCACCTGCATCAGATACTCTGGCTGCTGCCCCAGTCAGCAAAGGAAATAAACACACAGCTACTGCTGGTCATCTTAGGCCAGCTAAGAAAGGATGGCGAACCCTAGGCTTCTCTTTTTTTCTCTTTTAAAGAGGTCTAGAAACACAGAAGTTCTAGAAATAGGAAGAAGATACTGCTATGCATAAAAGAGGAGCTCTATGTGCACACCATATTTTATCTGATTGCCTGTAGGCTGAACGACCACATATTACTCAGCTGCAAACCCATTTTAGTTCTGTTATTTTTATATAATTTGTCAGACTGTGCATTATTTAATAGTAAAGAGGCTTAGGTCTTAGTGCATGGTCTTCTGTAGTCAACTGGAGTACTTACTAGTGAGCAAGGAATGAGGTGGTTTGCAGTTGTCATAATTCTTTTGCTAAAAATAATGTTTTCATGTGTCTGCCTTTGTACTGGCTTATTGTAGCTTATCTTTTGCCTCATGAAAACTCACTTCAGCTTTTTTCAATCCTGAAATCTTACACCAAAGTACATTTTAAATGCAGATAAAATTACCAGATTTTTCAACCTAGTATTTATTTTCTTCAGTGCAGCCTTTAGCACAGATTTTACTAAGACCTACACATTCTTCTTTTAATTTGTATTGTATTCTACCAGCTTGTTGCTCTCTGCTCCTGATTAAGTGGCTGTTTGCTGGACAGTCAGTTTACAGTTTGGGATAACTGTGATTTTTAACCCTGCAGTGGGTGTCATCTTATGGGGCAGTAGAATTTGGTGTTGCTAGTTTTTGTTAGAAACAATAACACTATCACTTACTGTTTAGGATTCCAAGGATTGCATTTCTCACTAATTGATACTGAAGTCCATAAGTCATAAAAAGTCTGCGATTTCAAAGGAATAAAGTCCTAGAATTCTAAGGACAGAATCTTGGTGAAAATCTAGAAAAAATCCCAAGATTTTTGTTTGCCCTGATCTTCAGCATGGAAAATACATGTAATTCCCTCCACCTGCCCCTCTTAGGTGCAGTGTCAGACTAACAAAGAATCTAAGCAAAAAGCTGGCTTTTCGAAACATCTCGATGTGTTCTTCAAAAGGAGTCAGTTCAGATCCAGAGGTGCTTTTCCTTGCTATTTTATTCACACCCCCCTGCCCTTTCTCGGAATAACACCAGGATCTAGGACACTGGCAGCTTCTATTGTTCTGCAAGGTTGTCAGTTCCCTCCTGTGACAAGATGCAGAGTGGAATACAGCTTTGATGTGAAATGCCTCAGGCTTTCATCTTATAATGAGCTCCCCCAAAAGATCCAAAAAATTCTAGGCTAAAAAAACCCTTAAACTTTATTTAAATAAATAGTTGCGTTTCGACTTTTTGTATAAAGAAAACATGAGACAACTTGTGGTGACACCACAGAAAAAAGACTTATGCATTGTTCTCTTCTTGTCCACTATCACTGCAGACAGACCCTAGATTTGAGCTGCTGGGAGCCCATAATTTCTGTGTAGTCCTGTTTGCAAGTTCTTTCCAGTCTTTCTAGAGCATTTTTTCTTGTGAATGTCCTGCCTATTCCTTCTTGTGGTCTCCTCTGACTTTCTCTCCCTTGGGCAGGCTGAGTTATCTCCCGTTGTGTGGAGCAGGCTTCCTCCTCAACCAGTCTTTTCAAAGGAACAGAACAGGTAACTGAGAACACACAGATTAAACAAACACTGCATTACTGTATAGCTAGGGACAATGGCGGAGAGAATGATAATGCAAAGATATTAATATATTAAATTAATTTCTAATAGTTTGTATGCCCCGTGTGTGTACACATGTGCGTATCCATGGGCATTGGTTTATGATTCTTTCCAACAGCTGCTGACCCCTTTTATTGGTTTTTCTGTTAAGAATTTATCAAAGTAAAACTCTGAGGTAACAAAAGACAGCTCAATCTTTCCATAGTCTTCCTCACCAAAATAACAACTGCAAGTAGCGATGATGATAAAGGAAATCCTGCTGTTTATGGTAAAATTTACAATTCATTAACAGTGATATTTAAAACCTGTCAACTGAAACATAGTAGTTTCAAATTTCAGCAGAGCTACGTTTTCATGCACCTGTGAGCTTGCACAAGCTAAGCTCAGGGTCTTTGGGTGGGTTCACAAAGTAAATTCAGGCAGCATCCAAAGCAATTCCAGTTTCACTGTCAGGCTTTTTATGGTGTCTCCCTGGCCACCTGAAGCACTTTAAAAACTTCCCTTTCAGAATATGCCGTTGTTCAAAAATAGTTTTGCAGAATACATTTTACAATAATCTTCTTTACACCTGTGATTTTCATCCACTTTGTTTTTAGCCGTCCAGAGCATTTTCTCTTAGGCCTTACATTAAGGATGGTGTAGCAAGTTCATTCATACATATTCTTGATATTCCAGCAGGCTTTCTCTCATTATCTATATGCACCTGGAAGGTGTGGAATGAATTTCGGGAAAATAATTTACTCTTCTGCCTCCCTCCTACCTCCTATTCTCACAGGTGTTATTGGTAGAGTTACTTATAATAATCCAATGAGTACATTTGTAAGACAAAATTTCATCATCATCCAGTGGGACAAGTAAGTTCCCTGCATTGCTTCAGTGTTTTCACTTATCATCTGCACTGCAAGATAATCTGTTTAAAATGTATGATATAATGAAGTTCAAAGCTATCCAGCAAAATCCCGTGTTACTAAATTAGGTTAATATTTAGTACCCTTTTGTGTTTTCTTAGATCCAGGTGTAGACTAGCAATCACAGCAATTGTCACTTGGTGGAGCCAGATTACTCTGCAAGTGAATGTGCTTTACAAATAGTTTGCAGAAAAGCTATCAAAGACAGGATTTATAAATAGCAATTTGGAGAAAGATAATAAAAAAATGTGGGGTTTCAATACATCCTTTTAGGAATTGCAAGCTTTACAACTTTGCTTTTAATTACTCTAGCACAGAAGAAGTATCAGGCTTGCTGGCCAAAGCAAAGGCTATCTCTTTCTGCTGGAATAAAATGGGAATATGGTGTTGGTATATTTGATAATGTACATGCAAGCCTGCAGGGATGAAGCCATAGCTGTCGATCTTGGTACAATTTTTTTAAAGTCAGAGTGTTAATGTTTATATATGTTTTTATGTTATTTTCCAACAAATATTTTAAATTTATGCCATACTCTTCTAAATATTCTTCATAAAATCTGAAAAGATGCCTAATTTATTTCTGGTATAGAGAACAGATTATACTTGAAGGAAAAAAGGAGAGGATATCACACTGTAAACACCTTCTCTATACTCTGCTAAGTATGAAGAGCTGTCAGTAACTTTTCCTCACAATTTGTTTCTTTTCTATTCATATGAATGAGACACTATTTAAAGAAGTGTCAACAGTAGAAGCATGTACTCATTCTTATTCTGCACTGTATGTACTGTGCACACTGTAACAAAGAACTTGGGGAATTTATGGCTCTCTCTGCCATTGTGATACTCAGTGATCAGATGTTACCACTGGGAGTGTGTGTATTTTCTTGTGGTTTTGTGTGGGTTATTTTTTTTTTCTATTTTTCTTGGTTTTTTTAGTGTTTGCATGCATTGAATTCCCAAGATGGGTAAGGATAGGTATTTTTGAGGAGTTGTTCTGACTACCATGTGAATAAAATCTTACAGTTTCAATACATTCTTTAGACTTGTCAGATCTCATTTACCAGGAATAGACTCTGTCATTTGAGCTCAAGGTTCATATTTTATTACATAATATATTCAGCACATGGCTCTTTCCTGGTTGGTGACCCCCTGTGCCAAAAAGAGCCAGTTCTTCCAATCAGCCATCTGTTGATAGATATATCCAGCAACCATGGTTGTAGAACAGGAGACAAGCCACGGCACTGGAAAGACGAGCTTAAGATTGGCCAGCTAAAGGGGTTTATGCTCTCAAATCCAAGTTAAAAGACAAAATTCTCAGTGACATAATGGCATCACAGTCCCACACATTGTATGTCTTTGCTCCCAGCTCCTGTGTGTGTTTTTAGAAGTACATCTGCCTCCGTGACCTGTCGAGTCAGATGATAGTTGAGATTTTCAAGCCTTCGAGATATTGGCAAACCTGGCACAGAATGTCCTTATAACTTCCCCTATCCTAGTATAAAAAAAGTGAGAAACTTCTTGAAAATCTGATTTTACAGCTTCCTATACTGTACATACAAAATCATACTAGAGACATTATTCAGAAGCACTAGGATTTTCTAAATAATTAGATTTCATCAATTATTTTTGCATAGAAGACATTCTTTGTCACTGAATAAAAATATGCATCATGAAAACAGACCATATTTCTAGAACATCTTAATTTATAACCGGGGACAGCAACAAGCTATATGTTAAGGAGAATTAAAAATTACTGTATTTCTCCCCTGCTAGGGAGGAGAAAAAAAAGGTATATTAAACCTTCGTGTAAAGAACTGATCACATTTTATGAAAAGACAGCAATGACATTACTGGTGAAAAAGAGGAAAGGTCAAAAAGAAGAAAAAATTGAAATACAGAAGTGACTTTCAAACCTACAGAAAGGCAGGATGTGCTCTGTTAATGTTAGAAGATGGAATAGGGGCAGGACACATGTGGAGTGTTGGTTTTGCAAGTCCAGAATAGCTGGAAAGAGCCCTTGTGGTGGCCTCTTTCTGGATCATTGTCCAGAATCTCTATTCAGACAAAATGATGACAAGTGTTAAATTTCGCAGTGCTTTTCCAGATGATGAAGTCTGTGGAGGTTTGGGGGATTTTATTTGTTTTGTTTCTAAATGGATAGCTCTATTTCTCTTTTATACTTTTGGTTACACCCTGGAAAATTTGCGTTTGGTTTCACTGCCTTTTCTTAGGATAAGCAGTACTTATTACTTATAAGTCACACAGGATTTTTGACATCCTTGAGCAAGGAAGAAAATTCTTGAAATTTCTTTCTTTTTCTGATTTTCTGCTTTCCTTCTGTGATACCATTTGAACAGCTGTATCTAGCTCTGCCAACAAGGGAGAGAGGTTCTCAGCTGAAGGGTTTTAAAAGTTCATTAATTTAATTTATTCTGCCTCTCCAAAGGAGATTTGCATTGTCATTGGAATAGTAGCTCTTATCTGTTTTTTTTTTCCTCTTCCTTCCTTCTCAGCTGAATTGGAGATTTACAAACAGAATCTCTGATTTCATGCATTTTCTAACTGGTATGTCTAGTTTCGTTCCTTTTATATAAACTACTTGATTTTATATGCTCTCATTTTCATTCAGTTTATTGCTCTTTTCTTGTTTTTCTATTCTCCCTGTGGTTTTGTATCATCAGGAAATTTCACTTCTTCCCAAATGCATTTCCATCCAGGTTAAAAAGGAGAGACAGTCAATCAGTCAGTAAATCCCTACTCTCTGAAAACACAGTCAGCACCAGCTGTAGCTCAATTAAACTCAACACTTGAACAGTTCACAAGAGAACCCACACTTGTATACACACATTAATCAAATAAATCCATTTTAACCTGTAGTCATATTCCAAACTTTCAGTTAATAGCTTGGACAGTAAAATGTGAACTGGAGATACGTGATGCAAGTAGCAGATAATTAAACCTTCTCATAATATTTAAACTTAGGTTGTCCTAATATGCACCCTAAACAAGGTATGCTAAAGGAACCTAAAATATATGGAGTTTACATGCCTAAGTGTTGATGGAACACTTCTCCTGGGTAATACAAGCGACTCAGCTGTTCAGAACCGCTTGACATCTTTCTAGTTTGAAAAGAGAGAAATGTTGTGAAAAATGTTTTAGTTTTTTACTTTTTTCCCTGGGATTGTGGATGCAATAGTTTGTAGAAAGAAGACTATTTCTATACATGTTCTTAATTCAACTTCAAAAACATTGTAAATAAAGTTATGCTATGTTATTGAGACATAATGTCTCCCTTAATTTCTTAATTCTGTGGTTATTAATTCCCAAGGATCAATGATTTCGTAATTCATATTTAGAACAGCTTGTATGTAACAATATGTGCTTAAATCATGCTGACTCCACAATAATGAACCACACTGCCTTGACCATGGAACTGTACATTATAGCCAGCAGACCCCTACTAAAGGGCACTCTAGCTAAAAAGCACCCCAGTCTGTGGAGAATACAGGCCACGTCAGACTCTATTCTAGCTTTCTAGTCTCATTAATTAAATGTCTTCTGAACAGATTTCAGACAAGGTCAGGCTGGCCATGCTGATTGCTATTTAGAATGTGTTCCAAAAGGAGCATTACTGCCACTGGTTGGGAATATTTTACTGAAATTACTTTTGTCATTAAGTGACTGGTTGGCAAACTGAAGTATATTTAGCTTAGTTTGGGACATCTATCTTGACCCCATGCTGGAGAGAGATAATGATGGACAAGGAGTTATCCCAAGCCACAACAGTCAAGTTCACAAACTCTACTGGGATCAAGTCCTGGCTGCAGTAAAGTGTTTGAGTGTTTATAGATAACGTATATATGCAACAGTTCCACCTCAAGACAACCTGGTTCTCACGTAATGTTAGAAAAAGGGTTAAGCTTAACTCCTGGTTCTGAACAGGTTGTACATCATGTTGAACCTGATCTGGAAGTGTCAGGGAAAGCATACTTTCTCTCGGTGAAAACCTTCAAGAAGCTGTAGTTTCATACTCATGTGGAGTCAAAAATGTTTGAAATGTGGAATTACATGAGAAAATACTTTTTTTCCACAGCTGTAGTTAAAATCCCTTTTTCTCTGAAGTGATGGGGAACATTTTTTGGTGACAGACTAGTAGGCACAGCCGTGAAAATGTTTTTCTTGTCACAGGCCATCGGCAGTGATCCTCCCTTGGGCTGACAGCAGTGATACAGACAGATCACTTCCCACACCCTCTGCAGTAATTGAGTTTGGATTTGCTTGATATGAAATCATGTGCTCTTTGGCTGGCTGTTTCACCTTGCACCCAAACATTCCCTGTTCCAAGCACAAAAAGCTCTAACCTGGAAACCTGGGAACCTGGGAAGTTATTAGAGACTCCCTGTGAAAATGATACCGCTGTTCCTTCTTTTGCCTCATGGCCTGTCCCCTGACACTGAGAGACACTCAAGTTAGCTCCAGAGCTTATTTAAATCAGTGGGATCCTTTGGATTGGCTTTAATTTCTATGGATCAAGTCCCAGAAGAACTCTGAAAATAAAACTCTAGCACTTTACAAAATATTATTAATTTAGTGGTGAAAAGATTTGGTCTATAATCGATAAATAATAAGAATTTTTCCAACCCTATCTTAAAATCTTTACCTCACTGACACTTCCTAGCTCCAAAATAGTTTTTAAAGAGGATTATAGTAGTGTTCTAGGTTCTGAAATCACTGGTGTATTCTTTCAGGCACTCCTAGGTGTCTGCTTGCATTTGAAAGGCACAGATAGTTCTAAGCTCTGATTAAGGCTTGATTTATGGTATGAAAAACTTGAACATCTTTTAGTAAAAGGAAAAAAAACCCTGGCTTCAAAAGCTGCTCCAGTTCTGAAACTTTAATAGATGTTTTACCCATTTTTATTCAGTATAATTTTAAATAGAAAGCACTGAAGACAGTGCCATAGGCTACAGGGTGGCACAGCTTTAAGGTGGCAAGTGAAGTAACTTGTGGATATTTAGAAGTGCTCAACAAAGCATAAATTACTACAAAGATCGGAAGACAGGAAAAACTCAGATGCCTACAAATAACTGAATGTTTCCCTAGGGCATAAACATTAATGACTTTAATTAGATTATAATTGCTCATGGAAGCATAGTCTTGCACAAGATAAAAATACCTGATATTGCATTTGCAACTAGGCAACTGCAAGAGAAGTACAAGGAGGTTTAATGTTAAACAGAAGTTATTTACTAAGTATAAGGTGGTGCACAGTATATGCTCTATTCTCAGGATATACTCATATATTTTCAGATGGCAGCACTGCTTCATGTATTTGGCACTGAGTTGTAGTTGTTGGAGTTAGAGATTCTATTAGCTGAAAGGGTAACAGATGGCAACAGTATTTAACTGAGGGTCTTTAGGGCCCTATGTATTGTTTTTTCATCAGTACACTTGCAAAAAGATGCCTCAGTAACAACATTTGGAATACCCTATCCTTGTGTTGAGTGAAGATCTAGATATTCACCCAATATTTATTGCTCCACAAATTAAAATCCTGATTTAGATCCATGGACTGCATTTCAGCTAAAATAGTCCTGTCACATTCCAGGAGGTTTGACACGCCAGGTTATCAGGCGTGTGTGCAACATGGCTACATGACTAACTCCTTTTGCCCAATCTGGCAGTCTGCTGGTTGCCAAACTGTAAAAGTCACAAGAGGGAAGTACAGTTGATTAAAAAAAGTGACTTTATTCTCAGTATGGGAACTGAGAAGCTTTAACCCTCAGCTACAGCCTTACTGAAACATTACCTCTCATGGAATCTTTGTTCTCTTGGCTTTGTGGTGGCATAACCACACCAAGAAGAGTGCAGAACATCTCCTGCCCCCTTAAGTTATAGTGAGGTGATTAAGTTTCCTGTCAAAATAAGTTTTAAACCCCTGAGGTAAAAGAAAAATGAGTTCTACTATCTTCCACATTTTTGAAACATACTAGCCACTAACCAATTACTGATAGAAGAAAAGGGGCACTTACACTGAAAAGATGCAGCTGCTGCAGATTGGTTCAAAATCCTGTGCAAATCAGAGAATCCCTGCTGTCTTAGCATGGGGCAGATCAGGTGTCCTACTCCTAGTTTCTCATATGGACAGATCATCTGTCCAGTAGTGTCTGCTCTGTTAGAGGTAGAAGGATCCACCATTACTGGCATCTGTTCACACTATTAACCAGATGAAAGATTTTTTGTTGTTGTTGTTGTTGGTTTTCACAGGAAGTGGTTACATGAGGACTTCACAATTATGCAATATTATGAGAGAATCAAAATGGTTAAAATATATGAATCTCTCGATTATGTGTTTATACTGGTGTTAAAAACTTTCAAGAAAATTTTAAAAATGTAATACAAATATGTAATACATGAAAAACCTAACACTGGATCTGACTTTAGTCTGAAACATAGCCTGAGGCAGCAGGCATTTTCTCACTGAGAGCATTTGATCATTGACTAGATCAAGGTATTAGCTCTGCAGCACACAGACTCAATTCATGACTGAGATCAACTATTACATGGACTGGTTCAAAAGCATTTGGGCACTGTCTGAGGGAGAGAGCCTGTGCTCTGATCAGATCCAGCAGACCTGTGAACTAACCTGTATGGACACTGCCTGCAATGTAAACATGGAACACTGTACACTTGTATATTTGGCGCAGTTGAACACATGCAACTCCACTAAAATGAAATATAAAGGAATGAATGTAGATGAAAAGGCACCATGGAAGGTAATGATCCCATGATGTTGATTTTACAGCTTAATAGTTATTTAAAAGTTATTAGTTATGCTAAAATATTATTGGGGGGTGGGTTTTTTTTAAAGTCCTCATCTTTAAAAACAGCAAGATTATTTACCTGATAAGATCATTACTTTCATATTGTTGCTTCCCAGGTTACGTTAGTGACATTGACCATTGGGTCTCAGGAATAGCTGCAGGTGTTCTCAGCTAGCACAAACACTGCTACAATTAATTTACTTCTGCAAGACTTTCACCTTGCTCCTATAGCAAATAAAGTGTTTCAAACAATTGTAAGAACATTAATTACTCTTAATGAGAACACTATTGATTACGATTACACAGATGCTTTACCTTTCTAACATAAAGTTGTAGCTTGTTAGTGATTATGTGAAAAATAGGTCAGATGAAAATACTAGAGACCAAGTTCTGAGATCCTCATTTCATTTTTATACACTTTTTACTCCTTTTAATTCTAGATGGATCAGGCTTTTGACAGAGAGATCAGTTAGGAAATTGCAGAGAAAAATAGTCTTTAGCTCAATACTCTTCACTGATTTACATTTTAGGTAGTGGTATTTCCTTAAAGGATTGTAGGTCTTTTAATCTTCTCATATGCTATGCACCATAGCTCTTTTCACTTGCTTCATCTCAGTGTTTTTACCCTACTTTCCTCTTTTATACTTTGACTGTTTTAACCCTATATCTGCCATAATTCCGGACTTTACCTCCATGGCCGTCAAATAAAATAAATCCAAGATGACAGTTACTGTCATACCTGTAATGATCCACTGACATAATATCTCACTTTCCTTTCCCCTCAATCATCTTCAAAGCTGAAAGCTCTTAAAGTGGGATTTGTCTCCTTCCTTTTGACACTATGGAGTCCCAAGGAAATTGCCAATTTAGTGGGGCAGGGTCCGAAAGCTCAAAGCTTCTTCCCCTTTTCTTCGTAAGCAGTGACGCACAAGCTTGCTGTACCCTGATATGTAGGTTATGTAGGTAATATAGGTAATATGGTTGTGTTGACTGCACAGCCTGTTCTTCCTCCCTCTCTCCCTACTGGCTGGAGCTATCCCTATCCCTACCCCTGATGCATGAGCACTAGCATAATTTTGTTGTTTTAGCCACTGTATTCTTTCTGTATGTGGTATGCAAGATAACAGGTGAAATAACAGGAAAAAAAAAAAAAGGTCATCAAGATTCAAGCAATGCAGAACAGCCACTGTAAGTACTGAGTGTTTTGAATATGGTAGAGTTGATACTGTAGGAATCACATATTTCTGGGAATATCTTAGAATCCTAGATCTTGATTCACGAATGTCATGTCAGTGTTACTTATTGTGTTTTTTTAAAGAAAAAAATATTAAAAATGTGATACAGCCACACTTATTGTCTACTAAAACAGACTTAAAGCAAGGGACATTATTGATAATTGATTAGCTTTAAAGTTGAGCAGTATTAACGCATCCCTTATTTCAGGGAAAATATAGACAAATGTTTGACTTTAAATGCTCATAAGTTTACAATTGCTGAACCATTTTTCATTAGCCATGAATAATTTTTCCTTCCTCTGTGAGGATTTATAAGACAACCTGGAATGATGTGTGGAGAATTAGCCATTTTTAAGATTTCCATGCTTGAAAATTTCAATCAGCACATATGGCGAAAGCACAGCTTATTTTTCATGCTGGCTTAACTCAAGTGACTGAATTGATTTTACTCATGCTTTCCAAAATAATTCATCACTGGACTGAGAACAGGCACAGACATTTTTGGCTTGACAGAATTTGCATGAGAAATCTAGGAGCCACTGATGCAGGGGAGGGCTGAGCAGTGGATGGAATTCCTCTTTAATGACAGCGGTCACTACCAGCTGGATTCTGAAGAAGCTTGGTCTGCACACTCAAGTGAGCAATAATGGAGGATTCCAGCAGAAAATGAATAGACTGACAAATACTTTTTGTGCTTGATGAACTGTAATTGCATAGGAAGGCCAAATGCTAATGGTAAAACATAGCCTAACAAAAAAAAGATTTATGCCATGGATATGGGGATCATTATTTGACTGTCTTCTCAAAGCAGCAGTTATCATCGGGGAAAAAAAGCCTCTGTCAATCCCTTAAAAAATTACAACTATGAAAAGTGAACCATTGCTCATGTTCTTTTTTGTCTTTTGTCCCAACATCTAGTAAACTACAATCAGAAAATTACAACTAGTGAAAGTAAAGTAAGTAAAACTTTGGGAATTTCATTTCTGGACTGAACTCAGTGGTGCAACTCTACCTTGAAAGAGAGCACAGTTCAGTCATCAGTACCTCAAATGGTAAAAGGTATCTTGACTTAGCTGTTCCCATTCTGTCCCTTATACAGTTTTACAGAGATGTGTTGCTTTTCCTGATGGATTGATTAGCCAAATGAGACTTTTGGCAAGCTCTATGGAAATTACATCATACAAAAGGAAAGTAGGGACTTGTTGGCAGATCCCAGAAACATCCAGAACAAAATGGTCCATCACCAAGAGTGGCCCTGACCCCAAAAGCAGTGTCCAATTTTATTAGCTTTTCTGGGGCAGCATGGGTGTGTTAACTGAATCACTGGTCTAAGAGGTGTTTTTTCTCAGCAGGGCTATTTGCCTCAGCTGTAAAACCACCTTGATGCACTTAGATTGTGGGCAGCTCTCGCCAAGGTCATGATTTTGGAGAACTTGGTGTTCTTGTTTAGTAAAACAAACAGGAGGTGGAGACAAAGCTTCTGAGTCCAGATACACCACAGAGGAGAGAGAAAAACCTAAAAAAATGAAAAGAATGGTAAGTACTGGCCATGGTGTAAAGGGAAATAAGTAAAATCTGACCATAAGTAAAAATAGGCTTAGGCTTTACAAAGGCTTCCAGCTATTGTTACAAGCAGGTTTTAGAACAGAGTAGGGCAAAATGATAGTAGGGCAAAAAACCTACAGATGCCTTGAAGTGGATCTCCTTAGATCTAAAAAAAAAAAGTTTATGATACTGTTTGTGAGTTTAAGCATCTAGACTTTAAAGATACAGTCCAGAAAACCTCCCTAAATTTTTGTAATATTTCTCTAGGAGCAGGTAAGGCAACCAGTTGTAATTCAGACAATATTGTTGCTTGCAAATCCTTACAGCTTTTCCCTAGCTGATAACTATTCAGAACCTTGCTTAGTTCTTTCCTTTCTTCCTGAAAAGCAGTTAATCCAGTTTTATACCTTCTACTTGTTTGTACAGGAAATAAAGCAAAACTCTTGCTGGTTTGCACTGCAAAAAATTCTCCCTGAATTTCAATTAATGAACAGGTTCATTGAAAACTCTTCACTAGCTAGTGAAACATAATTATCCCTGGAATAGTTAGGGCCCGTTCACCTTACCCCTGAAAAGAGTTGTATCTCTCTCTTCTGAAGCCTTCTGAATTCAGCCCTTAGCTGTATCATTGTTACAGGATAGATAAATTAGAGAAGAAATGGGCAGTATAAGTGAAGTTTATTGTCATTTTTAGGTTATGGATTATTCTTCTGTTTCCTGTCTTTTTCTTTCCTAATCCACTATAACTGTGCCAAAATATATGAAATGGTGTTTTTTCCTTGTCTGAGAACAGTGAAGCCTGCTGGAATTAATAAGTGGATTAAGGGTAAATGAACTCTGAAAGCGAATAATGAGAAAAATCTCTGCATAACAATCCTTTTTATATGCCCATCAAGAAGACCTGCAACTTTTAAATGAGTTGCCTTTAAATGCATACAATGTATCAAAGAAATTTTAATACCTACTTTATGCCTTAAAACATTTTAGTGCCTCATTAATACACTTGATCATCCAGGTTGTTAAGTGTCCATCACCAAACAGTGATAGAGTGCAAGAAATTGCCTTCTGTACCAATAAAGTGTTCCCTGAATTGAGTTCAGAACTGGTGTTTTAAGGTTAGCAAGATAGAAACTGCCAAAGAAACTGCTTTTATTAAATGCCATTAATTTTTATTCTTTCTGAGCCCTCGAAGTTGTTCAAGTGTTTAATATGACTCAGATTAGATGCCCAAAACAGTGCTTAAAAATTTCTTTCTGTCTTCTGAAAGTAAACCTGGCATTTTTAGAAGCATTCTTAAAACTTTAATTTTTTCATATTTTCCCTACAGATATAAAACATGCAAGTTGTAGTTGGCTTCCAAGCACCATCACCAGTGTTTTGATGTTGTCTGTGCAAACAGAACCAAAACAAGTTATACTGCCAGATGGACAGCCATTTCAACAAGAGTTTCTTCAGAGCCTGTTTGGTTAGGCTTGCAAACTTTGTCTGAACTGCCCAAGGAACTGTTCATGTCAACTCAAAGCAAGAGTGCAATTGAGTCAGTGCAAAGGCATGTTTTAGTCCCAGGGCTGCTGACCAAGAGTGTTTTGGCATGACGTTAGTAACTGGACCTTAAATTTGAAATTCCAACTGAATTGCAGGCTCCAAAATATAGGCAGACCTTAGTGTTGGTAGAATTCACCACCTCATAGAAAGAATGTGTTTTATGATGACTCGTAACTTGAAATAATTTCTGTGCTATGTAAATTGTGTTCTAATTGCTGTGAAACAAGATATTTCTGTATTAGAATTGAATGCTGGCAGTTTCCCTGTGGCTGAAAGGTCACCCTGGTGATTGCCAAAAATCATTTTGTTCTGACTGGTCTCTCCTTTGCTAAGTTTACTTTGTATTTATTGAGTATGAGATTCATGATATAAGGGCACTTCAGTCAAGGAATGACTATTTCAGTTCCACTGCTTGACAAGTCAAAATTTGTATGTAGTTTTCATTCTGAGAATTGTTAATAATTTTTTTACTTCTGTGTGTCTCTACTTACATAGAGGTGCTTGAATAGCCCTTCAATTTCAAGGATCTTACATTTACCACAGTTAAAAGTATGTATGGTTTAGATGTTTGATTGGCAGCTGCGTAGTTGACTTTTTAATGTGAGCTTTTTTCGATCAGTTTTTACTCATGTTAGTAGTCCATTGCTCTGCAAAGTGATTCTAGGATCACTCTCCTCACTGCTGTTAAGAAACGGGACATAAATTAGAGGCTTGGGGATGATGTATATGGTTGATGCTTGAGGGATTGTGGGCAGAGCATAGTCTGAGAGTGTTGCAAATTAGATAAGTGCTAACTGCCTTCCTGTAAAGTTGAATATGACTTGGAACATGTGTAAGGAGACCAGGAAAGGGGAAAGACTTGTCTAATCTGTAGTCTCTGATATTTGGTTACTTTGCTTACAGAATCAGCATTTGAAAACTATTTTATAAGTCTTTTCTGTTAAATTACTTTGTTCTTGTTTTCCTTGAAGACTTGCATTGCTATCCATTTTAATAGACTTGATTAAATATTTAATATTGATTGCATTGAACTGGGAGGCTTATGATATTTCTGCTGTGTTCCCATTCTGTTCACTGTTAACAGACTGTTACTCCAGTAGGAAAGCCCCTTAAAGTGGCAGCCTAAACCTCTATAGTAACAGTCTCCAGACTCAGCTCTTCGGCAAAGAGGTCCAAAATATCTTTAATGTCACCTTTATTGTGTGTCTTCTGCTTCCCTGATATAGCATAGAGAACAAAAGTGACTTTCAGAGGCCTTTTTTTGCTTCTCCTAGTTACGTCTATGCTCTGCATAAAATCCATCTGGCCTGAGCTAAAGGTATTCCTTTGCATGGCAGAGGAAACTGTTGTTTGTTTGTGTGTTTTTCCTGTTGTGTCAGGACTATATTCATGTTTATAGATGGTTGCTGCATCAATCCATGGAATACAAAAACCAGCACAATAGGGCTGGAACAAAGACAAGTAAATTAACCATACGGTGACATTCTTGAGACTGCAGATTTAGCAGGGACAGTTTAATTTATCTAATTATGCTTTATGAAAAGCCTCCTGAAAGAGAGCTTTTTTTCTCAGACAGATACTGAACAGGTATCCTCAGCATAGTGGTTACTGATGATCATGCATGAAGATGGGTATGTGGTATGTATTACTAATAGCAAAATATCAGTCTTTCTCAGATCTTCTCACTGTTTTCAAAATCCAGGATAGGGATCTAGGGAGTAATTGGCCTATTACACACAAATCTCTTAGGAAGACTCTCTTGCTACTTGATGCACTCAGGACTTATATAATTATATATCTTAATTATAGAGTGGTGAACTTGCTCTCATAAAAAGAGAGCAGCTTCCATTCCTCAATGTTTACCTAGTTTTAAAGCCAAGTCTTTACTTCTATAGTACCTTCTATGGAGGTTATGTTCCTAAGGACTGGATACGTTAGCAGAACAAAGTGCTGATCACTCATATGTCTAAATGTCATGACAATTTGAGGACTAATTAAAGCTGAAGCCAGAACAGGAGGTTAAATGGTGCTTTTCCAGTGCTTGATTCAAACACGGAGAGTGCAATCCAGCAGGAGTCTGGTAGCAGCATAATCCACCGTGTTCTTGGTCCACTAACCCCTGTGGTGAATTTGCCCCAAACGTTGCCCTGATGGAGTGTGGAACTCTTTCTGACCAGATGCTGTTCAAATAGAAATACACTGAAAGTGATAAATTCTTCTCCAGAAGAGCTTCTTCACTGGCTTTTTTGCCTGTTTGGACCAGTTGGTATAACTTCATGGGGGTACCCACCTGGCCCTCCATCTAACCGAGAATTTTTTAAAATAAATGAGTGAGTCAACTTGAAAAGAAGTATGAAAGCACCATGTAAATTTGTGACAGGATGGGGGAGGGAAGTGGGAAGAAAGCAGCAGTCAAAACCTATTTTGATGCTTCCAAAAGTCATCCTCTGGCATGACAATTTCTGTCTAGACCTAACAGAGCATCCTTCACATCAGAGTGATCCAGCCACTGCGGTCACAGGACACGGAGCAAAAAAATAAGGATCTGTGTGTGTTAACTTGTGGTGTGATTTCTCAGCCACAAAGGGATTGTAGAGGACAGCATGGATACAAACAGAGCAAGAGCACCCACATTTCCAGGTAGATGGGGGTGCAAATAGGGGAAACTGCACTCCCAGAAGAGAATGGTTAGGGCTCATTGCCCTCAAGCCCTGTGAGAGGGTGGTGTGTGTGTGTAATTGTGAATGTGAGGGATGCTGTAACTCTTGGGATTAGTTATAGCGTGCTTAGAAATTTATAGGTATTAATTAACATTTCATTCTAATATTGTGGTTTATGTGTTGTGATACTGATCCTGAATGCATAATTTACTGACTGCCAGCTAATCACATCATTATTAAATCACTGGTTTCTTTGTTTGTGGTTTGATTTAAAGCATGTGAATTGAGCAGTGTTTCCTTGTAATGTACACTAAGAAGACATCCCTTGTTCAGCAGCAAGGTGATTGCTTCTCAGTCACTGGCTTCAGGTGGCCATCTTCAGCTTTAAGTAGGGAGTGGGCTGTCTTAAAATGTTCAGGTTCTGAGGGAAAAGACAAGCCCTCTTGCTATCTCCCCATGGTAGTCTCCTATTTATGTTGAATGTCATATCTTTAAGTGAACACAAGATATGTCTTGCAAATAGTTGCTTGGGCTCTTTGTGCAATCATCTGTTTTGGATTTTAGTCTTCCAGACTAAAAAGGGAGAGTATTCATCTCCCTCAAGCAAAGACTAGCTTAGACTAGCAAAGAAAGCAGTTTCTGAAAGTGACAGTCAAGTGGATTTAAAACCCAAAACCAGCCAAACAAAAAAGCCCCTAGTACACTTCCCTGTGTAAAATGGTTTCCCATAAACTATATGGACCAGGAAAGTCCAATAATTAATTAACCATTATATGAAATTTTATTTTGAACCTTGTTATTGCTTTTATAATTTCTTGAAGTTAATTAAAATTGTGTGGGTTTTAAAATTATTTTTTAACCTCCTACAAAATCCGTTTCCACAATAAATAAATGCAGGAAGTTAATATTGTAGGAGGAGTGTGCTGCAGGTTTGAGTACAGATGAAGAAAGCCCCTGAATAGTTACAAAATAGGATGCAAGGAAGAATTATGAGTAATTGTCCTAGTTGGTTTTGTGATTTTCCAATGGCAAGCTCTCCAGGCTAGTTCCTAGGTTTCCGGATGGTCTGTGGCACAGCAATCAAAGACGTGGATCATAACTGTAATAGCAGGTGGAGCACATCAAATTAAAATAAGCCAGGCAGGCCGTGTGATACTTGTCTCTATTTCCAGGCCTAATATTAGCATGAGATGAATTGTCTCATATAATTACATACTTCCTAATGTTCTTCCAAAATAGTGTTTCATCCCACACAATGTTGTAGTTGCAAGTACCTCCTCTTTAAAAGAGGCATATGCAAATAATCTCTGTAAAAATTATCTTTGGAGGAATTACTTCTTTGCTATGGCAGCTTGGTTGTCAGCTGCTGAATTCATCCAAATCCATGTGCCTAACGTGGGTAAGAGGTCTCATAGGCAGGAAGGAGATGTGTGAACGAAACTGATTTCTAATGGTAGCAGCACCTCATGTGATGAAAAGGTAAAGCTTGTAAATATTTTCAAGGGAAAACCTGTATCGTGGTGCAGGTTTTTGTTCTTTCAAGCAACCTACTGATTAATCAACACATACTTAATGTTTACACCTCATTGAGTGTAGCAGTAGTCAGTGCTTTTGTTTCATGTAGACCCTGACATATCATTTGGTGGAAGCCTAATGTACCTCACTTCATGGCTCTTTTCTTTTCCTTTTTAAATTTCCAATGAAATTTCTAGTGAATAAATTAGTAAATTTATCATTTTCTCTATAATAGTGTCACATGGACAGTTTGATGAAATAGCTCATTACAGTCAATGAAGTGAAATATGAGTTTCATCAGCACATTTTCATCAAACGGAGTTACAGAAATTAGCTTGCTGTTATCAAGGACTGTGGAATACAAAAATAAAATTAAGCAAGCTATTAGAGGATAGATTTAGGGAGGGTCCCAATTGAGTTGGAACGCAACTGCCACTGTGAAAAACAGAAGACTGCTGTATGCTTAAATGAATTGTGAAGCATCACTATTAATTGTTAATGATGTACTTTAAGGACAAAATTAAATTCGGAACCACCTGAGTGTACATGAATATCACACACTGCGCAGGCACTCAACCAGGAATGAATGATTGCTATTCTGCAATCATTGTCAAAGTTTGTAACTGAGCTAACCCGTCTCCACCAGTGTTACTTCTGTGACACCATAACAGGACAAATAGATGGAAATTCTCTATTGTTAAAGTTATCCTTTCCCCAAGTATTTTCCAAAGTCAGAATGGAGAAAGAATCTGACTTTGAAGAATCTGCTGTGCTCAACCTGGAGAATTGAGTTCTGAAACACACGCTCACATAGTGAGGTGCAGCTCTTTCCTGCCAAACTGAAAAGCTGTTGACAGACAATGAGTTGATTCTTTAAGTGCTGATTTTTAAGTCAGCAACAGTCAATAATCTGTGATCGAGTGTGATGTACTCAAGCCTTCTCATTCTTGGAATACTACTCCCAATACTTAACTTTAACCTTGGATCTTCAGCTGACATTTAACATTTTGTTTTAATAAATTATTATTAGACTTTATTTGCTGTGTGCAGAGGGAATTATTTCAGCTGTTTCCACTTATTCATGTTATTTTTGTATGTGGTCCCTTTCTAATTTTACTCCTTAACTAGACTGGGAATGAATCCTTAGTGTCTTGATAATGATATTACACAGACTAAACACTCCAGGCAGCCAAATGCCAGTTTCATGTGACATTTTTTGCAGGTGTCATATGTGGTAAAGTTCTTATATATGAAAGTAGAGGAGGCAGCCTAAATCCTGCCAGGCAGGAACTTGAAGGGATTACCACATTTAAGGAAGCTTGGAGGCTGCCTGGCTTCTTGTTGAAATGAGAACTGGCTCACTGTCATACTTATTTTCTCCTGAAGGTTATTGTCCTAAGTAAATTCAGTTTCACAATTATGACTCAGTCTCTAATGAATTCTAATAGACTAAACTGCCCGCTCCATTTAGAAGCATGCATGTGTAACATTCTCTCCTCCACTGAGTCATAGGACTCGCCTAATTTTGGAGACTAAAATTAAGTTTAATTTTGGGATGGCATTTCCCAAAAGGGACATGAAGCTATAAATAATGGAAAGCCGTAACCAGTAAAAACTGTTTGCATTTTGATTGCCCTGTCATTTTTATTATGCAATAGTTTCAAAGTGTAGAAACTCAGGCAGTTTCGTAGTTGGGGAATATTGCATGGACCACCAAATTTAGTAAAATACCCAATTTAACTGTAAACATAGCATCACTTGCTTACAAAAGTAGGATGGTATTTTGTCATTTTCATAGGTCTGCTTCAGCTATCCACAGAAAGCATTCCCACAGCCATTTCTCACATTTCTTTCTACCCTACTGATGGACTAAAAAAGCAAGAGAGGATTTGGGAGATGTGATACCAGTTTTGCTCTTCCCCGGCCACCCTGCTCCCACATTAAAGAAAATGTTGCTATCCCTTTCAAAGAGGTCTGATTTTATCCAGGAAGAAGTCAAGATAAAGAAGGATTAAGATATACAGTCATTAGGCTAAGGTGTAATACAGTAAGACATCCATACACTTCCACTTGGAAACTTTTTTCCATCCAATTTAGTGCTAAATTTTTAGAATCAACTGAAGTAAGGTGAGACTTAGAAGCTAAGAACAAGATATTAGAAGTCTGTTGCAGATATACAGGCCTAGAGAATAGAGATTTCTGATAGGCCACTGGATTGGGCAAAAAGTGAAGATAGCCTCAGGCAGAGGAGAAATCAGTGGAAAAGTGTGACTGATACTTGGTAGGTACAGATGACTGAGACTGAGACACTGTCACGGTCATTGCCTCTTGAGAACCCTGTAATGGGAGATGGCAGAGGAGCCTTACACCCCAGCTGCTGCCCTCATGCCTGAAAAAACATTTATATTTGTCACTTTCTCCCGCTGACATGTGGCATGAGACAAAGTTTATAACTTCCTGTGTGAGGGGATGTAAAGAGTGTATACTTGTATGTAAGCAAAATGAAATTTAGTGTTAAAATTTTAAGCATATCTGTCACCATAGAATCCTAGGAGTGGTTTGGGTTGGTTTACTTTAAAGATTATTCAGTTCCAACCCTCCTGCCATGGGCAAGGACATCTTCCACTAGAACACATTGCTCAAAGCCCCATCCAACCTGTCCTTAAACACTTCTAGGTATCATGCATTCACAACTTCTCTGGGCAACTTGTTCCAGTGCCTCACCACCCTCATGGTAAAGAATTTCTTCCTACTATCTAATCAAAACCTACCCACTTTGAGTTTAAAGACATCATACCTTTCCTGTCAGTGCTTGTCCTTGTAAAAGGTCCCTCCCCAGTTCTCCTGTAAACTCCCTTTAGGAACTGGAAGGTGCCCTAAGTCTCCCTGGAGACTCTTCTGCAGAATAAAATATCCCAATTTTCTCCATCTGTCTTCATAGGACAGTTGCTCCAGCCCCCTGATCAGCCTTATGGTGCTCTTCTGGACAAATTCACATTTTTGTTCCTATTAAAGCTGCTGATGTCGTGGATCTGCATTATAGTTCCCTGAAGGTTATTCTAATGAACAAATATAGATTCAATTATTCAAAAGTGCTGGAATTCTGCCTGTACAATTTTCACTTCACTAATGGGCTAGGCAGATTCTGATTTTTCTCAAACAGCTCACAAATGAAGCTTAACATCATGTTGTTAACTGCTTTTATTACATTTCCCATAACATGAAGCAAAACATAAATTTTAAATGCAGGAAAATGAAAAAATCGAATGAATGCAAGTCTGAAGTTTTGTTCAAAATATTCTAGTGTCATTATTGGGTTTTTTTCATTCCAATTCACATCAGCTTAACACATTTGCATTCTGTCTGTTTATATGACTGACAGCTTAGGAGAATGCAGGGTAGGAGTTAACCTGATTGACTTCCATTTACCTTCAGATAGGCAAGCTCTGGTATGTGAGTTGTATGTGATCATGCAGAATTTCTGGTTCTCAGCTAATTTGTATCTCATGTTGCTACCTCTATGAAAGCGTAGTATGCGCAAAGACACTATTATATCAGTATTTTTTTTTGCTTCCACTTCATGGGTATCAATATGTTTGCAGTTTGGTCCAAGTGGCATGTTCTTTGTGTCACAACCTTCTACACTCTGCTCCATCACTCTTTTGTTCCAGCTCAAACTCTCCAACAGATCAGAGGAACTTTAAGGAAGGATGCCTGAACTTACTTCTCTTCAGTTTGCATAAGCCTCAATTTACAATTTCATTCCCACATGTTTCAAGCCAAATGTTCCACTCTTTTCCTCTATGACAGAGGATCTTTCACAACTTGGAAATCACAGCTGAAATTGTAGCACACCTTTAAGCTTGCAGGCCCAAGACGTGAAGAATTCTGTAAGATCTCTTTTGGATAAATCCACTTGCCCACTGCAGTAATGTGTCAGGACCAGAGGCAAGCTTTAGAAGCAGGCTGATCTATCAAGTGAGTAAGCCACTCGTAAAACTGAAAAGAAACCTTTTAAAGACCTGTGGTAAATTGTTTAAATTTCACTGGCTTAATCCCTCAAGTATTAAGCAAACAGTCATGAATTGGGACTTGAGGAGGAATCTGAACAAGATGAGGGTTAGGGTAAATGTTCGTAAAATTAGAGTGGTAAAATTAGAATAATAAAACAAATCCAAACTGTTAAGTGGGCTGATTAAACAGTAAGAGCTCATTTTCCCCTTCTGCTATTCTAGTAATGTTATGTTCATTTTAATGACATTCTTATATCTTTCAGGGCTGTAAAAAGTTCTGTACATCTTTCTGACAGCAATAAGAAGCTACGGGCATGAAGCAGAGGCCTAAATGACCCTATGACAAATTGGAACAAGTCTGGATCTACTAGACTGGTAAGGCATGACTTGGGACTGGGATGGGAAGCTGTTGCCACTGCTGGAGAATGACATTTGGGACAGATACCTCACTGCTCTTCCTTTATGCTCTCTGCATCTGGAAAAAAGGGTCGTCACAGCATTGTACAAAAGGACAATCCAAATTGTGAATTCATTTTGGATGCTCTGGGTTTCTCCCCTTGCAGGAGCTTTTCTGTCTCTGTTGACTCGTAGAAAGCCTATGATATCCATTGGTTAAATGTGGTGCCTAGGACTGGTTAATGCCAATGCTTTTGTTGAGTGGCATAGAAGCATAATTCAGTGGAGAATTTAAAGGTTTGGAGAGCTCAGGTACTATTCTGGTTTACCTTTATCTGAATAAAATTTAAAGGTCATTGCACTAACCAACAACATGCAGTAATCTCTGTGGAAGGACCCATAGTGTGTTTGTATTGTGCAAGTTTAAAGCAAGCCATGGTATTTGGTATTTCTGTCATGAGAAACCTGTAATACTGCCATAGTAGTCTGGTTTACAACTTACCTGGGTTTCCATGGGTTTGAGGCACTGTCCTTAAACAGGACTGTCCTTAAACACTTCCAGATATCATGCACCCACACCTTCTCTGGGCAACCTATTCCAGTGCCTCACCACCCTCACGGTAAAGAATTTCTTCCTAATATCAACTCTAAACCTACCCACTTTCAGTTTGAAACAATTCCCTATTTTTCTGTCACTACAAGTCTTGTAAAAGTTCCTCTCTATCTTTCTTGTGGGCTCCCTTTAGGTATTGGAAGCCTGCAATCAGGCCACCCTGGAGCCTTCTCTTCTCCAGGCTGAACAATCCCAATTCTCTCAGAGTTTCCTCTAGAAGGGGTGCTCCAGCCCTCTAATCATCTTTGGTGGCCTCCTCTGGACTTGCTCCAACAGGTCCATGTCCTTTCTGTGCTGGGTACCCAGACCTGGATGCAGCACTGCAGGTGGGGTCGCACCAGAGCAGAGCAGAGGGGCAGAATCCCTCCCTGCCCTGCTGGCCACACTCCTTTTGATGTAGCCCAGGAAAATTTTGGCTTTCTGGCCTGTGAGTGCTGGGTCATGTCCATCCTCTCACCCACCAGCACCCCCAAGTCATTCTCTCCAGGGCTGCTTTTGATCTGCTCATCCTCCAGCCTGTATTGATACCATAAGTTGTTCTGATCCAGGTGCAGCACTTGTATTTGGTCTTGTTAAACTGCATGAGATTCCCATGGGTCCACTTCAAGATCTTGTCCAGGCCCCTCTGGATGGCTTCCCAGCCTTCAGGTGTTCCAACTGCACCACTCAATTTGGTGTCATCTGGAAATTTGCTGAGGGTGCACTTGATCCCTTCATCATAGCACCTTCTTTGCAAGACTATTGAAGACATTTATTGTGGTGTCCTTAAATCTCAGCTGTTCTTTAAATTATGTGTCTGTTCATTTTATAGAAAGGATAATGTGATCCTGATATGGAAATAGCTCAGTTTTTTCTCCATAACTTCAGGAACTAATTGAAATTTCCTTTCCTTTAAATCCTCCTTGAACACTTGAATTGCTCTATTTATACACATTTGTAACAATATGTTTAATAAATGTAACATGTTAATTAATTCAACAGCATGGTTATTCAGCCTGTTAATTTTGTACTGCAATTGTTCAAAGAAAGACTTTTGGACAGGGAAATAGCCAAGGACTAATCCAGCATCCTGAATGGGATTCTTATTTATTTCTTGAGAGTTATGGCTGAATCACCTTACCCCCCAAAAAAACCCCACCGATTCCCCCCTAACTTTAAGTGATATAGTAATGTTTGCTCACAGAAATCATGGGGTTTTTTGTTCAGAGAATTGTCTTTAACATAACCACAAAAAAAAAAAAAAGGTAAAATAGAGAGATTAACTCATTCAGTAATGAGACTCTATTGACTAGAGATGGGTAAGAGTGAGTGAGAGAGTGAGTGAGAGGAACCTAAAAGAATATTCTTCTTTCATCCTACCTGAAAAACTATGGCAAGCAAAAGGGGTATATTCTTTTTTTTCTGAAAGAAAAATAAGCATTTGAGAAGAATGATGAAAAAAATTCTCCTGGAGAACTACGGAAAACCTGCTAGATTTCATTAGCAGGCTTGGATCCTATGATTGTAACTTCTTCAATATCTTCAAAAGAAACATCTTGTAAGAAATTGTTTGAACCAAGGATGTTGAAGTCAACCAATTTTGCCTTTTAGAACTATTAATTACTCCAAGAAAACTCCTTCTTTATACCTGAGATTATTCTGTCTTGTGGGTCTGGTGCAGACATGCATGCTGTTCCAGCAAGGAATACCCTTGACTTTTCCAAATTTTGACTTCTTTTTTAGTAAATCAGAAGAGTTTTCCTAAAACCTGAAACCAAATAGATATGGTTGTCTGATCTGGTGTTTCCTTAAGAAAGGTCCTTGAACTTCTAAACAGCCAAGTGGGATTTTGACCCAGAGGGAACACAATTAGGATTTATCCAAGTCTGCTTGTGGCCTTTCTAACAGGATAGGAGCTAGCAAACACCATGTTTCCACCAGAAATCAAGTGAAAACCACAGCAGATCATTTGATATAAATTTGGTCCACAGAAAAATATGCAGATCTTGAACTGGTCTGTTTAGGAATCAAATTATCTTATGACTGCTTTTCTGAAACTGCTCTACTCTGCATTTAGATAGTCTTACTTTTGAAATACATGCAGAAATAAATGAAAGATTCACAACAGAGAGAAAGAACTGGTTATGTATGTCACTTGAGATTGATTCTTAAACTTCTTTGGGACACAAATAATTGAGTACTAGCAGTATCAGGGAGGGTGGGGATAATGGGTAATATAATCTTTCAATGGAGACAGGAGTATTGCTGTCCCATTTGCATATGATATTGATATTAAGTGTAAAACAACAGGAGAGAATGGCTATCCTGAGACATGTAAAACAACAGGAGAGAATGGCTATCCTGAGACAGACTGTTCTAATGGTCTGGTAATTAGGGCACTCCAGTGGTAAATACAAGTGTCTTGATTAAGATACCTGATATGATTTGGGTGGCTGGAAAAAGAGAATTTAATTCCATCTCTCAAGAAATGGTTATTCAGAAAACTGAATTACAGGATCTCCCAGAAAGTACAAGGGCAAGAGGAAGGGGATAGAAATGGATAGATTATTTTCTATTTAAATATATTTTTAACTTAACTGGAAGCATTTGTCAGTTTCTAAGCATTTCCACCAATGTAAGGTCAAATGAATAAGCACTTTGGGGAAATAAATTAGTTACTAAAAAATCCATTTATTCTGGTATACAAAACCGTTCAAGTTTGCTGACAGCCCTGTCAGTAAACTGGTCCCATTCTATATATAAAATTTCCTTTCCAGAAAATCATAAGGAGTTTATTGCCTCAATCTCATCTGATTTCCCTGGTTTCTACCAATTAATTAATCATTTTTTATGACAAAGAAATATTTTTAAGCTTCTTATTGTGTGGATCTGCAACTAAACACCAAGTGTTTTGGCTTTTAACTAAGTGTCAGTAGGCAGATCAGAAAGCATCAGGAAAGGCTGGATTAATTAAACACAAGCTTTGATCTCTTTCACTTTTCTCTGCTACGTTTTTAAGTAGTCCTTTGGGTTTCAGTTCATTACTAGGTTTTGTTTGCAGATAAGGTTAAGGGCTAATGTGCGAGGTATTTGTGCAAAAATAGTTGTGCTCTTGCCAAATGCATTAAGTGCTTTGGAGGATTTACAAATGTTTAGTTACGGTGCCCATAGCTACACACATTTGAACAGCAATGTGCAAGTGCCCTACAGACAATTAATAAATGACAGTTTTTGCCTCAGCTCACAACGAAGTGTGACTTTCGAGCTTCATCTTTATTTTTAAAGGTGTCTGAGACATGCTAGTATACATTGCTGTGCTATATTTGAAAAAATAACACATGAACATAGTAACATGCAGGGATTTTTTTGTTTGCTTTTAAACAATTTTTTTCCCCACAAATAATTGTTTAGAATCTTGGAATGATGGAAAACCTTTAGGCTGTGGAAAGGCTCTCTGGAGGTCATCTGCTACAAGCTCCAGCTGAAAGCAGGGTATTGGACTGTGTTATAAAGGGCCCTATCCAGCCAAGTCTTTAATATCTCCAGCAAAGGAGATCCCACCACTTCTCTGGAAACCTCTTCCAATGTTTAACTGTCCTCACAGTAAATAACTTTTATGTAATATCCCAGGTTCTGCATGTTGCTTTTTACTCTGTCACTTTCCTTCCTTTGAGAGACAGTGCTTACATCCTCTCTGTGACTACCTCTCTTAGGTACTAGAAGGATAATTTATGCCCCAGTCCCATTTCTGCTGTTGGCTTTTTAACATTTTGTTTTAACATCTGGCATAGTTTAGTTTAATCTTAATAGAGAAGATTATTAATGATTATGATGGTCACTAAAACCAAAATTATTAAATGGTGGGAAGAGTCAGTATCCCTTTTGCCATTAATGGGAAAATTCATTTATGCCAGGGAATAAAACCGCAGGGGATCAGAAAGATGTTCTCCATTATATCAACTGCTTTCTGGAAAGAAAAGGAAAAGTTCATTGTAAGGCACCCTTACTCCATCTCTGAATTTAAGCAAATTCTAGCTCATAGAAATTCTTCTTGCAGACACAACAGTGTGACAGGTGACTCTGACTTAGTGCTGCCTGTGTCACTTTGCATTAGAAAATACAATGTGACTGACATGAGTGATATAAAATGTCAAGTAAGACACTTGTCAAAAGTGGATGAAATTTGGACCTTTTCTGTTTAAATGTAGAAAAAGAAACTGTGTCTTAAAACCAAGTTAGGCAGCCTGGGTTTTGTTTGGTTCTCCTTTTCCCCCCACTAAAGGTGGCCTTAGAATATTAACTTCTAAATAGTTACAAAGGCTTTTATAAATTTATACTGACAAGCTCTCTCAGTGATGATCAGGAGCAGTCTTCATCAGGAGGCAAGGAGGGGGACTTTCACTCACATTTCTTGCTCTGTGTACACCTGAAATCACACTTTCCTGCTCTGAAGATAATAATTCCTGCATTACTAATGCTGCCTAATAGATTGTCTCCAGCTCGTTCCCATATGAAGAGTCACAGGAAAGCAACAGAACTGTGCAGCTGCCTTAATTTCCCACTTTTCTCATCCCTACTGTTCCTATCAGCAGGAAAGCCTCCAACTCTTGGATAAGATGCATAACAGAGTTTCTGTGCCTTACACTGTGATTCTCTGTATAAACCCTTGGACCAGTTTCATCTCTGTAAGGAGATAAGGATGCTCAGGCAAGTGACAGCACTTGATCTTACATAGTGTTGTAGTCATAGTTTACAATATCAGATCACGATCTTGCCAGGTGCACTTCTAGCCCTGTGGGAGAAAAATTGTGTCCTAGACTTTAGGGTATATAACAAGCAGATTATATAAAAATTAAGTAAAGTCATAAGATACAAGTAAAAGAAAATATTTGAAGTGATCCACAAGTAAGATTTTGTATTATCTGGAAAATATTTATTGGCTAAACTCTTAAAGGGTTTTATTGTTGACTTTGGGGAAGCTGGACTATGGCAAATGTGCATGTCTACAAGGAAATCTCCCTTTAGATATTCTGGAAAAGAGCTTTCCATGACTGCTCTTGCTGTGCAGTGCAGATTCATTCTTCAGTGCATCCTGCAGTTCTGCCCTAGTTTGGTCTGAGAGATCTAGCCCAGACACACAACTTCCTCCATAAACACTGGTTTTGATAGATTCATGGACAGACTTGTTGACTTCCCAATAAGCTGTAGAAATGGTTACTGTGTATTAGACCACATACACTTGTACTCCTCTTTGCATGAAAACATTCTTCATCATTTTCATTTATGAATAATTTTAATACTACATAAAATGAATTTTTGAAAGATATATTTTGTTTGTTAGATGAGTGCAAGTAAAACAGTGATTTAAGACAAAGCCACCTGCTTCTCTCTGGTGTTTATGAACATGAATGCAATTAAATTAATTTCTGGGATGCTTTCTAGATAGTAATGCCTTTGTGCCATGAAATAGCTACATAGATTTAGATGTAAAATTTAGTGGGAGGGAAGGTGGTCTGTGACAATAAGGCTGTTATGCAGCATTTAAACTATTCTGGTTAATTCTGCAGCAGATATAAAGTGATGACCAGAAATACATAGAGATCTCAACTCTTCCTCTGGTTATTTCTTCTGTCTGCTAAGGACCCATTTCGAAAAGGTATAGGAAGTCAGATTTGCCAAAAACAGTAAAATAAGACATTGTATGAATTATGCTGCCATCCCAAAGCTTATTGGCATAGGCTGGCTCATCATGCTTAAAGATAAAATGAACAAGTACAAATTAGGGGGTGATGTAGCCAAGAGTGATCTAGGTTAGGAGGCAGAATTCTTTCAGCTATAAAATACAAACTGTGTACTATAAAAGGACCTTTGACTTCTGGCTCAAAAAACTCAACCAAAATTCCTGGGGGAAGGAGAAGATTTTGAAAATACAAACACTGCTACCTCCTTCATTTGAGCTGGATCTGTTGACTGACATCAGCATCCTGACCCATTTCATATACTAGATGTTGAAGCTTGATTCTTCATTGCAGCTCCTTTCTTTCTTGTGTTCCTTAGCTCTTGAATATTATAATTTTCAGCAAGCATTCACTTATCTCTTTTTGCTCTTCCCAACTTCCTTTGTGCAAGGATTCTTTTATAGGTCAAACAACATAATGTATTGTGGTGCTTCAGCAACCCCAGCTGTGGCTCCATGTGTTCCATACCCTAAATAAAACATGTAAGGCAAGTCTTTAGGTCACGCAGTTGAATATCTGTGATCAATCTTTACCATGCTGGGGTATATCAGTCATATAAAGTGTTAGAGACCATGGTAACAGCCAGCATCTTTCAGCTAGGATTATGCAGCAGGAATAATAAAATATACAAATACATAATTTTTACACTTCTTGCCAGAAACACATAAATCTTTTAAGGACACAAACGTATTTCCACAACCTGATGTATGGAGCAACTTGTAAAGTATGATATCTAGAGAGGAAAAACTCATTATTTTTCTCTTAACACATGAATAGATGCTGTTGCTAGCAATTTTAAAGAGATGACAAATCTTCTCAGAACTGGAGCAAAAATACCCAGTGTTCTGAGCTGCAAAATCTTCATTCTCTGTAAAGACATTTTATTAGAAGAGATTGTGGGATGGTAAAGGGGATAACAACAAAAAGGTTATTTAGAGAAAGGGGAGTAAAATGTAAGTAATTTACATTATGTCACGAACTAGATTTTACAAACAGTTAGCTACAATGGTTCAAGAAATTACATAGTGCTCATGCAATCAGTTTCATCAACTACCAAAAACTGTTCACTAACCATGAGTGGAAAAGGGAAAGATACTCAGTTGAAGGAAAATGCCAACATATTTCTCAGTCGTTTCAGATGTTAAATAACTACATGTTTTCGCAGCATATGTTCCCATGACTTTTACAGCATGGATTGAAGGATATTTTCATAGGATGTCAGAATGCTCCTCATAAAGGAAGAAATGACAAATTTTCAACCTGCCCACCTTCTGAATTGTGAAGCAGCATATCATTGGAGGGCTAACAGCACAGGCTGTACCCTACGTAACAGAAGTACAAATCCTATTTATCATGAACCTCTCCACTATGGAAAATAGGTCATCCTTAAGGACCCTAATTAGGATTAGGGTTCTATAGCCCCATTTTTATCCTTGATCCTGCACCTAACTTAGTCCTTAACTTTTCAGAAAGTAATTTTTATTCCTCTGTGTTCAGAAGTCCAAAGCCATGGTGTTTGGTCATCCCTTAATGTAGTTCAAACCTGAGGCCATCTTCTGCTGTTTGGAGAGGATCTAGCACAGTGTGCCCTTGATTCTCTTTGGGTCATGTACGTGCTACAGTAACCATTATCATGCAGTATTGCTTCTGGATCTGCCTTTGCTGAAAGAACAGGCATTGGCGTAAGGCAGACATGGTCAGCTTCATGTGTATTAAAAAGGGAGGAAGTTCTTCTGTATATGTGAAAATAATTAAGCAATTACATGTGAAAGATGAGGAAGATACAGGAGAGTGAATAAAGAAGGTAGGAGCTTGAAGACACAGGCATAGGAGTCATTCTTACCCCGTATCCAAGCACCAGCTGAGTTTCAGTAGCTGGTCACATGTATGCAGTTGGCTCTTGGCCCTGAAGAGGGATATCCTTCTTTTGGCTGTTGGGATTCTCTCTAATAGTACAACGGAGTTACATTTGATCCTGAACCACCAAATCAATTAAAAAAAAAAGAAGTAGCAATATTTAGATTAATGAAAGTTGATGCAACAAGGAGGTATAGAAATACCTTCCTTTTTCTTAGGCCTTAGAATTCAGAACTGGAGACTCTCAAACTGAAACTGTGTTTTAAATTAAAAACCAATGGGAAAGTTTTGCTAAACTCTAGCTTTTGGTGTATGCAGTCAGCAAATGGAAACATTGGTTATATATTTATACATTGAATAATTTATACATTTATCTTCGGTATCATGCCAGTAAAGGAAATGGAGAACACATATTCTGTGGAATAATACAAAAAGCAGTTTTGTCCTAAACTAGATGAAAACATTTTTTTCCTAATATAAACCTAAAGAAAAATAATACTCTTATGGAAATAGAGGGGGAAACGGGAGGTATTCAATGGTTTACTTCTGACAATAGCCTCTGCACATCCCACTCAAGGCAATATAAACTGTGCTTATGTCTTCAGAATCACGATGGCAATAAGCTGTGATTAATACACCTTTAAAGTCACACACAAGAAGTCAAGACTAATTCTTCACTCTGAAACCTACAGATGGGCTGACAGTCTGAAATTCAAATTTCCCCAAAATTCTCTGTTTTGCTTATCCTTATCTCTAACTTTTCTGATTTAAACCCTTTTTTTCTTTCAATTACATGAGGTTTTCATTTGATTTGTAATCATATAAAGCCAGACGTGATTTTTCCAGATAGGTTCTGGAGTCCAACTGCTTTCCATTTTAGACTGAGTAGTTGGTTATCTCTAGGGTTGGAGACCAGAAGTATTTTTCTATGTTACTTTGCAAAAAGATATGGTTTCTGATTAAAACAATGTGCATGTTCTCATAGTATTTTTATTGATGCCTCTGAGTTTCCAACGAAAATAATTTTCCAAGCAGTGTTCCATGATTGTAGATAATTCTTACATTTAGTCAGAGAGTACTCACCACTGTACCTGAGGTAGCACTTACAGATTGTCCAAAGAGGTGAAAATTTTAGGGGGAGAAACAAGCAAATAAGCTAAATCCCCCCCCAGAACAACCCCCCAGCCTAATTTTAAACTGGGTGTTTCACAAGCTTGCAATATGTTTGGTCTCCTTGCTATTTTTGTGCAAGTCTGGGACACTGAGAGACAGTTTGTGCCAATACCAAGAGTAAATCTGTGAATGAGAGGGATTTATGCCCAGTATGGAGTGATAAGTTTCTAGAGTCTTCCCAAGATTAATTTCACACCTCATAATTTCTTGTGGAAAAGTTGTCCAGAAAAGGATGAATCAATGCAGTGAGATAGGCTGTTTGGTTGAACAGGAACTTCGTTCTTACTCTGGACCAAAATGAACCAACGTCTGCTTTGATGTAGTCTTGCTGACTTTTACACGGGTGTGTGTAACTCCCCATGAAATTAGGTTGGGCTGAAGCTGTCCCTTAGAAAATTTAAATATTCTCATATTTTTAAAAAAATGAGCAGAAGTCCATTTTCTTAACTCTGGGCATTTACTCAGTCATCACCGTATTTTAATATGAAATGTCAACTAAAAAACATGGTGGTATCTTCTGCATTAATACAGGAAAATGTACTTTCAATAGTAAAACTCCATGAAAGACATCTCTGCTCCTTTTCTTACCAGCTGTGACTGTCAGCACTTTGCCCTGGTTTTTACAGCTATCACATCTGGCTAAAGATGTGACTTTTGTTAGAAGATCTATCATGGAGAGGGTCAGGCAATAGTTGGCCAACAGTTATGATGTAATTACTCTGGTATCTCTTGATAACTATATTCAACTTCCTCCAACAGCAGATGGATCAACAGGCTACTCCATGTGTGTCTGGATAATGGAGTAGGAGAGCAGTAACTATCTAGTGGTGAGGACAAGTTAAAGGCTGTTAACTTTTAGGACTGATGGAAGACCCTTTCGAGATCATTAGTGAAATGATCTTCCTCAGTTTCTTTGTTCTGTATAATTTTTTTTTCCTTAGTAAGTACTGAGAATAACTCTTCAAAGCCCAGTGCAGTCATGGCGCGATTCCCAGCCTGTTTCTGCACAATCTAGCTTACACCTGAGGCACTATAACTATTAATGCTATGCTCTGCCCCAGCTAATTAACTCTGAGCTAGCTCATGCTTCTCAAAATAGTGCTGTAAAGCATCTAAATATTTACTTGTGAGGAAGAAGCCGTTGTACTGGAGGGCCACGGCCCTGCTTTCCACTCTTCCCATTACTACCATCCAATTACTTACATTTGCCTGGGCACCTGACAGGGTTGCAGCTACTTAGCTGGCTTTGTTCACTTGGAAATTGTGAGGAGGAGGTTTTGGGTAAGCACTATACAAACAGTGAGCTTAGAGATAATTTGCAATGTAGATAGACATGTACCATATGGATAGACATAACAGATGGTGAGTGAGGGAGGAGGAGAGTAAGGAACAGAAGCACAGAACACTGAACAGATTTCCTCCCAGTTGTCCTAGAGTCTAGTACAGGGTCAAAATTAGGGGCCAAATTCCTTGGCCTGAAGGCTGGTTTCTTATCAGTATTGCTTAAGTCAGGGAGCATTATTTTTTTATTCCCTTAGCTCATTTGCTCACTTTGAGTATTGCTGTTACCACCCAGAAAATTTAAACTGGAATTTGACTTCATGTCCAAAGAGTTTAGAGATTTTCTATTCGTAGTGGTTCTCATCAGGAAAGGTCAGAATAAATGACATTTTTCATAGTCAGTCTAGTTTAAAACCTGGCTGTGGTTCATGCATAACAACAGCAACAATTTGCATTTATATAGCACCTTTCATCCCTTAGGACCTCACAGTGCTTTATAAACCATATGTGGGAATAACTTCACTGAAATAACAGTTGAAAATACTCCTTGAAGTCCTGCAGCCTGGGGGATAGCCGAGGGGCAGCATGCAGTCCAGCACTGCTACACAGCCCATGGAGGAAAGCATTGGGAAGGTGCTGTTTCTCACTAAACAATGCTGCCAGACGAAGGGAAAACAGAGTTAAATTGCATAGGAGAAAAATTGGCTTGAATGCACTTTGAGAGGATATTATCCCCACAGAAAGAAAACTTTGTGATAAAATTTCATGATCACTGGTCATCAGGACTTTGTTTTTCTGCTGCTGCTGTAGGATGATAACCTCTGATAGTACAAGACATTATTGTACTGGCTCAGGGTGAACATATCCATACGTTTCACTGTTCACACTGTCCTCAGTCAGTATATGTATTTGGGTTAGAAGCTTCCTAGCAAACTATTTTTGGTAATATATATGGTCCCAATATCAGCTGAACCTCTCTCTGCTTCAGTCTGACAATATTAGCATGGAGCTTTTTTGGTTACACAGTGCCTTCTCCTCCAAAAAAAAAAAAAAATCCACAACCAAGCTAGTATAGTCATACACATTCTGCTTGCTTAGAGAGCAATGATGAAGGTACTGAGATGAAAGTGTTATCTACCAGAAGATTTACAATAAACAGAAAAAATTCTTTTAAGTGGATTTGAATTAATCAGATAAAAATGTGCATGGTTCTCATTACTAAATTAATCACTTCAGCTGCTGAAAAATAAGTTACATACATCCCCATACTGTCCTTTGGAAGTGATAAGGCAGTGAGGCAGCAAAGGATACAATGATAGACAGGCTTTCTGATGTCAATTGTCCCAGTGTTTTTCAAGGTGAGCATGAAGGTACATTTTTTTTGGTGTTATTTTCACTGAGCCGTGGGAAAAATGAGTTTAGAGATGAGTATAGCCTACCAGAAATGCCATTAAGTTTGCCATTGTCCTAATCACTGGACATGCAATTCCTATTAGGGGGCAGGCAGGGTTTAGTGTATGGCTTGAATCAGAGGAAGGCTTGTACCCTACAGCATTGAGACCAGCAGTGGAGCAGCTCTTTTTTAACATCTCAATCATCTCTGAGGGCACTCCTCATGCTGTCCTCAAGGACACCTGTGACAGTGCCTGACTGGCTTCAGCAGGAGTTGGTGGTTCTCAGCTTCCACTCTCAGTGCTGTAGGGGCCACCCCATCAGAGCTGATTCATCACTGCCACCTTTGTCGTGCACTCATAGAGGTGAGGACCAACGTTTCTGCAGGAAGCTCTTGAGTTATTAAAACCCACTGTGATGATATAAAAATAATATTCCCCTGAGGACACAATTTGTTTTACATGAGAGGAGGGCTGACAAATGCCCCTGAGAAAGCCTATTATTGTTACTGTTAGAGTGCAAAATGTTGTAATAACAGTCTGAGAGGAAACTGGCTGCTTAAATGACAGGTTACCAAACCTTCCCCCATCATAAAATGCCTTCTTTTTTTCCTAGTATTTTATATTTTACTACTATGACCAGGGGAACTCTTTGTAATAGGTGTTTAGTTCTTGTGACTAATTTGCTCAAAGAAAAACAAATGCCTGTAACCTATTGTTATTCAGCACTGTTTTACTTAAACCATATTTCACTTAAGAAACACCTGAAAAACATTTTTTTCCCCCAGCCCTGCCTTTAAATAATTTATTTTTTTTTAGTAGAGGTGTGTGTTTAGGTGGCAAAGTTGTGTGGTATTGTTTTAGTTACTTGGCTGGATGATTGAAAATGAGTAAAGCATAGAAGGAGAAGACTGCAGTATAGAAAGGGAGATAAGAGAGATGTCTATAAAATTCTAAGTGGAACACAGAAAAATAGAGGATAAAGTAATGGAACTCTTTGCCATAGGGTGTTGCATAAAATGAAAATTCCTATGGGTGCCTAAAGTAAATGTGCAAGCACATGGGAGTAAGAAAACAACAAAATAGGTATCCCCATACACAAAACAAGGGTATGTTTCCTTTGTTTCATGAGGTCCCTGAGCTACAAAACACTGGGTGTGAGGGCTCAGTCTGAAGGTCTGAAAGTCTTCAAACTTTTACTGTTCTTGTCCTCTTCCCTTGACTTTGCCGCTGGTCAGCTGGACTGGGCCAGCTGGATGTTTGGTGTGGCCAAGTGTCTTGTTTTTCATTTACTGAATTTCAAGTCGTCCAGACAAATCATTCCTGTCTATCAAATTTGCAGGTGCATGTTGTACGAAGCATTGCATGACTTATGCTTTCTAGAAATGTTAAAAGTAATTGGAAAAAAAAATTGTTTGTATGCTTTACAAGGGGAGACTGAAAAATGGGGGATTCTTGATATCCTGGTCTAACTTCATCATAGTCCCTTGTGCTGCCTTTAATGCAAGTGGGCTGAATCTGATGTGAATTAAGGATGGCACAAGAGTCCTCCCACACCGAACTGACTTTGAGCAAAAGTCACAGTCAGAATGGGAGGAGTGGGTGTCCCCAGGCTGGATTCTGACCTGGAAAACACCTCTACTGCTATTTCTGGCTATGGAATAGAGGCAGAGCCCCAAGATAAACCAGTGCTTCAGAATATGATTAGGAAGAAAATTCCCTTCTTCTTCCTTGGTCCCAAGGGATCTAAATGCTTTGACTAGCTCAAGGGATACCTTGGGGCAAAGCATTGTTTCTGATTCTTGTACTTGGTGGGACAGACATCTAGATTTCTCTGGGTTTAGAGTTGTTTTGGGTTGCTGTATATAATGGAATTCTCCCTATCAGTCTCTTACTTTCTCCCTTTTCTCCCTTGCCTCTCTCTGATTAACAGACTGAGGCAATGGGGGCCCTGGAGATCTCTGTGGCTGTCTTATTCATAGACTTAGCCCCTTTCTTAGTGCAGCAGCTTCATAAAATATTTTTCAAGGACAACTTTTCTCCCTAAAGGTTTGCTCAGCAGCAATGACTGTCTCATCTAGGTAATCTATTCTGATTAATTTGACTTTAGCTTTCTTGCTGCTCCAGTGGAGTCCAAATTTGTCAAGGACTTAAATATACGTACACACATACACACCAGGGAAGTTTCACTTAAAAAAAAAA
>VXBB01007265.1:188263-199818 GCA_013399915.1 Illadopsis cleaveri | reverse complement strand
GGCTGGGGGTAAAGGGATCGAGAGTGGGACCGAAAGCGGCCCTGCCGAGAAGAACCGGGAAGGTGTTGGTGGATGGAAAGCTGCCCATGAGCCAGCAGTGTGCGCGCACAGCCCAGAAAGCCAATGGTACCCTGGGCTGCATCCAAAACATCGCGTCCAGAAGCGGGAGGGAGGGGATTCTGCCCCTCTGCTCTCCTCTGGTGAGACCCCACCTGGAGCATCCGGCTCTGGGGTCCCAGCACGGAAAGGACATGGACCTGCTGGAGCGAGTCCAGAGCAGAGCCATGAAGCTGGTCACACGGCTGGAACGCCTCTCCTATAAGCAGAGGCTGAGAGTTTAGCCTGGAGAAGAGGTGGCTCCGGGGAGATATTATTTCAGGTACAAAAAAAAGGCTTACATGAAAGATGAAAGCAAACGTGTTAGCTGTTGTGATAGGACAAGGGGCAATGGTTTTAAACCTTTGAAAGAGGGTTTGCTTTAAATTAGATATGAGAAAGAAATTTTTTACAATGGGGCTGATAAAACACTGGAACAGGTTTCCCAGAGCAGTGGATGTCTCTTAAAACATTCAAGGTCAGTTTGCATAACTTGATCTAGTTGAAAATGTCCCTTGCACCTCAAAGTGGGAGTCAGACTAGGTGATCCTTAAAGGTCCCTTCCAACCCACACTATTCTGTTATTCCATGATTTTATGATCTTGATGTTATCCCACACCCTTTTCCCTCTCAATATTTGCTTGTTTTGCTAGAAACCTGTCTATTTCTTGTCATCTGTTCTGGTAGAGAAACCTAGTTTTTATGAACCCTCTTACATAGGTCTTTCTTACCTGTACTCGCTCATGAAATACACTTGACCCTAAACAACATGTGGCCGCTTTGCTGTCTTAGTTTAGCTTATTTAAATGGGAATTGATAATGAAATTCATAAAGAAAGGAGTTAAGTCTTTTCTTCCATCATAAACCAATAGAAGCATAATTTTCTTGCAGAACTAGAAGAAAAGCTGAGGTAAAATGAAAGAGGAGGGAAGAGAGAGCACCCTTTAAGATGCTGATAGGGTCTTGGATGATATCAGAAACTGAAGGATAATGTGACTGGAAAACACAAGAAAATAAGTCAATCTTCTATTCATCTGTAGTTTCTCTGCCTCTCCTGTAGTGAATGCATGTTTGAGTAAGGAAAGGAAACAAGAAAGGGGAAGTGAAGGTAAACCTGGTCTTCTTCATACCCCATGGGCTATTAATATTGGAATGGCTGTGAGTTAACTGCAGCACTTACAGATATCTTTGCGAGGCTCTCAAGCTGGCAGTGAAAACAAATTTCTCTACCCATGCCTCCAGAGGAAGTGGTTGTGGAGCTCATTGTACAACTTCAGAGAAGCTGGCTATAAATCTATTGTTTTTCCCTTTCCCCCCATGTTGTCTGTCCCTACAGACACATGTGTGCCTGACCTCACAGTGCATGTGCCTCAGCTGGCCTCATGATTCAGGTCCTGTCTGTGGGATGCTTTCCCCTGACAGCTGCCGTTGCCACAGAGGCTGTTAGGGTGTTGTGCTGTTGCTCAGCTGTTCCTGTGTTTTAAGTGCTTGATGTCCTGAGCTGCCATTTAATGCAGGTGGGACCAAAAATGTCCTTTTACACAACCCCTGAGGGTGTCCAAGCTTAAAAATGTGAGCTACAATGGGTGACTCTCAAGAAGGACCTCAAAGCTGGAATTAGAACATCACACTGAAATAGGGCTGATTCCCCAGAGCTCAGGAGGGCTGAGCGCTTGTGGGCTTTTTTTTTGTCTTGGTTAGCACAGAAAGGCAGATGAATTTCCTGGCACCCTGATCTACAGAGCTTTCCTAATTTACCATTTGAGTTGCTTTCCTCCTCTTTGTTCTAGGGTTATGTGGATCTTTGGAGGGTCTCCTTTCCAGGACTCTGTCTCATTCCAAGGGCATACGCAGAAGTGTGACTGCTGTGACTTGGTGCTTTTGGTATTGGGACTTTACTGCAGACAAGAAGATCATGAGAATTGAGTCCAGTAGAATGGGATAAGCAGACAGGGGCTGTTCAGAGAGGCAGACTCCAGATGCTTGTCTGTGTGGTGCATTACCTTTCCTTACTTGTTCAAGGACACCATTGAAAGGTGAATGCATTTGGAAGCATTAGCATTCCTCCACATCTTCTGAATAATTTTACTATTTTATAGGAGTTAATTTTGTTTGAATTTCTTCCTGTTGTTTTCTTTCCCAATCCCCACCACTTAGGAGGTCAACAGAAAGCTACAGCTTGCCTCATATTTATTCAGTGGCTTATTCAGATCAGCATCTGTCTCTTCAGACTTCTCACATTTAACCCCTTTTTCCGGTAGACTTTTGCTTCTAGGTTTGGAGAAAATTCACTAAGTGTCCTCTGCGGTCTGATTATGACATTGAATTTGGAGAAAGATTTCTGCTTCACAGAGTTGAAAATTATTCAAGGGAATGTTGTGTACTTGTTTTCTTTTCTGTTAGACGTCTTGCACTTCCCAAAGAAGTATAACTTTAAAAACAATATGTTCTGTGTTATGATACCTAAGTAAAGTCATTAAAATATCTATACAATAGCGTTGGTAGATTAAACCCAGGTTATTCCCACAGGAATCAAATACTCAAATCAATACTTCTCTCCAAGTCAGCTTTATTATTTTTAAGCAGCTTTTTATTGTTTAAAAAATGTGTATCTGACAGGAGTTACCAGCCATAGCTATATCTTAGGTGATAAACTAATATTCAACAAAAAGTTGGCCAACAGTTTTATGTCCTGATTTATTTTTTTTTTTTTGGGAGGGGGAGTGGAGTGGGAGGACTTGTTTTTACTTCCTATTTGAACATAATCTTTTAATAAGACTTTCCTGCTGTCTGCCATATACTTTTGCCTCCACAAAGTGACTTACAGGAGGGAGGCAGGCTTGAGGCAGCCTTATTCTGAGATGCACCTGGCACCTAGCTGCTCTTTGTGTTTAGGCTAGGAGTAAAAACCATTCCCTGTCCTTCTTGGCGTCCTGTGGTGCTAAATGAAAGGGAAAGTGGTACGAGACATGTAGTTGAGGAGCTGGCTCTCATGGGGCCCTTGTGAGCCATAGGGTGTCACCAGGTCTGGTGGCTTCAGGATGAGCAGGAGGCAGCATCCAGTCCCCATGGCAAACACAGGATCTGAAAGCAAGCATGCAACAGTAATTCTCTGTAACATCTTCCCCTTGGTCCTCCTGTGTCTGAACAGACCTGATAAAGCCACTTTATGCACATTGTATACATTTTTACCCTTCTGTTGTGTGCTTGGATATGCAGAGAGGACAGATGTGGTAGACATAGAATTGCAGATGCAGGTAATATTTTTATGCCAAAACATTTTTCTCACTGAAGAACAAGTTTGCATTTATCAAAGATTTCAGTGAAGGGGTTTCTGGGTTGTCTTGCACAGGAAAGGATTATGTGAATATTTAATTTTAGTATTTGTTTTATGATTTTTTAAAAAATAATGCCTCTGTTGGGAATTTCCTAAATTTTTTAAACACAGCAATCTATAAATATTGGAATTACATCAAACACTTCTGTTACTGCCAAAATTGTTACTCTCTTTTTTCTAGCAATTTAAAAAAGACTTAGGAACAAAAACCTCCCAAATATAAATTTCTCTAATTTTAATAATTGACCTACAATGATTTTTTTAATACAAAACAAGCCTATAATTTGAGGAGTCAGTTTTATTCCTTCTAGTGCTTCTGTAGAGTGATTGTCTACAGCTGAGACCAAATTTAATTATTATTTGTAAAATTATGAATTTGAAAATTGAATTAGGAATTTGAAATTGATACTTGGAAATTTGTTTCCATTTGATTTAAGCCTACCTTATGAGAGCAAATGCAACAGGAGAGTGTAGAGGGATCCCAAATTTTGATTAAAGAAAATTTTTATTTGTTTTAAGGCACAGAAGGAGTCTAGTGGTGAACAATATTCATTAGTACTGTCATTTGCAATTAGGGCCAATGTATAAATGTCATCTGGGTAACTAAATGAGTGCTAGATTAAGAGTGCTGGAGAACTAGGGTCTTGATTTTCGGAACAGTCTGTTGAATGAACAACTTTGTTTATTGTGCTTGTAAACTCAGCCTTTGTTTAGCAAGAGTAAATATTTTTACAGATGTAAACACACAGCCCATTGTGTGATGATAGAATTCAGATGAATACCTTCCCTGGACTATGCTCAAGTGTCTGTATTATTTTTCTTTTCATTGTTTGTATCATTTTCTTCCAAGGATGACACAGCATGGAATGTATTCACTTTCAAACCATGCTGCTTTGGCCAGGGAAACTGCCACTTCCTTCCACTGTTTCCAGTTTCATTTGTAATGGGGTGCATACTTTGATTTAGGAATTATTGCAACTAAAGGATGGAGTGGCAAAAGTTAATGACATCATCACCATGTCTGGAGTTGTCCAGAGAGAAAATACATTGTGCCATGGTGTGCTCATCCTTATTATGTCTTGCAGAGACCCAGGGAAGCAGTGCTGGCTCAGCACAAGAGTTGGGAAGGGCGCATCCATGGCCTCTGCACAGAAGGAGCACAGAGGAGGTGCTCTGCAGATGCTCTCCCACATTTCCAGAAGGAGCATGCACTGCAGAAGGCAAAACTAATGGAGGGGTTTCTTAATAATTCTCTACCTAAAAGTAGAGAGTATTTGGGAGTATCTTTGTACATGATTTGTGAAATTTCTCAGCGTAAATTGTCTTCTGTGTGGGTTTAAAGTTGTTTCTTCATGCAGCTTCCTGCATCTGTAAAATTGGTTGCAATTTTGTATGTTTTTGGTGTGGGGAATTTTTTGGTTGTTTTCCACCCCCAAGCCCCACCTCCCACCGAAGTGTTCCTTAAACCCTGAGTAGTAACCTTTTGCAAAAAGAAATTCCTACTACTCAAAGACAGACCAAGATTTTGCTCCTGAGAATGTGACATTTGACATGAAGACAAGACCACATTCTTCTGAAGATAATACAGTCTCAAGACTATAGTCTGGGTGCATGACTGACTGTTTTCTCCAAGAAAGAATTACTCGTTTAAATTTGAGAAAAAGATTTAAAGCAACATTTTCTTGGGTGGGGATGAACACTAATATTAACTGCTTTTGTGGCAACATGCCATAAAAGTATTAACTGCTTGTAAAAATATTAACTGTTAATAAAAAATATTAACTGCTTTTATGGCAACATGCAGCCAAAAAGGAGTATAACCGATGGATAATTAGTAGATGTGAGATGGATATATGACCTTATGTCCTAAAGACATGATCAAGTGATAATCTTGCCCATTATCACTTGATCATATGAGCAGGAGTATTTGGGGCTCTGAGATTGCTGAAAGCCTCCAGTGTGTCATTCTTGTGTTTGATGCTTTGCAGAGCACCTTTTCCCACTCTTTGTCTTAAGCCTACCATGCACGACACAGAGAGAGGAAAAATTCCTCTTTTTTGCTACACCCGTCTTCCACTTATAAGTGGGAAAAAATTCCTTCATTCCCCTTGTCAGGGCAAGATTTATCCTGTAGAATGCAATCTTTATGGATCTTTTTTATTTGCCTGCTTTTTTAAATTGAATGCTAGGAGTGATTTTTCTAAGAATGCAGAGAGCAGCCAGTCTGGAATACCAAAATGTGGCACCTTCTTAATTAACCAAGCAATCATCAACTTGATCGAATCTCTTTGAAGTTTTCCAGCAACTACGTGCACACCATATGAAAAGAGATCAGTAATGTGGAATGCCAGTGCTGGCACTAAGGTCAGTTTCTTGATCAATAATAACTCAGCCTGAGCAGACGTTTAATCTGAAAGAAAGAGGTCATCTCCAATCAGGTCCTTTAAAAGACCAACCAACAAAATCTAATCACTGATTACTGAATATTTAGTCATGCAGTGACCTTGGTTACTATTGTTTAATCATACATTATTAGCTAATTCCTTTTAACTCCAGCTTGTGAATTAGATTTCACCCTAATTATTATTACAACTGTTAAAGAGGGAAGACATTACAGTTTATATGACACTGACTTCATAGGCCGGAGCCAGCAAAATCAAATCCAAAATGTGAGGCTGTCTTTCTGTCTCCATATCATTCCTAACAAATCTTTCCTTAGCCTTTTCTTAAAGACCTCTAGTGTTGGACAATCCCCAGCTTCACAATATAGCAGAATGTTATAACGTATCTTTATCTCATCCACGAGGGGAAAGTAAGGAATATGTCCTTTCATGGGTATGTTGAAGCAGAGCATTTCACTATCAAATGTCATCAGTGTTAGCAATGAACCAAATGCTAGAAGTTGCTTAAAATCAAAGAATTTGTGTGTTCACATAGTGTTGATATCACTGATAACTCGGTTAATTTTTAAGAGCATGTTGTGAGGGGACCAGTTCACAGTGGGTAGCAGTAAAAGAGCCAGCAGGCTAAATAAAAGTGAGGAAGAATAGTCTTCAGTTACAGATTCAGCTTGCTGTTATAAGGTGGCTTACCTCCCTCAGTTCTAACTGACCAGGGGTGAATAGGAAATCACTTCGAATTTTCCAAACACTATATCCAGAAGAGACTATTGAGAATGCCCAGAGTTCATGAAGCCGCAGGTCATTCAGATTGCTTCTGTGTTTGAAAAAGAATAAAACAACAGAAGTAACAAAAAAACCCCCAAACTAAACCAAAACAAAACAAAAAACCAAAAAACCCAAAAACAAAACCCACACCTGACTTGGGATAACAATACTCTGCTGGCTTACAGGGATACAGTATTTTAAGGCCAACATTAAATCCAGGATTATGAATATAGGATTTTGATGTGATTGTTGAATGCCCAGCTCTAGCATCCAGAATGTGTTAGGTTATAACCTGCAATAAAACTACTTCTTTCTACTTTTTATTTTTTAAAAAATTAGGCTGGAATTGTACTTTGTAGTCTACTTTGTTGTATCCCATGTATCTCTAACTGCATAAAAGCAGATATGAAGATAGAACAATTGTAGCTTTGGTTCATCTTGAAGCCTATGAGGAGATGGAAACCTGGGCTACTCTATTTCTCCCTGAAAGCAGTAAATCTCCACAAATCAGCTCTCCTGTTGGACGTCCTTTGGCCAACTCAGCTGCCCCAGCTGCACTCAACGAGTGGCCAGTTCACTATCAAGCTGCAAAAAAGATAGATGCTTTTACTCTCTGACAATTTTTGGAAGGAGTTAGTTACCTCAGCAGAACCAAATCAGTGCTTCCAGTGGCTGAACAACGACAATTGAGAACAAGCACCAAAATGTGGTGGCATCTCAGCAGGGTGAATTCCAGCAGCTCCTGACTGTGCTTGTTCTTTGAGAAGAGCCCCTTGGTGAGCTGTGGCTGCCATGGTGCTCTCTCCAAACCCCCATGTGTGAAACACACATGTGACAGCTGTGTGCCAGGTGTGTACAGAGGCTCTTGTGCCATGACCAGAGTCAGTGCTGGTCTGCAGCAGGACGCTCTGTCTGCTTTTCATGTTCCTGTGGGAGAATCTGCTTATCTGCCAGCTTCACCTGCACTTGCTTATTTCTCATACACTCTACTAACCCTTGCTTGTGGGATTCTGAGCCCAAAAATGTGTCTGCATTTTTTTTCCAAGCATATCAACTGTTCCCACCTGAGGTGCCACCTAACTCAGTGTGCTTTGCCTCTGTCTCCTTCGACCATAACTATTACACAGACCTCTGTTATGTTACTCTTTGACCATAATTTCAGTAGCAATAGAGCTCTACTGACATCAGCTTCCTCTTAAGGGCAGTACTGACCCATTTAATGTCTTAAGATTCAGCAGTGATCCATGACAGGCTGCACCAGGCTGAAATTAGGATTTTTGTTTCTTTTGATGGAAAACATGAGAGAGATATTAACTAGACCTTGTTCAATTAAAGTTGGTAATTGGTAAATATTTTTGTTTGTTTGTCTTGAAATCTTGATATCAGACTGCTTATGTATTACAGTGGTTTTTATGAGGGGAAATTTTAGTATATCTGTTGGTCTCAGAATTTTGGGTTTTGAATTGATATTCTCACACAAATTTAAGATGGGGCTCTCATGCCTCCCATCAGTCACACAGTTCGTGATGGAGCTAAGGAAAGTGATTTCAGGTTCTTCTTCGTAATCTTGAGAGATATCACTCTACTACTTTATGCCTCAGCCATCCAACTGGGAAAGCTATGTATAAATCAAGATCACAAGAAAAGTTAAATGATGCCTCAGTGGGTATATTCTGTGCAAAAACTTATTTTCTGTATTTTATCTTTCCTTCAGATGGCTGTCCTAGTAGACAGTCACACTGGGATTTCATTTTACATGAAAAGAGAAAATAACTTTTACTGAAGGACTCATTGTGACTTAGCCTTGCAAATCTGCAAATATTAGACCTCAAATGTACTGAAATCTGGAACACTGATCTTGCAGAAGCCAATGTTATAACCTCAAACAAATTGATATGCTGTTTGCTGTGTCCTCTGGTCAGGGACTAAAATGAGTCACATGTTTGTTTTAGTACATCATTTAAATGTTTTATCATGGTTATTGAACCATGCATATGATGTTTTGATAAAGACTTTAGGAAAACTTCAAATACTGATTTCATAGCTGATAAGTAATTTTAGTGATATTAGTCAGAATTGGTTAAATTTATCCAGGTTTTCAGCATTTTATCTAAAGTCAAAACTAGGAGGAAAGGGAGGAGTTGAGCCACAGCAAGCTCTGCGAAGTTAGTTTTGTTTTATTGTCAGGTAAATACCATAAACCTCATAAAATACCTGGTTCCACAAAAAGATTTCTATGGGAGTGGGATTTTTTTGGTGTCATTTCATATTGTATGTTTTCTTTTTGTCGAGGTAATATGTTTATTCCCTTATTGTGAGTGGAACTGAATCTGTTCTCGGTATGGTTAAGGGTTATTGTGGGTGCTCAAAAGGATGGATACTTTTGCGGTGCAGGACCTATCGGCCTCTGGGTACCTTTTTTCCTCTGATTCAGCACAGCTAAATGTTAACAATGCCTCCTGGGAAAGGGAAAAAATAGCTTTTCTGCTTAGCTGGTGCTGTTGGAGCGTCTGTTTTCCTTTTATATCGTGACACAACAACATAGATATATAAACAGAGTGGGTATTACTAGGAACTGTGTATGTGTGTTTGCATGTCCTTGTGTGTGCGTTGAATAGGAATTTTTCACAGAAATAAATTAACTTTCTTTACACAAAAATATTGGCAGGGAAAAACAGCAGGGATTTAACCCTCTAGGGAGCTGTCTGTCTACATATGCAATCTCCCTCTGAAATGCCCTGGGCTAAGCAGAGCACATCATAGCAGGAGAAGCTAGAAAAGGCAGCAGATCTTGTTCCTGTGCACAAACCTGACATTTTATATCCCAGATGGTAGTTTTATGGGCCATTGTAATGCTTCAGACTGACTCAATAGGAAGCCTACCAGAAAGTAGTCCTACTGCCAAAAAAGAAAAAAAAAAGAAAAAAAAAAAGAAAAAAAAAGAAAAAAGAAAAAGAAGAAAGGTTGATTTGGGAGCTCAAGAGCTGGCCCTCAATAGGGCTGAGTAAGTCACAGACCAACTGCTGTGATTTATGTGATGGTACAGTGTGATTAACTTTCCCCTGGATCATTAGAGAGTCTCTGTGGGTGATGATGTGCCAGTTACTGTTCTCAGCTGGAAGGAGGATCAGCAATAAACAGCCAGATGGGAGCAAAAGAAGAGAAGGAAATTCTTAATCAGAGCTTAATTTTTAGATTAATTCTGCACAGATTTTAGGTCAAGTAAAAAAGTGCATACTTTCTTAACCTCAGAACTTCAGTTGTCTTTCTCAGTAACACTAGGACACAGGAGAGCTGTCACCCAGCTTTAAGTCCTTGTCTGCTGTTTGCAGAGGTCTTGAGTGAACTGTAGGAGTGCCAAGTACAGTAGTACCCTGCCCACTTCCAGACCCACCATGAGCATGTTTGCAGCAGAGGGTTGGGTATGTGTGTGTCACAACTGTTCTGTGGTGGAGAAAGTACCCAGGGTGTGTGGGTAGGTAGGCACCCCACTGCTTGGCCTCTTCAGTGATGAAAGTTTAAAATTAAATCAGATGAATTTCACTGTGACAGGACTGCAACTTGTATTTGACACTAACTCATGGCATCTGCTACTGGTTTACTGCTAAACTGGGTTTAGAAATAAAAGCTTCCACAGTCACTATGGATGTCTTTAAGTTGTACACTTTTTTTATATTGAATAGCTCCAAAGGCAAAGACTTCAAAACTTTCCTGGGAAACTTGTGCTGGTGCTTAGTCATCCGCACAGAGAGGAAGTGTTTCCTGATGCTCAGATTACATCCCAGTGTTTCAGTTTGTGCTGAAACACAGCCTGTTTCAGTTTGTGACTGTTGCTTCTTATCACTGGTTACTACTGAGAAGAGCCTGGTCCATCTTTATACCCTTTAGGTGTAAAAGGTGTCCTCTTTGCATTCTTCCTTCAGTTATTTACACAATTTGTTCCTTGTGAGCCTTCTCTTCTCCAGGCTGAAAGCCCTATCCCTCTCAACCTTTCCATACAGGAGAGTTGCCACAGTCCCTTCATCACCATTGTGGCGCTTTGATGGACTCTATCCAATATGTCCGTGTCTCTATTGTAGTGGGAGGCTCAGAACTGAACACAGTATTCCAGGTGTGTCCTCACCAGAGCTGAACAGAGGGAAGGGATGCTTGCCCTCCAGTTGCCTAAGGCAGACCAGGATACCCCTCTCCTTCTGTGTGGTAAGGGCACATTGCAACATTTTTAGTCAATTTTGGTTTTGAAGTTCACAGTCACATAGCAGTATTCTGTATTCCAGAGGCCTGGGGTGTGCTGAGCTGGCTGAAAGCAGATCCTGCAGCTTTTGAACACTTTTCATTGCTTCAATCTGCTCTTCTACCCCTCAGTTTGCCCTCTGCTACTGCATCTTTTGCAAAGCCTGTCTGTATATTGCCTACCACTGACAGAAAGGTTGTGGTGTGGTGTAGCATGTTTTTACATTCAGACAATCAGGATGAGTTTAGGGCGAATCAATGCAGGGGCAGCAAACTGTGAAATCACTATTAAAAAGGACTAATTCTGTAAAAGAATACAGCAAATCATGTTAGAACATTTCCTCTTGAGAAGGCTCTGCCACCTCAGTTTTGCAAGTGGAGTGATCGTTCAAATCACATTGTAACATTTTACACTGAGGATGTAAGCCTTCAGGCTGTATGCAGTAGTGGATGATAAACAGTCCTGAGCCATTTTTCCTAAAACCTTGTAATTACTTAATACTATGTTTTATATTTTAATGTTTCTAAGCCCAGAGTTAATGACTGATTGAAAAATCATTGTTAGAATAGTGTATGGCATAATAGCCACTCATATAGGTCTTTATGATATCTATGCCATCCAATTAAACTTATAAACCTCTTTACTAATTGATCTCCATCAGAGATATATCTCTCTCAAATAGACATCATTTTAATAAATCACAGTTAAAGCACCAGACCAC
>VXBB01007265.1:160651-188196 GCA_013399915.1 Illadopsis cleaveri | reverse complement strand
AAAAAAAAAACAAACCCTTGTGCTTATCTCAGTGTAGAATTTCAGTTTTACGTGGTTTGTTCTATTGCATCATTCGTAGGGATGTCTGCAAGTCTGGTTTTCCCTCCCAAGGGCCCAGAACTGAAAATATCTGCATCTGAATCAGTGACAGGTCTGAGATTTGCTGCCTTGTGAACCATCAGAGATAGACACTGCAGCTTGCTGTCATTCAAAATCGTGACTCACTATTTCCCAACAAGATAAGGTTTTGGTTTCAAAGTCCCTATGTTCAGGAAATGTGAGTCTTAGTATACCTGAATTATTGTCTATGGAATGTAGAGAGCTTTAAAACTTGCTTATTGTCATTCTCCTCCTTTTGAGGCTTTTATGGTTATCTCTTACTGAAGTAATAGTGCTTTAATTTGTACATTGAGAATTAAAGGAGCTTAAAGACCCTAAGCTTTCTGTAAGGCACACTGCTCTTCTGAATGCTGTCTTGTCCTTAGGTTGTGTTACTCTCTCTGCCACAGATGATCATATAAATTTTCCATTTCTGGTTATTTTATCTTTTCTTACATGTCACCTTTGTTTTCTTCTGAATTTTATATTCTCCTTAAGTTCTGAGATTGATAAAACTTTAATATTTAGGGTTTGAAGCAACTCAAAAAGTCACAAGGTCAAGTGTAGGAAATGGAAGAACTGCATGAATATTCTTACTAGTTTAAAGGGAAAAGCCCATTCATTATAAAGTTGCTTAAAATAGGAGAGAAATAAAGCTCAGAGTGAGTGAGACTGGGGACAGTGAATAGTCACTGCTACTCCAGTCAATGTTAACTGACACACATGAAGTAGAACTTAGTAAGAAAGGAGGACCAAGGCTCACTTCCCTTCCTTGATTCCTCTTTCCTACCCTGTACTAACTCATGTTTGCATCAGCAGGAACTTTTACTCAAGTCTCTTCAGACAGGAGAAAAAAATGAACCAAATCCTTCTTCACTGTGAGTGGAAAAAAAAAAGGCATTTTCTTGCTCTTCCTTTTTAGATATTGCTCTGTACTTCCTTTGACTTTTACATAGTTCATCCAAATCAGAACATTCACTTTTGTACCTCTTGGGCTGTTCCATCAGTTAATATACTGATTTTTTTTTTTCTGGACTTCTAATTTTAACAAAGAAAACAAAAACATGAACAAACCAAATCTGATGATACACACTTGTGTTGCTTGACTGTCTCTCTTTTGCAGCTGGACAGTCTTCTGGAAAATTGGTTACTTGCACAGCCCTCACAGTGGCAGACAAATCGTCACTCCTGAAACAGACCTTGCTGAAGAGTCCTGCATCACTCTGAACTGAAAATTGTCTCTGTTGTCTGAGTGACACTACCATTCAGACTTCTGACCTAAGTCAAGTAAAGTCTTACTTGAATAATGGATCTTAGCAGTACTGTTTGCCTTATGCAGTGCAAACGGGTACATGGCATGAGAGAGAATTAAGATTATGTTTATAGATTACTATAAGCCTTTTAGACCACATATGCTTAGGACCTGATCCTGAACTCTCAGTAATTTTGCAGAGGGTCCTTACCTGGACAAGAAATGCAGATAAGTTTTAAGTGGAGCTGCTTAATCCATTCCCCACCTACAGCTGAGCTATACAGAGTGCCGCTGCTGGTTCTCATGAACCTTATCAATTTGCTTAGATCTGCTTTTTAGCAGACCTTATAACACTATCCAGATGGTTTTCAATCCCAAGTTTCATCTTCTGTCTTTTAAAAATCATTGTTCTATCTTTATAGTGACAGAGGTCTAGCAGGCAATGGGAACATTGTATTACTTTGCACAGTAATGGGGGAAAGGAAGAGGAATCATCTATAATTTGTTTCTCCATCCAGGCAAGTCAAGCTAAGTTGTGATGAGAGCGGTGCAGCAGTCATGATCACCTACCGTTTTATAGCTGATGTGATTGTTTTTATGAAGCCTATAACATTTTTAACAGTGCTGTTGTGCTGATCATCGTTCTTGTCTCAGCAGAACAATATTACTACAGTCAAGTTAATTCAGCTTGCAGGCAGGGTGTGCTGCTGACAGAGTGTGAGAAGAAATCTCACAGAGAACTGTTTTCCCTTACTCAGATGTGGTCAAGGGACAAGAGAGTGCAGGGACACAGATCAGTTGGTCAGACCCTTCAATGAATTATTCATAGATTTTTTCTTATCCTTCTGGCAAGGTGACGAACAGTTCTGCCACATTTCAGATAGATAGCAACCTGCCATTTAGCTTGACTCTTCAGCTGTTATTCACACAGTGTCTGGGTGAAGGGCACAAGCATAGATAAAAATAAAGACTGGAAGTAAAGGTTTGGGGATTTTTTTCCCCATTGATCATTCTGAATTCTTCAGAGTGCTGCTTTGCAGAAGGTCGCACAGGAGTCAGCATAGTGCTGGCTACAGCAGCCCCCCAGCAGAAGGAAAAGGCATGTGGGTGGCAAAGAGGGGGCAGACAGTACATTCCCCATTCTTCTAGCTCCTTAGCACATGGTTTTTCTGCTTGCACCCTACTGGCCCTCATTTAACTGCTTTCTTGATTACTCCTATTTCTCACCTGAATTGCAGCACAACATGACTCATAAACAAATGAGTAACATCTTCCTAGCATGTGGTGAGGTCAGGTGCTGTGCTTGCCCTTCTGCTGTGTTGGGGGCCCTGCTGAAAAAACTTCTATCTTCTACAACTCCCAAGACAGCCCAGTGATCTTTGTCACTGTGATAAGAGGAAAGATAAACTCAGCCTACTTCTCTGGTCCTTGGATATTGCTCATGTCATCTGACTGTCTCCCTGCTTATTCCCTCCTGTTGGGAGGAAAGAGGTAAAAGTAGATCTGGCAAGGAGAAATAGTTTTTGGTCAAAGCGACCTTGCAGTTCAGAATTCTAGAAATGCTGGTGTGGGAAAACTTCATTTATTATGCCTGGTGTTGTTCATCCTCTGCCTGTTTTGAGAAGTAGAATTCCTGTGTAGGGATAACACACTCTCACAGACATGCTTGAGGTCATAAAAGCACAGACTTGGGATAAACTGTGTGTGTGAAGCCTTTTGATGTGTTTGAGAAGGCATCGGACCCTGGCCGCCACTGTCCTCTAGGGTGTGCTGAGCCTAATGGACCCTGTGTCCTGCTGTGGTCTTGCCTGATGGGATGAGCTGAGCCTTACAGACCCTGTGTACCTGTGTGGGTCTGCCTGTTGGGATGAGCTGAGTCTTACAGAGCCTGTGTCCCTGTGTGGCTCTGGCACCTGGCATTGCTAGTGAGCTAATGACATAAATCTACTCTTTGCGTTTCAGATCTGTTTTGGTGGTCGCCCTGCTTACCTGTATCTATTGATTTACACTCTTCCCATTTACTTTGATGATACCTTGGAACTTTTGGTTCAAAGTCAGTGAAGTTAGACTGGTTAAAAAAAGATTCTTATTTCCCTTATTCCTTTTTCTGCAGTGTGACCTCCACCATTTTTGCTTGCCGCCATCTGCCTGCTGCTGACTTAAACAGAAGTCCAGTGTATGCTTTGACAGTTGTCCTGGTGTTTTGGTCCCAGGAGACATTTTAAAATCCTTTTTTTTTTTTTAATACTTTAAATCGGAGTGTTACTTAGTCTAATAAAGGATATTAATTCTAAAAGAAAGGGAAAAAATAGACATGCCATATGAACCTCCATATAGATGGAATTTTATGTTCTGGAGGAAGGTGAAGAGGAAGCCATTGTGTTTTTCTCTTGCCCTTCATCTTCTGGGAATTATTACTGGGAAAACTTGCCACTTTCTGAAATTCATCTAGGTTTAGTGTTTGCTGCTTCTGCTCTCTTTTCTGTAACAGTTGTTTGGAAATGGGTATTTAAACAAACTGAGAATTCCAGCCTACAAATAAAAGCACAAGGTTTTCAGCAGATACAGAAAACTATTTTGCAAAACAGCAAGAGTTCCAGAACTGGTAATGCTTGTGAATTTTACTGGGCATTGCAAATAATTCCTGAAGGCAAAAGTGTTGATGTAAGTATTTCTTAATCTAGGCTAACACAGAAGGCAGAAGAAATCTAAGAGTCACCAGTCCAAGAAATCACCCAAAGGTTGGTGATTTTTTGAATTGAAATGGGATTTCCACTAGCTTCATGTGCAGAGAGTGGAAAGTTTTAAAGGGGATAGATAGAGTCTTGTAATCTTGTTCCCTATGTGATGATTATGCTGCTGACGTGGACAGCAAATTGCTTGGTCCTTTAGTGGAAATCGAGGTGTGAAAACGTTTGCACTGATTTTCTTTTAAAACATTTGCATGTATAGAAATGCCCATGAGCATTTCTGGGCACGTGCTTTAAAGGAGTTTTCAAACCAGCAATGAGTAACTGGCAACATAAGATACCAGGCTGGACTTACACTGAGATCTAAATAGCTAATGGACACTGTGAAAAGAATGAGAAGGAAACTTCTGGGTTTGGCTGGTACTTTCTTCCTTTTACCAAAATAAGATCCGACATCTAGGCCTGAATTTGAGCTAACAACTGCTGCATGACTGCACTACCAGTTTCCAAGTCATTTATTTTAAAATGCTCTAGGATACTTGGAGTATGAAAGGTGTCATAGAAAAGCAGATTTTGTTTCATTCTGTTTGACACTTTGTTTTTGAGCTTACTATGCTGCTATAATGGTACACAGAGATTTTAAAGTTTACTGAAGGTCTTGCATGTGTTTATGCAAAAAAATACCCTGTGGTATAGCTGGGAAGACTGAAAATAAATGAAATATGGATCTCCAAGCAACAGGTCCTTTCTACTCATTTTTAAGACTCAAAATTTCCTAGTTATCGTCCCATTAGCTCCCATTAAAGCATAATGACCTGTTTAAACTTGAAGACTGTATGTGCATTTATGTAATGTGTTCCCCTACAACGTTACTGCTTAATGATTTCATGAGCAGAGGCCATATTGGAGGGTAAAATTGCTGCATTCCATTGAATGAGAGCTTTATGTACTTTTTCCATATACACAGTTGTATTCTGGAATATACTTTAAATGTGCCTACATAAAATACTTGTAGATGTGTGTTGCACATGTATCACCTAGCTGTTAGACACACAAGGAGTATGCCTTGGACAGAATGCATTAATGGCCCTACAGATCTCACCCTCACACTTTTATTTTGCCAGGTCATGGGGAGCCTGAAGCTATGGATTTAATATTCAGGCTCATGGTTCTAGGAAACTGTTCAGCCCTCTCACCTCTGGTTGGTTTTGCTGGCAATCCGTATCAGGAACATCTGGCCCCTAACTGGCTTTGATGTGGGTTTTCCCAAGCTCTCAACATATGGCTTTGGAAAGGCCATTGTTCTCTTTATTAAAAGAACCTGGTTGAAACAAAGATCATGTCTACCACAGACTGAGAGTGAAGAGAGAGAGAAAGAAAAGTTCTATCCAGCCTGTGAGCCAGATGGGTTAGTGTTTTAGCATGGTGGGTCTGGCATGTCAAGGTTTGCAGAGTCCTGAGGAAATCAGAGGTGAGCAGGGATCCTGGCTTCTAGCCCAGTGGAGCAATGGGTGCCTCTGTGACCATGGGCAACTAGTTATATCTCCCTGTCCCTTGCCTGGTCCAACAGGAAAACTGGATGAAAGACAAGACCTGGTTAGATACCAGATGCTGTTTCTGAATTGAATTTTCCAAGGAGAGGTAAATGCAAACAACTGTGCTTTTATGAAAGGCCTCATGCACTCTTATCAGAACGTTCAAAAGTGATGTGTGAGGCTGACAGCTATGTCATTTAATTCATTAATGTGCTGCCATTTGAAAATCTTCTATGATCTTGGAAGTGTGAGGCTAGACAGCAGTTTTCGTAGTGCTGTATTTTTCCTGCAAATGTTTCCGGAGTTCAGTATAGGGGAAGGGGCAGAATTTTTTTATTTGTGAGTCTTATAAAACAGATTTTGTATCTTTTTCCTTCTTTGTTTCTAAAGTGGAAGTCTTGCTTGACATCTGTACAGGAAGAGAACTAGGAAGAGATCTAGAAGAGATCTAGGATATTGCTTTTTCTAAAGTTCTGTTTCTGATGACTGTGTGACAGAAAAGGAGAGCAGGAATGGGAAGATTCAGTGATAATTAAGGTGGTAGAGCGCAACTGCTTTTGCAAACCGGGGAGAAAGTTTCTGTGGCAGAGAAACACTTTTTATTTGGCATTGTTGCACATTGCCAGAAATTCCACCACCGAGGAGTAACATTTGTGCACCACCTGAGTACCTCAAATGTGCATGGCTACAAAAATGAATTTTTTGAGGTCTGTGTCCAAAGCACATGGATCTAGTATGGGTGGCCTAATAGTTTTCATTGTGTCTAGGGTTTTTATTGTTTACAGGATTTTTATGTGTGGAAATCAATATTAAAGACAACTAACAGGTGGATGGTAATTACTGATTGGCAGGAGATTGGAAATGGAAAATACAATATGAAACATGTTACATGGGATGGGAGAGCAGGGATGGGAAAGGAGGGCTGCTTTTGTGCAGAAGGGGTGAAGTCATGATTTCACTGTTGATGTGAATTTTATTTGAATTTTATTTGAAACTCTTGTGGGCCTAATTTCTTCCTCCTCTTTTAGGAGTCCTGACATGATAAAGCTTGACATGGCATAAAGTGAATTGTGGCAAGACTAAGGCTATGCAGTAGAGAATGATCATTCCTAAAGGAAAGGATTAAAAAAATCGTAAAATAATCTCTTTCCATGCTGAATCTGACATCCCTCAAGAATTTGTGTGGATGAGGAGACTTCTTCAGTCTGGAAATACAAGGGTAAATTCTGGGATTTGGTAGTAAATAGTTTAGAGAAACCACCAGGAGTGTCTCGTGACAAAAAGCTTTCCTTTATTTCTGAAAGTGGGTTGTGATTCCCGTTGCAGATCTTTCACAACACAGTTGAAACAGTGTGGGGTTTGGTAGTTTTGTTTGTGGGTTTTTAATTCTTTTTTTCTCTCCCAGTTTATCCTGGCTTACAAGGTGTTTTGTTTTGGTTTTTTGTCAATATTCACTTAAAGGAAATGCAATTTACAAGCAGAAATTCACAATGTTTTCCATCCTTCCTATCTTTACTCACCTCCTAGGACTTTGCTTAGGTCTCTCAGCTGGCACATTGTTTGTTGGATTACAGAAAGAGCAAGCATCCATACCTGAAGTATAAGATTTAGTCATTATAAGCACACTGTAATAGAAATGATATATAATAGATCATATACTGCTTTATTTAGACAATAGTGAAAAGATATTCTGAGTGAGTCTCCTAGTGTAAAACAATCTAAATTTCTACTGAAACACTGCTTAACTTTCTTCGTCTCTGCAGCTTTTGTTAGGTGGCTTCCTGATACTTCAAGTTTCACAGTCTCCCACCATGCTGCAAGTAAACATTACAATTTCTTCTATAGCCACTTTTAAATTCTGGGCAGCAGATCTGCCATCTGCAGTCCATCTGCTTGGTCTAATACCTAAGAAACAGACTTCAGCCATGAACAGCTAACCCCCACAAATTGTCAGTAATGAAGAGTCTATCATAATCACTTCACATGTCAAACACCTGCGTGAACAAGACAATGAGGGAATGACTTTTGCAGGAGAATGGATATAGAATTAGATGGAGCGTTACTTGGGGCCTGGATGGGAATATTTGTTTACAATGAAAAGGGCAGTCAATTGTGGCACATTTCCTTGCAGCAAATAATCAACCCTGCAAGTCATAGAGAAGCACAGATCCCATTTGGCAGTGATTTTCCAACAGAACTGAGGGTGATACTTGAAACCTGGAGGTTTTTTAATGGGGTTGTCCATAAACATGTCATAAATATGTGCAGAATCACACAGATGTCCTACTTTGATGAATGTCCCCAGTTATTTACAACCTGAACTGGAGGGATGGTGCAACACAGCTGCTGTTGCACCGTTTATCCCTGATAACCATGACATGCTTACAGCATTGTGGGATTTTTTAAAGTAACCTGCTGTGCATATTTTCCTTTGCTTGAGCTGCTTGACAGGGCACATGGTCACAACACTTCATTGCTCTGCTAGAGAGGGCTCCATTATTTTTCAGGATGCTGCAAAGAGAGGGAATGAGCTGAGATCACAGGGTACAATGTCTTTGCTATAAATCCTAAGGACCAGTGTTAAGAGTTGCTCCTATTTCTCTCACAGAACTGGAATCCTGTGTTAATAAAACTAGAAGCATATTTATTTAAGACCCTATCATGTGCCATAGAGTGTGTTTCCATGGAATACTACTTCTGGCCAGCCACAGCAAAGTGTGTCCAAAGCCTGTGGTAGTTCCTGCAACAGCTCCAAGTAAAATTTTACTACAGATACATTGCTGGAAGCTTTAATGAAAAATACCTTGAGGATGGCACAGAAAGAAGAAGAAATTAATTGGTATTAAAAATTATGAAGATAACCAGACAACTTTGTACAGAAGGACTTTTGTGGAAAGAAAGTAAGATACACAGAAAGTGGGAATGAGACTTTGGATGTTAGCAGATTTTCGCTCGTGCCCTGGGGATGAGGTTTGTGAGCCTGATGCAAAAAGTGATGGGAAGTCATAGAAGGGTGATAGCAAGCAGGATGACCTACAGTGAACTTCTGGCTTAGGAAGTGAGACAAAAATGGAACTTCTTGAAGAAATAGAAGGTGCTATGCCCTTGGGAAAAGATCAAAATGTTTAGCAGTTGAAGCAGTAATATTACAGAGTTGACATCAAGAAAATAAATAGTTTCCCTCTCCTTCCCCTGTTATAGCTTTTTCTTTTACTTGTTGCAGATTTTGTTTGTGCAGGGTTTTTATATTTAAATTGAAAAAGATAAACACACACATCATATTTATTGTATTAAAATATCTGTGTAATATATCATATATTATACACACACTTACAAACCTAAATTTTCCCATAGATTAGAAGCTATCTGGATTTGCTGAGAAAAAATTATATTCTGGTCACTTAAGTGGAGAGTGGTAGTGAAATTGGGTATAATGCCAATGGCAGTGAGGAGATGCTAAAGCCATCCATGACTCTTAATTCTAAACAGACCTGATGGAAATATAGTCCTTTTAACAGGATGGCAGAAGCCATTGTTCCATTCAAGAGTTCAGCAGGACACCAAGTATGGTTCCTTAAGAAACATGCTGTGGATTCATCAACAACTTGCTAAAACCAAGATGTTTTGGATGGATTTTTTTTTCTATTATTTAGGTTTCCAAACAGATTTGGAAACTTATAGAAATTCTCAGCGAAAAGAGATCTATGAATCTGGGAAAACTGGAAATTTAAAGAATGCTTTCCTTTTTCTTCTCCATCTCTGCAAGGTTATTGTTAAAAAAAAATTGATTTCAACTGGGTGTCAGTTTTGAAAAGAGGTACCAGCTGTGTAGCATTTCAGCAGCAGTGGAGATGAGACACCAGTCAAGATTATATAGCTATATAAGCCTATATTAATATCATTCTAACACATTTGTTGGCGGTCTGTTTTCAGCTGCAGGCCTTTAGGCATTTTTTTGAAGCAGTTGTCAGCCCTTACAGAGAGAATTCAGTCCTAGTGACAGCGATTCTCCTTTTCTTGGTTGTCTTTCAGTAACTCTGTAAGAGTGGACAGAGGTCCTCAGAGTCTGTGGTTTATACACTGAGAGTGACTGATCTAACATAAAATGAATCATATTTGTGTAGTGTGTCCCAAGAAATTCTTTTATCACCCTTTACTAATAATCAGCCTTCAGTCTTGTGATATGTAACAGCAGTCACATTTCTGAAACTTTACATGAAAATGATGAATTGAATGACATGAATTGCTGGGGTTTGTGCTGCATATGTTTTGGGTAGCCAAAGGTGATGGAAGTAGAATAAAAAAAGTTCTGCTCTTAGTTACTAGCGTCAACTCAGGATATCTGTGTGTACTTAGCAAAGACGTTGATTTATCTAATGGTACTACGATGGATTAGTCAACAGTCAACACTGTTATCCTATATCCAGTAGTATCACTGCAGTTACGAGCCTGTCACTGCTTTAGTTGTTAGCCTCCCATCTAAAGGTTTTAAATGTGGATAAAAGATGTAGTTTAGACTGGAAATTGGCAGGCAAAGATGGATGTCCTTTTTTTAAAGGCCTGATCAGGTTTCTGGGCCTCCCTGCTCACTTGTGACCTTGATTTTTTTCTTTTTTTTTTTCAGGTTGTTAGTCTGTGCTAGTTCTGAGTACATACATTGTGGTCTTGTCACCTGTTGACAAGAGAAAATTGGCTACAAATTCAAATTATCTGGTCTCTGGAAAATACAAAAACTATGGTCTTCTTTTTATTTTTGTTGAGCACGTGTGAATGACGCCAACATCATATATAGGAAGATTTATTTTTCTCTCTACCTCTGTTGTTCTGTCTTTTACCTCCAGAGACCTCCAAATCAAGGCAAAGTTGTCAAATTTCTCATGAGATTGAATGAAAACCATATATCCTTCACTACTACTTAAGCAAGTTGACTGAATTTCAGGTTCATTAAGTAAGGTCCACAGATGCCTGTCCTGGGTACTCCGCTGGCAAGTCTTTACCAAGGTGAGCTGAATTAAAACCAGTAATGTACCAATGTAGAGAGGAAGTCTTCATATAAAAGCCAGGAGCATTCATTCTCCTTAAACTTGTTTTTGATCTAGAGTTTAAAAACAGAACCTTTAGAAATCATAAAAAATGTGTCTTTAGGTTCAATATGCCATTTATCAGAATTTGTTGTGTTGGTATCTTTTTTGTTGTTGTTGTTAGTCCCTCTATTTTATACATGGCATTTGGTTCAGAGTGGAGCATTTTACTCTTTTTGGCTTTTGTCTTTTATACTTTTTAAAACTAATTCAAGAGTAACCCCTCCCTCCTGTTACAGTTCTGCCTTCTTCTTCTCTGCCAAGGTCAGGATTAAGACATGGGAAATGTAGATTTCGAGCTTGGACTTGGATATTTATTGTTTCTTAGCTGATATGGGAGCTCGAACTAGCAAGTCAGAGAAATGAAGTAAAACAGAGATGTTCTCTATCTCTACCAGGTCTTATCAAGGACAACCTGTCCAATTATGAAAACCCACCTAAATTATTTTTATTTTAAACCCAATAACTAACTACTTGAAGTCTGCAATGTGGACTCCATCAACCAATTACAGAAAACCACCTAAACCCATGAAGAGGAAGGAAGAAGAAGGTGAAGAAAAAGGACTTAGGCAACACCCCATATCCTCCATCTTGACCCACATGTATTACTATATACGAAAATCTTAAATCTAAGTTTCCAGAATTCCAACACCTTCCTTTTCTGCCTTCAAACACTCTCTAAAGAAAATGTCACCCTGTAACATGACTACATTATGAACGTGCAGTCCAGATTTTAAGCCTCTGAAAGAATGTGGCAAAATATAGGGATGAAGATCTGAGTCTTTGCAGCTGGAATGTATGGATTGATTCTTTTTTCATTTTTTTTCTTTTTTTTTTACTTAGGGGATAAGTGGAGGAAAGTAAGTACAGGAAATTTTAAAGAGTAAAGTGTATATAAAGGATTGAGACTGAAGAATAATGAAGCACAATTAACAAACTTGATCTCTTTTTTTATGGATGGAGCTTGAAACTTCATGGGCAAGGTAATTCACAGTATTTATGTTATCAGATTTTTCATCAAGTTTTCTGTAAAGAACAATACTATTAATGGAAATTTTTGAGTGTAAAAGATGCACACAAAAGTAATCCCTTTTTTGTACAACGGGTGGATGGTCAAACAGAGTCTTCTGGGTTACCTTTCTTTTCCTGAAGGCACTAGTAGGATGCTGTAGACTAATTTTTTTGTGTCCTCTGCTTATCTCTGGTACTATTCCTAATGTAAAATCTGTAACATTCTGAGGGGTTGAACAATCCTCAGGTGCAGAACAAGAGAAAGTAGAACTTCTTCAACTACCCATCAAAATGAACAGAAAAATTTGAACAGCTTCTGCAGTACTCGACACAAAGAGAGGTCAGGGTGGTAAAGGCTTGTCATTCAGAGCTCTATCCTGAAGAGTGTGAAGAAAACAGAGCACTGTTATTCACAAAACTAGTTATCACCTTTTTTGTCAGCACAGCAGTTGCTAATGCTAATATTTAATCTACCAACTGTGGTTATGTAAGTTAATGCCCCAGAGAAGGAGTCATAGTTGCTGTTTTAGGCTTTCTGCTGCAAGCATTATGTTAGTCACAGCTGATTTTGAAGATTTCAGTGGCAGCTTGTGAAATGTAAAGACTTTTTATAGGAAAGAGAAGGCCTTATCTACATATGAACACGGCACTGAATTCGCTAAATCAGCTCTTCTGGCTACAACATAGTAGAAAACAGGACATCAGCCTTACTGTCAGCCTTCCTGTCACAGGATAATTGAACCCCATCTCCAGGCAGGCTCAGAGGGTGAAGGAAAGATGATAATCAGCATTTCATCTAGAACAGAAACATATTGGATTTTCTACCTTTCCAAGCTGTATGTGTCTGAGTATGTGTATGATATGATCTCTGACTCAATTTGTTTACCTTCTAGCACGGCTCCCATAACATCTGGTACATTTAATACAGAGATCCCTTCATGCCAATGGACTGTACAGTAGGATATAAATGTTAACCAGACTAGTAAAATGTATTTTCCACTCCTGTTCTCAGTAATGAATTAAAAAAGACAGCCCTAAGTGACATATCCTTACTAACTTACTGCTGTTCTACTTTGTATTCATAAGTCTTCTGCAATTGCACCTGCTCTGATGCAGTATTGTGTCAAGAAAGCAATATTACCAACGGCTTCTTCTCTCTGCATATTAAGTAGAGTTAAAAGAGCAATACCATGGTAATGAGATAAGGAATTCCTGCTCTGGGAACTGGCAACGTATTTATATGGTTACGGGCAGAAATAACTGTTTCTGAAAATACAGTACTAATCTATTATAACTTCAGTGTTGTGTTTGTGCTACAAGATTTGGTAGATAGAGAACTCTGGAGCTTCAGTGGATTTCAATAAAACATGTCTGTTTTAGGTGAGTGACAGCACAGACACATGGATTAGAATATGCATTATTTTAAGTCAATAGTAAAAAACCCTTCCACTTTGTAAAGGATTATTGCAGGTATTAAGGAAACTCAAGGCTTGGTGGAGTCTGTCATCAGGCCCATTTGTCTTTGTTAGCCACTTTCACCAACTATGCAAGGGCCTTTCCTCAGCTTTATCATGGTTTCAGCTGCAAGATACACAAGTTTGCAAGAAAGTTGTCAAACCTGAGGAGACACTAGGCTGACTGTTCTGCTTCAAGCACAGAAGTGTATACTCCCTGTGACTCCAAAGGCTGGCGGTTTTTCTTGCTTCATACGCTGTCCTCTTATACCTGGCATGGAGGACAAACAGGAAGAGGACTGGAAAACCATGGTGGCCTTTCCTTTGCTTTGGTGTCTTCTGCGTTTTGGCCTTAACTCTCAAAATGCAATAGATTGTCAGAAAGGAAAAATAAATCTATTTTCTCTGATGGGCCTCTCATGTATTTAAAATTGTGTTTCAAAGGAATACCCTTTTGTTGCTTGTTTGCATGTGTCTTGTGTCAAGAATCAATTTTTGGCAGGGGTAGGATACTCATTTAAAGGACAGAGCAGTTCATCATGTACAGTTATTTATGGCTATTTTATTTTTTCTTCAATGAGGTAACACAGACAAGACAAAAAAAGCCTTTGGGGGAAAGAAGCTCTTTTAAAGCCTGGAAGAAATATCTTTCCTATTTATTTGAACCAGATTGCTACATCCAAATTTTCAAAACAGTGGCACCGCCTAGTGTTTAAAAGAAACTTCTTAACCTTTTGAACTTTCTGACCTCCAAAAGGCAGACAAGTCTTGACCAGCAGAATCTCAGCTTCTCTTTTTTAATTTCCAGACACCACAAAGGATGTCTCACACTATTTCAGTCTCTGGTTTTCTCTCTTATACTAGCAGACTTTAACTGTTTTAGTAAGGCCATAAGGATGGCAAAAAATTTATTTCAAATAGGTAATTTCTATTTCCTTATGCAGAATCAGTTTCTTGATGACTGTTTTTAAACACTGATTCTAATTTTTAGGCAAATAATCTCTAAAAAGTAAGTAAGTTTCAATTTCAGACTTTTAAATAAAGCACTAAATATATTGGGCAAACTGTCAGAACGTGCTTCTGAATAATTTTCCCCTAGGCTTCTTTCTGTACTTGCAACCTTTCTTTATTTTTATTACAGAATATAAATATTTCTACTTCACCTGAAACAGAAAATAGCTGAACTTCTGTTGCTGTAAAATAAGTTGCAATCAATCTCATTAATTGTTTCATTCAAGCCCTTGAACTACTCAGATATACTTCATTGCATTATTGGTAGAATTAGAACCATCAATGTCACTTTAAAATTATAAGATTTAAATATAAATCTAAGTATTTTTCCAGTATTTCTGAATAAATCTTACCTTTTTCTCTTTTTGATGAGGACCAGTCAGACCCCTGGACTTTTTGAAAATAATATTTTATACTTATCTAGAAATATTAATCCAGAATTATCTTGAAGGACCTTTTAAAGTAAATTGTTGCCTTACGCATAATTCTGTACATAAGTCAGGGAATAGGATTATAACATTCATCATTCACTTTGGAAAGTAATTGGGAAACATCAGTGATTTCCATAGTATTGCATATGATCAGACTTTGTGTTATAGTAAAAAATTGCCCTTCCATGGAGTTGGTGAGAATTTTAATGAATTCAAGTACATGAGAACTTTTTTCAGTACCACAATGTCCTTAGCCTCATGCCCTAATAGCAGTTCAGCTCTGCCCTGGTAATGAATCCACACCAAAGCCCTTGATCCCAGCATGCCAAGCTCTTGGAAGTTCTGAAGGACTTTGTCGCACACCCACCTTCAACAGCAACTCAAGGGAAGGATCCTGACTGTAGTGGCCTGGATTTGCATCTAACCAATGACCCAAGCTAACCTGAGTTAACTTGTGAAATCTTGCAAGATCACAGCCTGAGATAAAGGATTAAGAAAACACGAGAGGTAAGTTGAAAAAGAGAGCTTGTTCTTTTGGGGTCAGCCTCAGCATAAAAGATTAACTCTCCTGGTCTGCCTGAAGTATTGATAACTTTGAAAGAAATGCTGATGGAGTAAAACTACTGTGTGAAGAGCTCTTTTGTGTTACCCTGCACCTGGGCTGTATTTAAGACTAATTCCAGCCTGACAGAAGTTATTCTGAAGATTTCATACAAACTGTACTGGCTGGCTGCCACCCACTGTGGTTATTGAGCTGAGCTGTGCCATTTGTTTCTTTATCTCAGGCTGCATGTGCTCGAGCTTTCCCTGAGCTATTGTCGGTTTGCCTACATTAATATATCACAGCCTCAAGACCACTAATACACAATGCCATGATATAAGTTTTTGTCTTGTTGAATACTTCATAATTCACCAGTGCTTGTGTCTAGCTAGTGAATTTCGAAGACAATACATCATGTTGTGCTTTCAAAGACTGAATCCTTCCTTTGGGGTTATAAGCAAATACTACTCTTATGTCACACAGACACTGAAATATCTCTTGGGTTCAGGCCTTGTTCATCTCCCTTAATGTTATCTCTGTGCAGCCCTGTGGATAAAAAAAAGAAGTGGCGTAACTGCACTTGATGCTTGTGAAAGGGCATTCAGGCTTCAGAGGGAAAGGTCTTCATGCAGAAAATCAGCAGGCTCAGACAGGGGACAGGCATCTCGCCTCCAGGCAGAAAGGCTGCAGCGTTTCCTTCAGCCCAGCACTGTTGGGATCCAGATCTCCTGTCATCCAGTAGCTGCTGCTAAATGCTGAGTGGTCAGAAGCCAATGGGTGGTTTCTAACATTTTGAAAAAAAATTCTTTCTGTTGGCTATTTCAGTTTCTGAAGTTAATTCTCCTTTGGATTATCTTTTGAAAGGGTTCTTTTCTGGTCACTAGATCGAAAGGACATTTGCTGACTCACATGGCTATTCTAATTCTCTCTCCTAACTATCACGTGATGCTACCTTGTCATGTTCAAAGGCACAGAATGGCTTTCAGAAAAAGCTGTAACTTCAAGAAACTGTAACCTCAAAGACAGATGCCTGCTGACAGGGATAACTTAGTAGTACCATGATCAGGACAAGTGACTCCCTCAGATGAAATAAAAGCCACAGAAATGAAGCTTTTTTTCTTGCTGACAGTACAATGCCAACAGCAGCAGCCTTTCCAGAGCATCGCTCTGCAAAAACATAAAAGGAGAAATCAAATGTCTGTCTTGAAACTCTGCAATAGTTTTTAAATGTACTTGGAGGAAGCTAAGACTGAGCAGCTCCAGTTGGAGCTTTGCTGCAGTCCAGATGACCTGACAAAGAGATACATGTTTGGATGAAAGTGAGCATTTCTGAAGGGCTTGGGAATTGTATAGTCTCATTACTGAAGACACAGCTGATTTTTAACATTTTTGTGAGGGAAATTTATCTACTTCAAGGTAACACCTAATCTGTGCTAATTAAGCAATATCAGATCTCCAGATCTGCAGGCAATTGACTACAGCAATTCTGCTGATCTTGCTGTTTGGAAGGAAGATAATAATTTCTCCATTAACTGGTACCTCGAAATGACATTGAAACTCTAGAAAACATTTTGATTTTTTTTTCAATCTTGTTTTTTTTTCCATGCCACTAAGTAAAAATGCACTTTCCAATGCTAATAAAAAAAGGCTGGTAGAGATACATCTGTGGCAGACATCCCAGAAATCAGCAACCGAATAAAAGATTAAAGGTGCTTATTTGGTTTAGAGACATCCCAGATGATGGAGGAAAAAAGCTTGGGACCTAGTTTTGACAGATGCTAAGTGCATTTCAGCTTTCAGTGAGGGCCAAAGGAGTCAGAGAAGCTGAGCCCCAATGGTCTTGATATCTGGGAATTTTGGCCATTGGTCCATGCTTAAAGGATTATTATAGGTTTTGCCAGCCCATTCCACCACCTTTTCCCATCTCATTCTTATGCTTCAATTTTCTAACCTGACTCATTCAGAAAGCTAGTCCTAGCAGCAAGAAGAAATAGAAATTTTGTTAGCTCTGAGCACTGTCATCAGGAATTTTATTGAGGGGAGTGTGTTAACCCTTGAATGAACAACCACTTTTCATCTGTTTTGCAGCCAAGGTCTGAGCGACTCCTCAGCGATCCTGAGTGACTCCTCTGAGTCATGGTGCCCTCTTTAAAAGTGTGGGTTGCTAGAAGGATAGTAATAAACTGAACATAAATAGAAAGAACAAAAACTGCCTTGAGAATAAAATGACATCACTTTCTCTCATGTTCTGCAAATACCTTGCATAGTCTGTGAACTACTCAGATGGGATGTTAAAGCAGAAATGCCTAAGTAGTACAAAGAAATTTTAATGGCTTTCTGTGGAAATTTAGTTTGATATTTCTTCATTTTCTCTCTTATAAAATACCATTGCAGGAACAGAGAGGATGGTTTACATTTATAGAAGGTGCCAAAGGCAGAGAAGAAATATGGTGTTCAGTACAGTAGAGCAAAAGTAGAGAAAGCAAGAAAAATAGACTCTATTGCTCCAGCTATAAGACACTATGTATTTCAATTCAAGCCTCTGTCGTCTCATGTGGTGAATTCTCCCTGATGGGCTGTTCTGTAATCTTTTCCCCCTAACAGCCATTTTTCTTATCAATACATCACTTCAGAGTGCAGGCAGCAGAGATTTTAGCTAAAGCTGTGGTTGCATGAAAACGTAAATCTGCCCTTGCAGATCCCAGCACTACATGACAAACACTGTGGTGCTGTGGCACAGAGCCCCTCTTCTGGTTCAAGTGCATTTAAAAATCTTTGGCAGGTGAACCTGCAAGGCTTTGTGACTGATTGGCCTTGCCTGTGCCACTCCTGTTTCCCACCAGACTGGCACCATCTGCTCCCTTCCAAATCCAGTGTGAAGGTCACATAAGCTGTACATTGTGTGAGCTGGGTTATTTGGCAGAATTTGGAAATTATTAGGAATGCCATTTTGGCAGCCATGCTTAAACAAGACTAAACATGTGTAGTGCTTTGTTAGCACAAAGATCAGACACTGATTGGCATGTGGAAAGGAGAAAAATCATGGGACTTGTGTGCATTCACAGTGGCCTCTGCTTCTTGCACTGTCTTATCAAAACTTTCTTACTCCCTGTGCAGGACTGCTAGCCCTGTGAGATGTTTGTCTTTTGGTGAGTGATTTTTTTTTTGCAGTACACACTTTCAACGTCACACATGAGAGACATGTGACACTGTCAGCTTCTTCTGCTGTGTAATTGATTTAAAAGACAACAAAACAGTGCTCATTGGTAAGGCTTGATAATAGATATGTTTAAATGATGTATAGTGATATATAGTGATATATAGTGAGATATATAATTTTAATAGCTAAAGGGCTTCAATCCGACACAAAAGACATACAGGTTATAGTTCAGGAACTTGTTCAGGTAGATAAACTTAGACTTCAATTGTTTTTTTCCCATTTTTTTTCTCAATATAAGCTATTAATAAATGCCACTATGTGCTGGGGACTTCTCGTAACAGTGCTGTAAATTTCTGTCCTTTGCTTACTAATGTGTAGGCATCCATTTTTAGTCCAATATTAATTTAATCAGGATTATATTTGTCAATAACACGTATTTAACAATGCTAATAAAGATGTATCAGTGTAATTACAAGAAAGCAGAGTCATAAAGGGCCTATAACTCATGGCTTCCAAATAAGAGTTATGACAGGAAACCAGAAGCAAGGTCTGAGCATGTTAGTTTGTAGTTGGAGGTGATAAACTGCCTTATTCACACTTGTGAAGAGTAGTTCCTGAACTTGATAGCAGGTTATTAAAATTAATAACCCTCTATGAGTTGGCTTTTGTCACTTGCCCATTGATTCCTTGGGAAAACAAGGAATGAAGCTGACTCTCAGCTACATATTCTAACCTCCTGCATTCTAACATCTACCCAGTCTGAGGCCACACGTGGCAATTGTAAAGTCAGTTCATAAGATCACTGCCAGTTACCCAGGAAGTGAGAAGACTTTCCAAAGCATGTGTGAAAAGTGCTCCTGGAGGTCATTTAACATGTTAGTTGTGCTTTAATTTCCTTATCATATCTAAGTCTATGCCTGTTGCTTCACTGTGTGATGCAGTTTATAGCACAAGAATTTTTCAGTGGCAGAAGCATGTTAAATCACTTCCTTTCAAATTTGTGAGGTGTAAAAAAGCCACCTGGGCTTCTCACTTTTGATTTTATAGGGGCCAAAGTCTTGTTTTATGGACCCAGGTGGTAGCAGATTTTCCTTTGCTGAATAATTTATCTTCTGCAATCTGAATTGTATTTTCCAGTTACATTTAGAGAAGAACACCATAGGAACCTGTTTCGTAATTTGATGTTGCATTTTTTAGTTTAATCTGACTTTACCACAGAAAGTTTTTCTTTCATACTTTTTTGATCTTCACTCCAAAAATCATTTTAGAAAGATTATTTTATCTTCACTTATACCTGTTTCTCCAATAAGCATTTAAAACATTAGTGAAGAAAAAGGCAACCACTAGCCCTAACCTTTCAGCTTGAAAGCTGTTAATTTTGTCATGATTGCAGCATAAAACTCATAACTGATAAATAAATGTTTCAAGATAATTTTCCAAAAAGCTTATTTTCTGGATGGACTAAAAAAAATTACAAATTAAGACTAAGTGAAAGCTTATTTTAATTTTGTACATATTTCACAGAGCTTCTAGAGTTAAATAATTAATAATGGCTAACTAGTATGCAGTGTAATCCAGACTAGGTCATTGTTTTGCATTTTTATTACATTTTAATCCTCTGCAAAACTTCCTTCTTGATGGTCTCTGTGCTCTTCTTGCACTTGACTAGTCAAGAAATTTGAATAGACTAGATGAAAGAGTATGGTTTTTGTAGTTTGTTCCATAAATATTTTTAAATCTTCGAAGGTAACTTTTGTAGTCTGTTTGAAAACTAGATATCACTTTTTAAACAGTGCTTTAGCTCTTCTTTTAGCACTTCGTGCTGGGATAGCAATATATTGGTTGTTCTTTTTCCTGACCTCCTGCAACATAATGGGGAGAACATTTTCTATGCCTATGCATATTTGGTGTCAACAAGTAAATTAATATTTTAAAATTTTTCTTAGTTCCAGGTGAAGATGAGGGAACTTCAAATCTTACATTGTTGCTTGTAAAGCTCAGTAGGAAACTTACATTTTCTTAAGGAAATTGTTATTGTTTCATAATATTTTTTATTTGTTTCATAATGTTTTTTAGGGGAAAAAAATATTTTGCACTGAATTTTGACCTCCAAACATGTCCAGGTGCACTGAAATCTTGAATGACTCACCAAGCCAGTAATGGGTGTGAGTTTGCCAAGCAGGTGAGGGTGGTGAGATGTAGGAACAGATTGCCCAGAGAAGTTGTGGATGCTCCACCCCTGGAACAGTTCAAGGCCAGGCTGGATGGGGCTTTGAGAAACCTTGTCTAGTGAAAGGTGTCCCTGCCCACAGCAGGGGGGTTAGTACTGGATGATCTTTACACTCTCTTCCAGCTTCCATGCTATGATTCTATGAATGATACTGTAAAGATTATTCTAACTGGTTCCCTCTAACACTCAAGTGTCATTAAATAAACTCCAGCAAAGAACAAGTGCAATTTTATTCTATTCACTTTTCTTTGCACTTTGGAAGTAAAATACAGAAAATGAGTTATGGAAATGAGATAACCTGTAGAAAATCATAGCATGGTGTGGTGAGTGGGAGGTATCCAGCAGAGCTTCACTGACACACTGGTTTTTGGGGACAAGAAATACTGTTTTTAAAATCAAGGATGCTAAATAGGATTTATGAAGAGGGTAGTCATGTTATGCCCCCATCTAATAGCATAATTTAGACTGTCACTGCTCCAAGTTATGTGCAACAGGATCCCAGTTCAGGACTAGATGCAGGATGTTCTTTATCTCCAGCAGTTGCTTGTTGCCTACAGTTTGTTGTGTTCTGTCCTCATGTGTTTTCTATCTCTAATCTTGAATGTGAAAGATAGTGGAGGAAGCAGTGGTGAAGACTAAAGCAGCAAGTTTCATTAGATATACATGAGCTCTGCAACTTTCCTGCATCCAGGTAACACCTTGGATTTGAAAAAGTTCAATTATATTTTGACACAGAGAAATATGCAGATACTAAACAAAGATAGCAGTTTCCTTTAATATACTCTTTTAATCTGCATATTTTTGCTTTAACTTGTTTCATTAATTTGTATTCAGATGCAGAGAAATTCAAGACTACCTGCATTGAAAGTTGTATCCTGATCTCTACTGTAAACATTTACTGTGCAGTAATCCAATTATTTATCCAAAAAATAAAGTAACTGATGATAAACTAGATTTCTGTTATGGCAAAGGAATGAAATTTTCTATTCAAAAATGTTGAATGATTAAAAAGGCACCCAAAACTGGATATGATAATGAGCTGTTAAAATATTATCCTGAAATCTCCTTTTACTTTTCATCACAGTAATTTACAGAATCATTAATTGCAAGCTACATAAAGTATTTCCAGTCATAGGTTTTAAGAAGGAATTACGTCTGTTCAGCACACAAGTTGTCAATTCTTTTAAAATCAATTTTTTTTTCCATAACTCTTGTATGTGCTAAAAGTCAGAATAAGGTTTCTGGGTCCTGTCAGAAAAGAAGGTGCAGATTTTTGGAGGGAATGTGGTTCTTTGGCTACATCATGCTCATGCAAAGTAAGCTGGAGTCTCTAGAACTATGAGCATGGATGGAATTTTATGAACCCATAAAACCTGAAACCTGAGGCTCAGCTTCAGACTGCTTGATGTGCTTCAGACATTCCTGCTTAATTATTTTGGAAGAACACATCAACATTTCTGTTCCTAACCAATCAAAATGCCTCAAACCTTTGAACAAATTATTCCCCTATTCGTTGAAGATCTGCCAATACTACTTTTTCTGTCCTGCAGAAAATACATTTTAGGAGACAAATATGACATTGTTATGAACAGATTGGAAGGTAGCCTGCTGTCTTTATACAACCTGTTATCAGTCTGCAGAATCACCAGTATGTTTGTAGGCAGGCAGTGCACTGGCATTCACTTTGAACCATTTATTAGGGCCAGAATTGAGCCTCTCTGTTCACCTCCCACAACAGCACTTTGGTAGAGAAGGCAAAATGGTGAAGATTCTGTTCCTGCTTTTAGCTCTTTAATTCCTTAGTCAGCCCATTTCCATTGGCACAATAGTTACTATGCAGAACTTTCTTGTGCAGATAAGCCTTGTGCAGATAAATCCCCTGCCTTTGGAATGTGTGCATTTTCACTGCTGCACATTATGCTGCTATGCTGCTATCTGATGCCACCTCCGACAAACATTCTGTGTCATTGCTATGCTGCCTGTCTTATGCCAGAGATGGATGCTTCCCTGCTCATAAGAAATTGTGAGTCAGGGAAGGAAAACTGATGTGCCTAGGCACGTGTTGGCTGGCTCGTGTGCAGTTACGTTTACCAACAGATTAATGTTGTTTAAATAGCTATAAATATTGCTCCTGACTCAAAAAAGGCTCACCTCTTTCTTCAAAGGTAAAGAAGGTATCCCATACCTTTTTTTTTGCTGTTGCTAACAGCATGCAGCACAAGTCTTGCTGTTTAGTCTGACTGCTGCAAAATTCTCAGGCCTGTGAAATCCAAAACATCAATTCAAGAGCCACATGCATTTTTAATCTCTGTGCAATATCACTTTTAATAGTTTGAATAGTTCAATTCAAAGTATGCTTTAGTAAGCTTTCTTACCAGAGATTATAGCAGGAACATTTTTAGTTTTATATTAACTTGAAATCATGAGAATATTACCAATGCAAAAAAAAGAAAATCAGGGTAAACCAGCTTTTACTGTATTGAAGTCTAAAATTTGTCTCAGCAGAGAATTAAGCCTGGATGGCTTCATTTGTATAAGAAACTTTTTATAATCTCTATTTTAGGCATCAAACCTAGGTGTTCTGAGTCACTTTCTCCAGAGACTGCTTACCTCTTTCCCCTGATACAGAAAAGTTACATTTCCTCTATGCCTGAGGTGTCGATCCTCCTTTGGATATTTGGTTCAGTGAAGGCCACACAATACTGAAAATTAGGCTTACATTGGAAAATTTCATAAGCTTTCAATAATGGAGAGTTGATAACATATTACTGATAATATTAAAATCAAATCATGAGTAGACTTGCAAAACATTGTGGGAGTGTAACTATATTTTTGATATTTCATAGTTACAAGTGAAAAGGCTGATGCTGATGTTTTACTCTTTTATTTGATATAATCAGTGAAAATACATTTAATAATATATAGGTAGGGATATTACTCTGGATTTAATAACTAACATATCAGTTTAATGCTATTTTTTTGCTCCCTGTTGAATCTAGTTCACAGATATAGAGCTGGCAAACATTATCATTAGTAGTATCATTATTGCCTGTTAACATACCTCGTTAACATGAAATAGTAGTCATTAACTTTACAAGAAAATATTGATTCCTATGGAAATAAAGGCTTCAAGTTAAAAATAAAAAAATGAAGAAATGTCTCCAGGAAAAATCTGTGAACTGCATATGCATTTAATTCTTATAATCATTGTACTTTCATGCTGTTCATGGGACTGCTTGCTCATAGTACGAGTTCTAATGGCATAATGAAAATGCGTTGTATTCCACTCTCATTTGATATTTGTTGCTTTTATAATTGTAATGCTATTATACAAGGAAAAAATTTCCCTGTGATCAGAATCTTCTTGTAGTAAGATGGGGAAGTGATTTTTGTTTACCCGTGGCATACCTGTGAGCCCTGGGTGTAATTCTTCCAGTTTTGAGGCCTGAAGAATAGGCCTATATTTAGGTGTAAATAAGGTTGCATAATTTTGTTCTGTAACTAAATTCAGTTAGTATACAAATCAAGTGCATTGTGGCTGTGCGTTCTTTTCAGTACTCAGGTGAACGTGCCCTGTTTGTCAACAACATGGGCATTTTCAGACCCTTCTCAGGGCTTTCATCAATTGAGAATACAAAAGACGTTTCTGCAGACTTGGAGTCTTGCTGTTACTCTCCTTCAACAGCAAGATGTGTCTGACTTCCCTCTTCTGGTTCTATTAATATTCACCAGTGATGATGAATTCCTAAGATCTGAAATGTGGAAGTTTTTCTCTGAGCTATTTGAGCTCTCATTTTCTTACCATGTGGTTATGATTTGGGGGCATTTAAGCCAGTAAAAGTTGCTTTTTAATTTCTACATAATTTTTATTTTCTGGAAATCTTTAAGTCTTTATGTGTGTTTGCAGATTTTCCAGGTAAAGCAAGCTGCTACTGAGGTGCCTTTCCGGGTGTCTGATGAATTCATATATAATTCTTCCTCATTGCCTTTAACATGTGTTTTTATAAATTATAGATTGTTAGAAATTCTTCTGAAAGCTTAAATTTCACTTGTATATGGAGGTAAAACTGATCTCGTGGTTGGTCCAAAACATGATCTAAAATGCAGCAGTAATTTACTCGAGCTAATATGGTCTACCTAGGATGGATCAAAAAGTTTGATTTGCTTACACCTTCCTGAATGTTTTTTGTTATTTAACATATGATCTTTGTTATTCTGTCAATGACTCATTATCCTCAGTATTTATAACTCCCTTAATCTTTGTTTCAGTTTGATTCCTTTCCAACAAATGATTTATAAAGAACATTAAATAGCTAGGCACTAACAACTCTGCTCTGTGGCAATGCTCTTGGAAGTACAGCCACAGCCTGGTCCTTTCCAGTGAGATCAACAAGACCTATCCTTGACCAGTTTAATTCTTTTAATGTATTCAATGCTGATTTTGTGTCATTGTTTATTAATTAGGATATTGTGCAGTGTGCAGTTAGTTGTACCTTACAGGAAACTGAGTGTATTGTATAACACTATTAACCTTTATCAATCAAAAATGTAATCTCATAAAAATATTGAACTATATTCAGATCTATTATCTCTAAGAGCATTTAGATTAGTACTTCAATGTATTGCTGTCCTTTAATTGAGTCCCCTATCAACTATTCCATTATTTTCATTGGGATCAACACAGGATAACAAAGTCTGTAATTACTTCAAGTATTGCCCCACTTACCCTTTCTGTGTCTTGGCAGAAGATTATTTTCTTAGCTGGCTCCTCTGAAAATTACCATTAAGAATTGGAGATGAGTCTTTGGTCTCATTGAAAATCCACAACAGTTCAGTCTTCTTCTATACCAGTTCTCCTGTAGCTATTAGTTGAGAGTTATCTGGATGTGCTGAGTTAGAACTGCTTTTGAATTAAATTAATTTAAAATAACTTCTCTTGTAGTATCTTGTCTCAGTACTAACAGAATGGGTTCATTATAACCACATAATTTACTTTCTACATCAAAGTACATAGTAGAAATACTTACGGAAAATCTGTGTGTCTGTGTTATTAACACTTGCCCCTTGCTTATTGAACAATATCCCAATACAATTAAGATACAGATCATTATTAGTGTAATAGAAAGTCTCTTCCTTTGACATTAATTGTAGTGGTCACAGACTCTTCTTATGACTTTCAACTTTCCTCATTAGTGGTTTGCTTTCCAGTGGCTAATTTATATTCATTGCTATTATCATCCCATTTTCTAAATGACATTTTCCAAGAGATTTGTTTGTTTTCCTGTGCTTCATCTGGGTTATTAATTAATTTCTCCTCTTGTCTTTATCATAGCTTTGGAAATTTTGTGGCCTCTAGGGCAATGTTCCAAATCACAATTTCCTTCTTTTTTGTAAGTATTATTTATTTTAAATTATTTTTCACAGATTATCCACCTTATATTTGTTCCATTTCTTTCTTAAAAGCAGTTTTTGAAAGCCCCAAACACACACCCTTGATATGGACTCTGCTGCTTTTGCACACAATGAGTATAATGATGTCATGTACTCAAGCAACTGCCTTTTACTCCTGTAACCATTTCCTATTTCTGTCTAGATCATGTAAACTTCACATTTTTTCTTTTTTTATTTGGAGGCAATGCTTTTGACCCAGGAAAGTGTCATCGGCAGTTTGTGTATTCTGTGGTGGCTGTAATGGTGGCAGTGTGGCACTTCCCTTCTGATGTGTCCCTGTGTGGCAATTTAGTAGTCTTTGCAGTCAAGATAGATAGGGAAGGAGCTGGAAACAGTATTCTTAGATGAGCAATTTGAGTATCACCCAGTCACTGGTAATTCTGTGTGCACATTTGATGATATTGATGTCTCCAAAAGTACCTGTTGAACTTTTTGAACACAGGGTGAGTGGGACTTGAGAGGCAGCTGAAGAGGTTAGGAATCTGTCTCATTCTCTTTTAGTGCACACAGATTTAATTTGTTTTAGTTCTTCCATGTCTCTTAAGGATATTGTGTAAGAGAACTGTGTTTCACTCTAGATTTTGGACATTGTGACCAGAATATGTATATTCTTCCATAGAATATTATTGGAATAACAAGAATATTCTGGAAAAAACTTCTGCTTTAGTATAGGCCATGCTTTTGCAATATTTTTTCTCCTTACTCCCTTCACTCATGTCTCTAGCAAATTTTCTAAATAATTGCTGCAGCCATAAAAAAAGAATTATTTTTTTTTAAATTAGGTGAGCACAAAAGCAGAATGAAGGTTTAAAAGTTCCATCAAATCTTTCTCTTTCTACCATTTATCATTTTGCAGTCAGAAAGATTTCCTATGCGCTTAAATAAATTGTTCCCCTCTTCCATGAATTTCAGTACAATCCCACGTAGTTCAGACATTTCAACCGCAGTGGTTGCCACCGTAACTGCCTCTTATGGGAAATGTAAGCTAAACCCTCATATTAGATTAGTGGCTTTTTATTGCACTAGATGTGGAAATATTCAATGAATAACCAGTTGTTGCAAGAGGCTTTTCAGCAGCAATGCTCCAAAGCAGTGCACTGAAAAGGAGAATGATGTGGTTGGATTAGAAATGGCCCTACCAAAAGAAGTATTGACCCACTTCCACTAAAAATCCGTCAGTTACTACAGGAAGATGAATCTAGCAATATCAGTAATATTTCCAGCTTAAAACCTTTTGTATCAAGCCATGCAGCCTATGTGTTACTGTTTGAGAAATTGTAGCTTTGCATTTCTGTTTGCCAGCAACTGGCTGCTGTACTACAAAAGCACAATTATTCATTTCGGTGGAAAGGACTTCTGATAACACCCTACCCCTGAATTCCCTCTCTTCCTCATTGTGTTCTGGCTGAAGCATCTCTTTATCCCTGATTTATTTCAGAAAAAAAAATGTGTTTTTCATCTCTTTATGATTTTACATTTTATACTGGTTATATATATATATAAAAATATAAAATTTCTTTTTACTTTGTTCTACAGCCTACATAGCTTGTTCAAATCTAGATTGGGTAAGACCAGTTTAGGTTTTGCCAATTTTGTTAA
>VXBB01007265.1:142821-160317 GCA_013399915.1 Illadopsis cleaveri | reverse complement strand
AAAAGAAAGCCAGCTCAAATATTTAAAACAGCAAAAGATGAAACAGAACAAAAAAGGGATTCTAAAGTCTCCCATTTTAACCCCTTCTGTTTTTCAGTGATTATGTATTTTCTGTACTCAGAGGCTATGTGTCTCTCTAGGTTTTAAAAGAACACATAGGAAAGAGTAACATCATACAAATTTGGTTATTTCTGTAGGAGAAATATTGAAAGAACAGGTTCTTACTTTGCAGGGCCTTGTAAAGGTATAAAATAAGTATCTGCTAACAATGATTTTGAAGAACAGGTGTGTGTATGATTCAAAAATATTGATTCCAACAATATTGCAGTACAAATCCAGATTGTAAATCTTACCTGATTTCTCTTGATTTAAACAATTGGCCTCACTTTCTGATTTTTAAGTCTTATTGTGGAAGTTTTCTTTCTTGCCAGTGGGAAGCTTGGCAGCACAGATTGGAATGTTTGCAGTCTAGTTACATGATGTGTCAGCCTGGCTGATGTATCAACTCCAAACACAGTTGGATCAAATTGTAGATTTATTTGGCAAGTCTAAAGCAAAATTTCTACTCTCCTACTGCCCCATCCCCTCAATTTAAGATTTTCTGTCAAACATCATTTATGCTTTGAAAACCTGTATGAGAGCAGATGAATTCTGTCCAGTAGAAAAGGCTAATAAGAACGTTGTCACATGCATTGACCAAGGCCCATCATGTCCGTGCAATATTCGTGCATTGTCCACGCAAAAGTAGTTGGATTTATTTTCCTTGGAAGCATGGTTAATGTATAATTTGACAGTCTCAGACTCTGACCTATAAATACACATTTTTAAAGGATTCTTCTTTGCAAAGACTTTGGGTTTTATTCCTTTTCAGAAATGTATTTCTCCAGGCGAACCCAAATTTGAATTTCTATTCAATTTGATTGTGTTTGAAAAAAAAACCAAACCTGCTTATTTAAAATAATTTACTTACACTAATCAAATACATGACAAAGACCTTAATCCTCAGAAAAATCTGTGATTATTTCAGGGAAAAAGTAAAAGGAAAAAAAAGGAAAAAGCAAATGGAGGGAAAATTATCAGGAGGAACTGGGAGGGGGGAGCAGGTGGAAAGAAAAGGAAAAGCAACCAGTTTGGCACCTGTGAGGGTCTACATCTGGAACTGGTAAAGAATAAATTGTTTTAAAAGCTTGTGATATAACATAAAAGCAGGCAAACTCATTCTAAGGGAATGATGGAAGCTTTTAACTGGAAAAAAGAGAGAAGGAATAAGAAAAGAGACCTTCTTCCTGACTTGTAGTTTTCCAGCAGACTGATATGACTACTGCAGATGCCTCAAGTACAAATTATCTATATATCTGTACATATATATGCATGTGCTCTTCGTCATTTTTTTGGTTGATGTAGGATTTTTCTATGCTTATTGAAGGCAAAACAGAGAAACTATTACCAAGCCAATTATGTAATTTGTAGGATTTACACATCCAGCATGCCAAATGAATCTCCTCTGGAGACAACACTTTTTACTTTTTGATTAAATCCCGAATACCGAAGCTAAAACCCAATGTTCCAGGGGCTGTGTGAAAATTTCCATTATCTCAGGAAGAGCAATTATTCTCCGATGTAAGTTACAGTACTGTCTTGGAATGGCAAAAAGGCTAAACTAAGATCAAAATGGTATTCTAAACTAGTTCAGATGAGAAGAGGCATTAGCAAATAATTGCCATAAACAATGTTCAATTATTATATTTGAATAGTACTTTTTATTACAGTCTCAAGCAAATACATTTGTTTATCCCAGCAGCACATCTCTGTGCTAAGAGTTTTCATATTATGCTTCACAAATTTGGAACCATTAAAAAGCAAACAAACTACTGGAGGTTGCATGCGTATAGCTAAAAATATGAATATTTATGACTGCAAGTGTGATATTTCACCCTGAATTCTGTTGACAGCGGCTGATGGCATAGAAGAAGGGGTTTATGCTCTTTCTGCATTTTATGTCTTTAATTCAAGGTCCATATAGAATATTTGGTACTTTAGTTTAGCATCCATAATCTAGCAACACAAATTTTGGCTTCTTTGTTTTGATAACAGCATTTTTCTCTTTTTAGTCAAGCCTGTTTTAAGAGACAGGTATAGCTCAAGGGGAAAAAAAAATCCACTATTAAAACTGAATTCCAGTAGCAGCATCTTGTTTTGTTTGGACTGCTAAAGAGGGTCATTTGAACACATACTTTAATGAGAATGAAGTGAAATACATGTCTAATGTATGTCATCATGAAGCCTGATCAGGGAAGAGAGATTATTCATCTGAATCCAGACTGCATCCTTTGATTTGAGACAGAAATATAATTTAAAATTATTAATTAAAATTTGTAATCTTTTCCCCTTCCTTTGGCTAAAAATAAAATAATATAGTACAAAATTTTTAATTCCCTGATGCTTCAGGGAAGGGGTTTTTTTTCAGTAAATAGGATTCTGGCTCTGATCATGCAGCTGAAGGGCTTTACACTAAGTCCTAAAAAAGACTCTACCTAACTTTTCTCCAGTAAATGTCTATATAAATTTAGCTGCTCTCAGCCCAAAAAACTCAGACATCTGGAGACAGAATCTCATTCTTTAGATGTGTTTGATATAAAGGAACATCTTCTTTATGGGAGTCTTTCAAAAGAAAAACATTTCTGCTGTCTGATGATCAGTTGACATTAGGGAAGAGAGGATGTAGCTGAACATAAGATTTTGATGAGTCAATTTAAGAGAAACTTCTTATCTCCTATATTTTTTTATTTGTCTCCATTATACTTTTAATGTAGCAAACTCTTATTTCTTTAATTAAATTCATAGTCCTACATACAAGATTTCACATTAGTGAACAGAAATGCTTAAGTGAGTGTACTTCTGCAGTGGGAAGAATGAGACAACAATACATTATATGACTACCTAGAAAAACTTCACACAGTTCTCCTGAGGGATAAAAGGGATAATTGCTGTGTCTGATTTAGCTGATGTTATGCCTAGCAAGATGCTGGCTTTTAGGAAAGAACTGTAGGGAAATAAGGTTTTGACTAAATCAGTATTACAATGCCCCAGGTTATCAGATATTCTCTACCCTTCATTCCTAGATTGACCTCTCAAGCTGTTTGAAAGGCAGATTGTCCATGTCATAGACTCAAGGGAACACTTCTGGAGAACACCAAGAGCACACACAGGAAGTCTTCCATCTAGATAAGGGGAAGAGGAGCTGGGTTCATCTGGTTTTTTACTTCAATTTGGTTGTACATACATCAAACATTGTATCTATAATAATATCTACTGCCATTGGAACTGTCCCCGTTATTTTGCAGAGTTACAGTTATTTCTTTTTTTTAGAGAAAATGTTATCCAACAGGTTTATGTAAATGATGAGACTTGGCTCAGTCTCCCTTTATTATTTATAGATAAACAAATAAAAAAGGACATAACCAGCCATAGGTTTTTTTTAAAGCTTTATCAATAAATTATAGCCTTGCTATGAAAAGCATGCTGTGTAAATGCATTTTCTGCTAGTATACATTAAAATCGTACAAGGGCATGAGGAATTGAAAGTATCTTTCTAATGGATCATCCATCTTAGAAATTATTTGAATTCATGGATTAAATGTCAGCTTTGAAAGCTTTTGGTGATTTATTTTGCATCTTAGAAGAAATAACATCTCTACTGCAAAATAAAATTATTGCATTTTCATATTCTGCATCAGTTATTTCTGGAAAAATATTTTTAGACAAATAACTTGGGGATGCTTCCTCCCCAAAGCTTTGAAAGTTTCTAGCATTCCATGTTGCGTTTGTAGAGAAGTTGCCAAGACAAAAGTGGAAAAGAGCTAGGCAGAGTGCTTTATGGGAATAAAACATGCTGAAAAGATGACACTGACTGAATGTGCTGATATGGTTTCTCAGTTGCCAGTACACAGAACTTGGACAGGGTTTAGCACAGAACTTCAAAAAGAATTGAAGTATTGTAGCAAACCCTTACTGCTCTTGCAATAGAAGTGAAGGGAAAAATCAAAAGTATTTATCAATTTGACATGATCATTTAAAAATGGGGTAGAGAGAAGGCTCTGTGTCCCTTCCCTCACCCCAGGCAAAGTGAGAAGTATTGATGGAGAGATGATTGACAGTCAGTTAAAGCAATAGAAGGATCCTTTGGCCTTTTCATGTATTTAAATCAGATTTGGAAACACATTAAATAGAATTAACTTCAGACATTTAATTGTAATGCCTGAGCTAAGAGATGAGTTACTTTAAGCACCTCTGTAATTGAAGATTGATAGACATGTCCAAAGGCAATTCGGCCTCCTTAGTATCTGGACTGTTCCTCTAGTACTATCCCATTTTCTCCTATGTGATAGTTTCCAGACTGAATTTTTTCAAGTAACTGGCTAAAATGAGACAGATTGAATCCAGGTTTAAGAAGCCAAAATCATTTTGTACTGATGAGGAGAAACAGGGACAAAATTATTTATGGAGCTAGCTTTACAGGCACTGAACATAGTGGAGCTCTGTTTGCCTTAGTTTACCTTTATTTGGGTAGCATTTGTGCTGAAGTGTCTAAGGAATTGTCTCTCAACTGATTTCTTCATAAAAAAGCAAAGGAGACTGATCTCTTCTTCAAGTGCCTGCAAAAGTATTCTGGCAGAGGAGTTTATAGGTAAAGATGCCGACTCCCTATTTTAATAATCAGGAAAAGTATCAGTAAGGCAATATGCAGTGATCCCTTTTACTTTTTGAATATGAAAGTTCTGGATCTTACATGTTCTTTAAATGAGAAAGTGCTGAGGAGACTCTAAGATTAAGATTTAATAAGTACAGAGTTAAGTAAGTTAAATTTATGTTTTCAGAAAACATAGATGAAAAAATTGAAATCTTTGTTACAAAGAGAAGATAGAACTTCAAGATCATCATGCAGCTCTGAGAAAATGAAGGACTAAATTTTAATGAGTTAAGGTCTGTGAACAGTTTCAGAAAAGGACTGCCAAACAAGCAAGGAAGTATTTGTTTTAAATGAATGAACATCTTTAGGTAATCAGAATTGCAGATTTTCTGTTATGAATTAAGAGAAAGCCTTGGTGTTCTACTAACCTTTGCCTAACGATTCAGTAAAAGCCTCTTTCAGGAGTACAATACTGAAAATAGGAAAAACAACAGCAGACTGTTGGTAGCATGAACAGGGTAGGGAAAAAACCCTAAAGATGCTCTAATGTCATTAGACATGTTTCAGAAACAAGTTTATTTTGAACACTGTGGTCAAGTCTGGTTATTTCTCCTAGAAAGTGTTGTGGAAAGAGAATTGATCTAAATATAGGAGATAGAAGTGATGGAGACATAGGGCAATAAGTTTGTATAAAAATAGACTATAAATGTTTGGATTATAATGAAACAAGAAAATGAAAATGAAAGGACGTGAAACTGAAACTGGAAAATTAAGAAAATAATTTGTGTGTTTGCTCTACAGGAATTCCATTATACAAGATCAAAAGGAATTCAGATTGAAAGTAATGCATATAAATATGAGATGACATTTCAAGTTGCTGTGCTTTCAGTTGCTGTCCACTTCATCACATGCTTTCACACTGGTGCTGTTCCTTACTGGCAGAAGTCCTATTCAGACCTTGTAGGACATACACATTTTTTCAATAGTAGAGAGCAAAATCTTGATCCCATTTATTAGGTGAATGTTAGCTGATGTCTACGGCTTCCAGTGTGTCACATGAGTTAATGATTTCCAGCTATTTTTCCATGGTACAGAGGACTGCCCCACAACTCTTACCTTTCTTCATAGTGTCTGGGGAAGGCTAAACACTGCTGACATTCCTGAGGTGCCAGACTTTTTCTTTTACCGGGGGATGCCATTCCTTTGCTGTAGGAGGAAATCCTCTAGTAGATGCTAATTTCCAGAGTAGCCACACAACGAAATTCATGTACTATATCAAATGGGAGAAAAAAAAAAAGTTAAAAACCAAGTGAAAATAGAGATATGCTAGCCAGAATACCTGACTCCATTTTTTTTAAACTTTGGTGGAACTTAAACCTCCATTTGGTGATATTGAACAGAACAGTCTTGTTAAGCAGAATGGAAACAGGCTGAAAGTATGTGGCAGATACATGGCCCAAAATATCAGTGCTGGTTTGTTGCCTTGAAAGTAGTCAAAAGTGTGTTCTGGGAAAGGGCATATGGTCTGACAAAGAAGTTTGCCATTAGAAATGCAGGAAACATAAGGACATGGTAAAAGAACATAAGAACAGCATTTAAAAGCACTTACATTCTCTTAAAATGCACTACAGGATGTTGAAAAGGCTGTTATAAACATTACTGCAACTTGGGGCCATGGGGTACTGCTCTTTAGTAGATTCATTCTTATGGCTGAGTAGGACACGGCTTTCTTAGGCACACAGGTGAACAAAACCTCTCAAGTTTGTGACCAGCAGATGGAAAAGGTTTCATATATGGTCAGAATAAGTGTTTATACATGCTGGCTTGTTGTCCTGATGGATAGTTATTGTACCAAACATAGCGCTGGTATAGATGATAAATACCTGAAATCAAAACATTATTCATGGTCAGTTTAGAAACAACAATGAAACATGCTTAAAACAATAATTTCATGACTTAGTATTTACATAACTATCTTGAAAGACACAGACCTTTTTCCCTTGGGGAAAATGAATTTTGAAAATTTGATTCAAGTTATTCTGAAGATGTAGTTAACCTAGAGATAAATATTCTGAACTGTTGCTGGAATAGCCTATGTGAGTAAAAATGCACTAAAGATTCGTTGCCTTTGCTTTGGCCAGGATGGATGAGAGAGAAAGAAATTGGTTCTGTGTGAAAGAGGGACAGGAATTTTAGGGAGTAGCTTTTTAAAAAGCTTTTATGGCTAAAAGACATAATTTCAAATACAAAAGAAATCTCACAATTTAAGTGAGATAAGTATTAGTTATAGCTATTTTAGGATGAACTAATGCAGATTTTGGAACGAGACAGGAGCACTGTTTGCATGTTGATTTTTAAAAAGGCAGTAACATGAAAGGAAACTTCAGTGTCTGCCTCACTAGGGAATGCTTAGGACCATGCTGTGTTTGAATACTCTGTCTTCCCCATTTTTGCCTGAAAGTCAAGTGAATGTTTTAGTTTGAATCAGATGACTGCAGGAGGTACAGAAATGCGTGGCTGCTGGTGAGTGATGTTCTTCCTGAGGTGAGGTGAAAGGTCAGTTGTGCATGTTTTTCTCTGCCAGTCTGCACCTACCAGAAACTATTAAATGAACAGGGCATCCACCTCCCATGTAAGCCTACTGGTTCAAACAGTTTTATCCGAACTGACCTCTCAGTAGTTCATGTGGGATGTTGATCCTAGAAGCCCTCTCAAATCAAATTCTGAGGAGAGAATAAAGATTTGTGTCCTGATTCTTTACTTCATTACTTTTTTCATTAGTTTGATTTTTAACTCTCCTGTGTTCTTGCACTCTCAGAAAAAGTATTATATTTATCTAAAAAATGAGTATTGGAATATGGCATGGGAAGTAACTGAAACATGTTACAGGAGTGGACAATCTAATTAAACCCCAAACTTTCATGCATAGTCGGTCTCTTCTATCGCCTGATGAGGGTGCCTGACTTTTAAAGTGCGGTATGCAACAAAACTACTTCACCTACCAAGTATATGAAGTATCATGTGTCGCCTTTTAAATGTTAACACTGGCACTTTAGACAGCTATTAAACTGTTTCATCTCTGTGTAGAATGTGCACTCATGCCACATTCAAAGCTAAGGGTCTCTGGAGGAACAAATACTTTACTGTGGGATTATATCTGATTCTTTGTACAGACTATTAGCCTGGGAAAGGTGGCGAGGGAAGGGTGGGGCGAACAGCTTGATACTCCATTTCCACAACTGCATTAATTATCTTAACCTGTTTGGTTCGTTGCAGTCCCTCATTTGTGCTTATATTGACTTTTAAGATAATTAAATACATTATTTTACAAACTCAGAAGACTTTAAGACAGAATAATGAGTGGATCATTGACTAAACTGCAGTCAATATGCTATTATAATTTCCCTTAATACAGCGATACTGAAAGGTTCTACTTCATTTCAAAGATTACAGTTACTGAGCAGTAACTGCAAAAATAGAGAAAAAAAACCTCAGAGTGTTGGATAATAAGGAGATAGCATTAAAAATTGTCAAATTTTGCGAAAGTAGTTTTTCAATTCAGTTTAAGTTGAAAGGTAGTTGTCTTCCTCATTCAAAAGTAACACTGTTTCTGCTGCCATTTAGTTAGGATGGGTGAACTCCCCTTGCCTAATTTTGGATGGTCTCAAACACTGTGAATTCAGAGGCTTAGTTTTGAAGCCAGTCAGGCCATCACTGTATTAACATTTCAGTTAACATCCCCTGTGACAAAGAGTAAGAGGTGAGGACACTGTCTGACATGGACACCCCTAATGTTATTAACATGGAACTCTGAGGAGCTGCTCTTCTCCAAAATGTCTTTCTAAATAACTCCACTGAGTCATCATTTGACATATGATGTGGACTTTTCAGTACATTTGAACAGGTTCTGAGATTGTTGGCAGAAAAAAGGAAAACTTTCGTGGCCCACTGGAATGGTGCAAAAAACTTACGTTAATGCAGCTATTGTAGAATAGATAAAATCTGATCTCATCTTGGAAAGACTCCTTTTGGACAAACTCTGAGTAGTCATGGAGAAATGATACATGAAATAGAGGAAGTTATTAAAGAGCTTTCACATACAGAGGAACTTGTTAAAAGAAGGTGATTATTGATTTTGTGATTAGAGGGGAGCATTCAGACTAAATGACTCCTGTGAGTGTAGTCAGATAGATTAATGTCTTTATGCCATCAGTTGCACCTGCCATTAAATGAATTCACAGTTAATGGAAGACCACTATTTGAGACCAGTGCTGGAGAGGATTATGTGGGAACATAAAAGACAGGAACATTATTGTTATTTGATAAAGTAAAAATAAAGTATTTACAAAGTATGTAGTTGTGGTGTGTGGGAATATTTCAGTGCTTTATAGAATATTTGGACTTTTTTATGCTCTTTTCTGGGTAGCTAATATAGTAGAAGGACGATAGTTACAAAGAGAGATATTACTAATAAAAGATAAATTTGATAAATAATGTGAGCAGGTGAGAAAAAATGGAAATGGTCTAGAAATGGGCATCTAGTTTACCTGCAGCAGGTAAATAGAACAGAAAGCCCTGCAATGCAGTGGGGCTGCTCCCCCAACTGGTCTTGATGACCAGAGAGCTGTTCCAGCCAGGGAAGAGCCAGATCCAGAGGAAACAGCTGATAGCGGATGTGCTGTGGGCACACTCAAGAAGATGTATGATGTGCTCACTGAGCTGGAAGTAGTAGGCTTTACGTTAGTGGATAGATTGCTTCCAGCTTGTGATGGATGGCTTCACACTATGCATCAAAATGGTACAGGAAAAAAGAAACAAATCAGGAAGGATAATTTATAAGATGGTGTTAAGAAAAAGAACCAAGGGATATATTAAATTAAACCATATCAGTGACAGAAAGTATCAAAGCTCAGTAAGCTATTTGGCAGCAGTTTTCTCCCACCATGAGGTAAATGACAAGATAGTGGCAAAAGATGAGATTTATTTTAATGAAGTGTTCTCTGAGACAGCCTTAGTGCTGTAGGTTATGGAATGTAGGGAGGAAGGGCCAAGTTCCTCACCATTTAACCAGGACTCACTTTAGGGTAATGTTGAGCAGATATTCCTAATGTAGAATTTAACCAAACTCCTAAAACATTAGATGTCAAATAATGGCACGTAAGTTTTGTGCAGTATTTACACCATTTTATTGCAAATGATTATAAAATGTGAACTCCTCTGGAAGCAGCCGCAAAACTTGTGTTTCAACAAGCCTGTCAAATTTCCACTTGAGGGTACATTCAGGGTAGGAATAAATACAATTGTAATGACTCTGAAGAGATGACAATTACCGTCTTCAGAGAATAATATTTTCTTCAAACATCAAGATTTTAAAACTGATTATTATAGCGGGGCTAAAGAATTAGTCTTCCACTTGCCATTGAGTGGGACTCAGGCATTTCATTTCCTCTATGTGGTTTGTGACTCATAGCATAAAAACATAGAAGAATCATGTTCAGGGGTTTGTGCGCCCATTAAAAGAAATGCAAATGCCTGCAGAAAGCATCCTCACAATAGCCGCGTTTTTTATATGTGGACTTGGTTTATACTGTTTGAAAAATGCCTCCAGATGACCCACCTGATTTTATATATGTTAGTAAATTCATTATTCCACCAAGACAGAATATTTTTTAACACATGCATTTTGCTGAATCTCAGTGGTTCTTCAGTCAGGTTTTTGCTTCTCTTGCATTTCAGGGAGGTTTATCTTTCGCTTATTGGGAGCAAAAATAGCCACATTCCTTTGCCTTGCAATGCTAACTTATTTCTTTTTTACTTTCCTTGTGTTATTATTGTGCTCACATGAAGTAAATATTCAGTCTGAGATATATTTTATACTAGCGCTGAATCTTCAGGGTTAAGGTGTATCATTTGGTATTCAACCATATGTGGAGAGAGTGTATAAACAAACACACCTGTCTGTATGTGTGCTACTTGAATACTATACTTCAGGCACAATTTTGACTATTTCCCTTTAATTAAATTAAGACATATGCACACATTTACATGCATATATTCCTACAGTTGCATACATAAAACATTTAGCATCTCACTAGTGAATCTGCATAGCTTCAGCACTAGAATTGTTTTGGCCAGCAGAACAGAGTAAGGAATTATAGGCTAATGGTCTTTAACTGTATAAGCAGCTACCCTTTAGAAAGACAGAGTGAATCTACTGTTGTAAAAAAAATTTTTAGTATCTTCCTGTAAAATAATCTTTTGAGTAATCTTTTGAAGTCAGAATTGAGGTAATGATGGAGGTTTGTTCCTGTATAAGATGCAGATATCAGCTCTGACTAGACCTATGCCCCACAACGTGTTTTACTCGTAATCTAGATGTGCATGCAAATCAGATTAGATTTCAAAACCTGAAAAGTTTAGAAGGAGAAAGAAGAAAGAAGAAAGAAGAAAGAAGAAAGAAGAAAGAAGAAAGAAGAAAGAAGAAAGAAGAAAGAAGAAAGAAGAAAGAAGAAAGAAGAAAGAAGAAAGAAGAAAGAAGAAAGAGGAGTCTTGTAGTTCCATGCACTTTTTTATTGCCAAAGCTGAGGGTGTTGATGCTGCTCAGGCACATAACCTCAGGAAGTAAAGCATGTCTCCTTCAGAGGACAGTTGCATTTGAATAGTGTTTCTCTTGTTTCTGTCAGCAATAGCTGAGGAAGGCTGGAAGTGTCCAACTTATTAACTAATATAATAATAAATAGGGAGCCTGGATAGAGCTTCAGAAGCGAATAATTGCTATTTATGAGGTGCCTACCATCCATTCCTTGTAACACTGTTTTGAATCAATGAGTAGTTTGTAATCCGGAACATGTGCTGCCTTGAAGAGAATTCTGGTATAACAAGGAAACAAGGTACACATTTAAAAAGGTTTTTTTTTTTCCCCAAGTCAAATTACTCTTCTTGAAGTGAATAAAGAACTTAGAAACTTAATATAAATTTTGAGTAATGCAGCATGTTTTTTATTCTCCTCCTTTCTTTTCATCTGTTGCTATTCACCCATTGAAATTTAATTATCCTTTTTATTTTCTTCCTTTTTCTCTTCAGCCCATGGATCATCTGTTTATTGTTACGGTGTTCAACTGTCATGTTAAATGGACTACCCATGTGAAATCAACCTGTAACGTCATCACCTACTTGTGCCTAACAACCATGTTTCAGCTGTTCCATAAACCAAAAGGGCTGCCCAATCTCTTTGAGGCAGGCTTCATCTCTCATTGCAGTGAACGAGACTGAAGAAACTTAATAGCAGCACTTAAACATTAAGATATCTGTGGGACAAAGCACTTCTAACTCCTCAATTCTTTCTTTATCTACTAGAACAAGGATTAAAAATAAGTATATGGCTAGCAAGTTCCCAATGGAATAAGTCACAATATTTTTACAGTGAAGATGACTAATCACCAGGGCAAAAATATCCAATAGTGAATTATTCATGTACTGTCTCCAGTTCAACTTTGGATCTTTTACTTGGAGATAAGTAAGAAAGTTTTCATCTTTAGTATGTGGCTTCTAAGCAAAATGTAAAATCATGGGGCATAAAAGTGGTTTCAGCAAATGGCTTAATCATGTCATCAGATCCTACTCTTTAGTAGCTATTAAAGTCTGTGAATTCTGAATTGATCACAAGGGGGTTTTGTATCTTCATTAGCTTTTGCTGTATCTTAACATACATCTTCCAATGAGCTATATAGGCTTTTTCTCTTTTCTTGGAATTCAGTTATAGTTGATGGCTGTATTCACACTAAAAACATTAGGTTCTCTCATCACTTTGTATGAACATCCACATTCTTGCCAATAACCTCCTGATGGGGCATGCAACAGCACAAAATTTAAGGGCAGATTTTGTGGCAGCATGTTCAATTTCTTCTAATACTGCTGTTGTCCCCTGAGGAACCTCTTTGAGGAAACTCAGTTGCTATTGGTGAAATATCATCAGATATTGGTGATGGCAAGAGATATCCAAGGTACTCATCTGTTTCTTTGAGGGATTTTACAACAACGAAATGAAGGAAAATTTGTGAAGACCTTAACAGTCGAACAGAGTACCAGTCAAGAGTCCTTAAACTTGTTGAGACTTGGCAGGTAAATTATTCTTTTTCATGTGTTTCTGTAAAGGCCCATGTATGCCACACTTCTGCATGCTATCATTTTCAGATGCTGATTTATTAGGACTTCCTGAATATGACACAGGGGCTCTTTCTCAAGAGCTGGTTCTGGAACGCAGCCTGCAAAGAATTACCCAGCTCATTTGCCAGAAAAGAAAAGTGGGCAATGATCAAAAAGAAAGACTGGACAGAAAATTGCAAAGTTTTCCCCAACTGTTCATCCATTTTTTTCAGAATACTTTAAACTGTAATGTATGAAAACCACAGGTAGAGCCATAGAATGATATAAATAACATGCATGACTAATAAAACAAACCCTCAGAAATCCCTGTGCAGACATTTAGGCATTGGAAGAAGGAAGCTAAAAATATAGACTCATACCTTCACAATCAAAACAACCTAGTATATGTTCCTGCATAGGAATAATAGAAAAGCAAGCTGTAAAGAAGCCAGGGGTGGGATCCCAATCTGTGAATGAAGATATTTGTGCACAGACTAAGTGTGGTAAAGGAAGTAGTTGGGGAACAAGGTATGAACTCTGATGACCTGTTTGAAGGGTCACAATAAGGTCTCTTCAGACAGGATATACCTGTGGTTTGGATACCTCTGAATTTTTGTAATGACTGCTTCGTTTAGCATGTCCTGTAGCGTGCAGATCACAGTAATGGCAATTACTACTGAAATGCAGTCAGTGGTGGAGTATAAATGGCTGTGTGAGAATGAGTTAATCTGCTGCCTTTGTTAGATGTTTTCCCATGTGTGTGAGGCCTTGGTAATTAATGCACTTTCCCCTGATCTGCAGATACTGTCATCATTCCTATATGTGATTGATATCTCTGCCTTCTCAGGTTTGGAACCTGACACTAAGTCACTGATACTAACTTCAGAAGAGATTCCAGAAATTTTAGATGGAGCCACCTGCATTTCACTTTGTGCCATTGCCTCTTGTCCTGTCACTCGGCACCACTAAAAGCAGCCTGGCTCCACGTTCTTTACTCCCTTTAGGTATCTATGCACCTGATGAGATCTCCCTGAGATCTTCTGCTGCTTTTTCATGTCATCTATACAGTAATATCACCGTACGCTGTTGTACATTCACAACAGCTGTATGTTCATTCTCATAAGCTATAATATAGTGTATGTTCCCATACTGTGGCCAAACTAAGTAGCTTAGCAGAGTGTGAAGTGAGATTATATTACAGTATTGTTGTTATAAATATATACATTCCTGAAAGCAGTTAAAAAAATTATCTTCGCTAGGCAGAAGTTTATCATGTTCTATTATTTCAAAGCCTTTGTATTTTATCTATAGTATGTCTACTAATATAATTGAAGATGTCAGTATCTTTTTTTAAGAGACAACCAAAAGGTATTTTCCCTTGGATTCTGAGCCTTTAAAAGACCACAGTCCATTGTTTTCTGTTTTCTGTTTTGTAAGTACTTAATATACAAAGCTTCTTCTTGTATATATAAGCATAACCTAGAATTTGACAAGATATCCAGATACCACTGTGGGCTATAGCATAAAATGAACTGCCCCAAAGAACGCAGGGAGAGTTATTGAAATCAGGATGGAAGAATATGTTTAGAAAACAAAAAATAGTCCTGAGTTTAATAAAAACAGAGTTACAATCAATGTTTAGCAAATCAGGCCAATACCAATTTTCTTTCATAGGGCATGTTGGATCCTCCTTTACCTTCATTTTGTAAAGATTTTTATACTGACACCCAACAAAGAAAGAACTTGTTTGACAACTGATATTTTCTACAGGTTTTGATCTAAAAGAAAGAATTTTGTTATGTATATGTGCTTTTCTTCAGACTGAGCTGGATAAGAACATGATTTTTCAGGGATATGCCACAGCTATTCAGCACATCTCTTCTAAGACATAACTACTATGTCTTTTAACACCAAATGGAGTTCATAAGTATCTCATATATTGTTATGAAAGATTTCTTACATACTGCAGCAGCATTCTCAAGAGAAAAAATTGATTTTAAAAGACACAGAAAATATGTTTTAGTTCCTGCTACCTGAAAGACAAATTATTTCTAAATCAGAACTGTCCAAGGGCAGCTGCCATGTTCTAAGATGTATGCTTTAATGACTATGTGTATGACTAGAGAGAGAGAGAGGAGGAGACGGTGATGGTACTAATAATCTACTGGATTACTGTTTTATCTTTAAATAAAAATATATTGTCACTACAAAGAACTGTACAGCATACTCATGTGTGAGTTGTTCTTTTGATGCTTTTCTAATACTGTATTGATAAACTAATTGCATTTGCTTATCTTGAAGCTATCATAATTTGTTATTCATTGAATTTGGAAAATACGCTCACCACTCCATGTGCAAAAATGTGGATTAAAAAATACACGAGTTATTTACTCAATTACTGAGTAAACTCTGTTTGTGGGAAAGGTCTTTTTATGAGGCAATTCCATGAAGAGAGAGATGAAGTGATGGCCTCCGCCTTTATAATTACAACAGGACAATTTTTTGCATTCATTGACAGTGCATTCTCTACAGATAACTTCTCTTCCTCCCTCTCCTTCCAAACCAACAATATTGCATTCAACATACTCCACAAAATTTTCAATACTCACCTTTCTAGGTTGTGATTTTGCCTTTTGCAGCATTTAAAGAAGTTTGTTGAGGCAGTTTCTTTGTCCAAAATCTTGTTCTTACAGTTGTAGCTATGAGAAGAGGTTTTCAGAGGGATCAGGCTTTGGTAAGTTGCGTCTCTTCAAGTCTGATAAAGTTGTCCAGTAGTGGTTACATGATACTGTTAGCAGTGGATCCAGTTGTCACCTGGACATTACCTTCCTTGAACTTGGAAGGATTTTACCGTCTTCAGCTTTTTTCTAGGTAATATAGTCATCTTTTGGAGGAAGAGCTCCATCCTGACTTAAACTATCAGTGGATTTTTCATCTTCAGTAAGGGAGTAAGTAGAGTGAGTGAAGATAAGGTGAATAAGGTCAAACTTTCCTTTCCCTCTGAGATACTTCATAACTTGTATAGGGCATCAGAAGGGCAAATGGACAGCAGAACTTAGTTGGTGCGTATTGTAATTACATACCGTGAATGCAAGATACATATATTTAACTTCATGGGATATCATTCTGTATGCACGCACATTCTTCTTGAACTGACTGAATTTGAATTTTTAAATTAGCACCTATTAATGTAACCTGCTGTGTAGGTATTTCAAACTATCAAAAAAGCTCTATTGTACTGCTAAATTTTAAAGCTCAGCAAACAGTAAAAAAAAAATTCCTCTCCAATAGACAGGTAGTTATTTTTTAGCAGAATTATCCTTGCAATCAGCTTTTCAACCTATCCAGGAGATTTCGTTATGCTAACATCTTTCCATTAGTGCCAGGTGAATACTGTCAATACCAAAGGCAAATTGTCTCAAAGGCACAGATATGCCTTATTAGCAGTTACAACAGGAAAAGTGACATATGTCTTATTTTATTGTTATAATATCATTTAGAAGTACCCATACTTTCTGACTGAGAACACTTATGACATGAGGGCAATAAAACAGGGCTTTTATTCTTCCATTCCAATGTGATTTTACCAGGAAATATGTGAGAGACTTGAAAAATGGAAACATTTAGTTGAATAGAACCATCTACATTTTCAAACATTCTATTATAGGAATAATTACTGAGGTTGGGATGAAACTGTGAAGTCATTTGAGAATGTGGGAATCTAGTGGTACAGTCTAACAAAGAAATAAGTGTATGTTATTGCTTCATTTTTAAACTGATGTGGTTCTGCATTACCTGTTTTCTTCATTGCATCCATGATGCAATTAACCCCAAAGAAGTTTGCATATATCTTTAATGTATTTTTTATGTATGCAATGGTTACAACAGAGGTGAAATAATATAATTCAGGAAAGTTTGCAATAATGAACCCAATTTTGAGCTGAGTTATGTCAGTACGGTTTTGAAGCAGATAAAAGAAGATAATGTCATTTAAGTCAGTGCAAAGTTTCACTGGACTTTGCTTAGACACCAAGTGCAGTAAAAATGTCACTTTTCTCAATGCAGAGTGACTTAAACCAGGTTCTCTTGAGTACTTTACTCCATATTAATTTCAGTTAATTAAGAAACTTTCCATTCCTTGTAATGAATAGTTCCTAGCTGTGAGTGGAGGGTGACATTTCCTGACTCATTGGTGGACTGGACTTACAAACTATCACTTCTAACTGCTTGAGAAGTACTATATGAGCTATTTGATTAGTCTTTCAATGGAAATGCAAGAAATACAGTTAATTAGTTATGAAACTTCCTATTCAAAGTACTTGCTGGTATTAGAAGTGCCAGTCTTTCTCTGACAGAAGATAAACAAGTAAATGATCCTTTCATTTTCCATACTGTATTTTTTGTTTTCCAATTTAAATGACCTAAGATTTTACTGCCCCTTCCTCTGTTTGTTTAGGATAGAGAATGTCAGACTTGTTATACTTCTATATTTTGAGGAAAATGAGGAGGCAAGAACAGAGCTATAGGCCATTTTTCTCTTTTATTTTTATCACTATTTGTGTATGTGTCCAAATCTTGGACCAAATCTTGGACCAGATCTTGGGAAATGGCTCTCTAAGAAGTTGTGGGAGTTGATAACATTTACTCATAAAACTGGATTA
>VXBB01007265.1:0-142615 GCA_013399915.1 Illadopsis cleaveri | reverse complement strand
CAGAGGTGAAATAATATAATTCAGGAAAGTTTGCAATAATGAACCCAATTTTGAGCTGAGTTATGTCAGTACGGTTTTGAAGCAGATAAAAGAAGATAATGTCATTTAAGTCAGTGCAAAGTTTCACTGGACTTTGCTTAGACACCAAGTGCAGTAAAAATGTCACTTTTCTCAATGCAGAGTGACTTAAACCAGGTTCTCTTGAGTACTTTACTCCATATTAATTTCAGTTAATTAAGAAACTTTCCATTCCTTGTAATGAATAGTTCCTAGCTGTGAGTGGAGGGTGACATTTCCTGACTCATTGGTGGACTGGACTTACAAACTATCACTTCTAACTGCTTGAGAAGTACTATATGAGCTATTTGATTAGTCTTTCAATGGAAATGCAAGAAATACAGTTAATTAGTTATGAAACTTCCTATTCAAAGTACTTGCTGGTATTAGAAGTGCCAGTCTTTCTCTGACAGAAGATAAACAAGTAAATGATCCTTTCATTTTCCATACTGTATTTTTTGTTTTCCAATTTAAATGACCTAAGATTTTACTGCCCCTTCCTCTGTTTGTTTAGGATAGAGAATGTCAGACTTGTTATACTTCTATATTTTGAGGAAAATGAGGAGGCAAGAACAGAGCTATAGGCCATTTTTCTCTTTTATTTTTATCACTATTTGTGTATGTGTCCAAATCTTGGACCAAATCTTGGACCAGATCTTGGGAAATGGATCTCTAAGAAGTTGTGGGAGTTGATAACATTTACTCATAAAACTGGATTATAAGACTGTATGGCTTTGGCCATAAAAAAGCTTCTTCCATAATTCTTCCATAATTCTTCCATAACGCCAGTGAGTATCAGCCCTGACCTCTAACACCGCCGGTTTTCACGTCTTGGGCTACATACAAACTGAGGCTGCCAATTTAAATTAGGACTTAGTAAAATTAATATCCTTTGAAACACACACTTTCAAAAAAAAAATAAATAAAAAAAAAAATAGAAGGCTTTAATAGCAGGCAGTGCAATAATGATGGCAGAAACAAAATGTTTTTACTTACATCTGTGCACAAATACTCAGCTCAGTGCAACTAAGTGAAACTTAATGGAGTTACAACAGAGCACATCTTATTTTCTGTGAGGTAAACTTTTGGGGGGCATATAATGTATGCTGTTAAGCCACCCATAAATTCTCTTTTGATATGGTGGCTATGCAACAGTTCAGGCATGCTCTGCATTTTAGCCATTTCTTGAGTCTGGTATTTACAATTTTTTATCTCTTCTTCTTCGTAATTTTCAAATGTTTACATGATGGACTACCGTGCAGCTAACAAGCAAAATGAGATGCTGCCAGAACAACTTAGAAAAGAGAGTTTCATTATAAGACCAAAATCCTATAATTCCTTTTTGATACTTCAGGGAATCAACAACCCAAACAATATTGCTTTCCTTATTTGCTTAAACTCAACAATGCAGTCAATTCATGGTAAAAAAAAGAAAATATGGACATTCCAGCTTTGGGGAAGAAAATGGATTTTGAGTTCCTTTTACAATTCAAGTTGGTGCTGTTTACATGATTGAGATTGCAGGTAAATTTTACATTTGAAAGGGTGCCATAATTAAGGTATTATAAAGAAATTCTGGTTTTGCACAGGCAGAGCCTAATTTGTTTGGCCTTTATCAGGCATATAATGTAACCAGTAAATACAATAAAATGGTAAAATAAATCGTGTAATCTGGCTCCTGATGAGATTTCTCGGGAACCACAATAACACAGGATCATACATATACAGACATATAACTCAGTGTTTCATTGCCAAGGAGCCTATAGCTGTACTCTAGAATATAAAAAATATCTTCTGAATAATTCTTCCTGTAGGCTTAGGCTAAGAAGATTGTAGATACCTTCTTTTATGTGGTTCCTCACACCCCACTCATTATTACATGCTAACATGTTTGCTCACAGTATTGGAAGAAGAGCAAAGAAATTTCAGTTAGGTCACTTTTTAGGTGTCATATCTTTGCAAAACCAGGACAACATTGCTTATGCTCTGAAGCCCACTATCTCTCCAAAGTGGAGAGGAAAGCTGGTATTATTCTAGATGGAATCNCTTTGCAAAACCAGGACAACATTGCTTATGCTCTGAAGCCCACTATCTCTCCAAAGTGGAGAGGAAAGCTGGTATCGTTCTAGATAGAATGCTTTCCATTGCCTGTTTTGCTCACTTCAGCCACCCAAGTGTTCAGCTCCTACAATGAAGCTTTGAAATCCTTGCAGCATTTACAGAGCACTTTTGGAGTACCATCAGTGCAAGTCCAGCTGAGACACTACTATTTCTTGCAAACAGCTGTATTGCAAATAAACTGATTAGGGATGTGTTAGGATCAGTGAGAGGCATGTCTTTCCTCTCTGGACCATGGGTTTAGTGATGAGTGGAGCACGAGCAAGAATATTGCAACTCTGATCCCAGCAATAGCATCCTTTATCACAGTCCTAGACTGATAAACTTTTCTAACAACCATTGCTTGCCTTTAAAGATTTTTAACTAGATGTTTTGGTAGCATGGGAAGCAACAATGACAGAAGGTCATTTGGTAATTGATATGACTTACGCGGATCTCCGCACTTCAATTGCCATTGTTATTGTACAAATCAAATGAAGATGATCTGTTCAGCCACACAAACAACCACCATGGAGACAATGCCTGAGATTTATACAATGCTGAATTGAGAAGAAAGTGAATCAAAACACTGGAGTCTTTTGAACACATTTTTAGTCAATTCACTAGTCAGATTGTATTCAATCTAGATGAAAGGAATCAATGGTACATTTAATTAGAAGGCTTATTGCTGTTGTAAGAGGACTTGCAGAAGGAATTACAATTCTCAAAAGGTGTGTTCAAAGTGTTTTTCGTAGGGCAAAACATGCCTCTTTTATACCAAAGTCATACAAATGAAGGCATTTCTTTCAAATGAATGTAATTGTGTATCTGTGCAGCTAAGTTAGTGACTTGATTTTCAGAAGTGCTGGGTGCTGACTTATTTTTGCATTTACAGGTCTTCGCTGCGTGTGTAAAGTAGGCCATTTATATGAGTGCCTAAATATGGGTTTTGGTGCTTGACTTTAGGCTGCCAAGCTTAGCACTTTTGGCTTTGATAAATAAAACAGACTTTCTAAGCTGAAAGTATGGCAGTAAACTTGGCTCTAGCTAGACAAAAATTGACTGTATAACAGCAACAAAATGTATACCTTTTGCACCCATTCTACAAATTATAAGTACCATGAAAAAAATCTCAGCAGAAATGGGAGAGTGAATTCTGAATCTAAACTCTAGGCATAAGCAAACCCTGACATTTGTGTTTCTTTTACCACATTGACCATTCTACTGAAAAATGTTTTGATGGACTATCAAATAGAAATTAGTTCATGTATTTATGCATATGTGTCTGAAAAACATAATAATCAGAGATGGGCATGCAGTTGAATACAGAGCTTTATAAACTATATTCTTGCCAATTTTATCACTCTTTGTACTTGGTAGGTTACTCAACGTTAAAAACTCAAACAATTCAAGACTAGAACTACAGCTGTTGTAAATCCATGTGCCACATGCAGTTCAAAGAAGGAAATGTGCTGATATAATCCAGCTGAGCCTTTGGCCTCTACACATGAGTTTACATTCAGCACCGAAAGTGAAATTTACAGGTGGTATAAGTCAAAGCAGATCAAATGCAAGTTAGTAGAGCAGCACTGATTTGTGTCAGCTGAGGAGCAAGAAGTAGATTATGATGAGACAAAGATGTTTCTCATTACCTTTCTTAAGCACTTTCTTATTTTGAACAGGCAAACAAATCCACATACTTAAGTAGAACAGTATAGATTAGCAGTTTCTGCCTTAGTGATGGTTTCCTTAGCACTACTGTATGGCAGTGACTTTACAGTTGTAGGTGTGAGATCTGGCTTTGTTGAAGAAAGAGTTTTTCATAGTGCAGAGCAGAGTGTAGAAGCACTGCAAACTTGTTTGATCCTGAAGGAAGAAGAGTGGTGGGATTTCTTCCTATAATGTAGCTGCAAGAAGCTTCCAGAGGGACATTGTTGGTGGTTTTTGTTGGTAAGGAATTATGGTTTTAAAGCAGTGGATTTCTGACTGATGTAAATTAGGGTCAATCTGTTGAAAATTAAAGTGTTCTGTTGATTCAAGTTCATGGTAAAGCTGATTTCAAATGTACTTGTTCTAGTGCTTCATGTAGGTCTCATGTAAAGGTGAAGTATATAGTCTTAAAAGGAATAAAATAACTACAGGAGGTAGGAAAAAGGGACTTAAATTTTTGAATTAGACCTTTTTCTTTTATAATAAAGAAAGAATGGAATCAGGTGCTTTAATACCTGACTATTTTATTAGTCTAAATGAAAGTCCAGGATTTATAGCTCTGTATAGAGGGATTAGCTCTGAGGCTAATGAACAAGGTAAACTGTGAGAAGCTACATAGCCTTCTGGGAAGGGGAATAATTTGGGAAATGAAATGTGATTTAGTTGTGCATAATTTATTTGTAGAATTACCTTTGATTTATCTGAAAGTACAATACTGACGGGTGTGTTTGCTTGTCACAATGCATGGCAAACTGTGAGCAGCTGCACTGTGTGGTGTTCAGGAGAACAGCATGTTGGATTGTAGGGCCAGTTCCCAAGATGTAGAGCCCTGAACTTGCCTTGAAAAATATTTTCAGATTTTATTAAAGATTATGTGACAGTGGAAAGTGAGTGAAAAACCTTCTATTTGTAAACTGGTGAAATAACACAATTCAAAAGCATGCTAAAAAAATGTGGGATCTTTGCTGCTGATGCATCTGTTTATTGCAAATAAGTGCATGAGGGAGTATTCAAGGGATTTCCATAGCTGTATCCTCTAGCCCTGCAACCTGCTGTCAGTGCACAGCCCACAGAGATCCTGAGCCCTGGAAGGCTTGGTAAAGCGTGGGAGGCCTCTCACAAACAGGAGAGTCTTTGTTCTTCCTGATCATTGGCCTCACATTAGTTTTTACAAAACGTTGAATATGAAGTTTGTGTCTGGCCTGAATACAGGGCTTTTTAGTATGAGACTAAGGAGCAAAGGGAGATGTGTTTCTCCAGTACTTGGTACCTTTATGACAAGTGCTGGGACTTGGTTTGCTTGATTCCTTTATACTTCAGCGCAAACACTTGGTGTTATGGCTACAAATGTTCTCATATTTGCTCTTTGTTTATGCTGATGGCTGCTGCATTTAAAGCCAAAGTGATTAAGTGACTGCCTGTTAATCCCAAATCCATGTGCACGTTTATTTATTTATTAAATGCAGATGAAGAATTTCAGACAGGTTTGAGAGACTTTAAAAATCTGACTTTGGGATAAGTGCTAAAGGGGTTTGATTCTTTCTTAAACATAAAACTATTTTCATATACTTGTGCAATTTAGATGGCTTTACTGTTTAAAATCCATTTGCTTCTCTGAGTGGTAGAGCCCATTGCGCAGAGAGAAGGTTGGTCATGCCTCCTGCTACCAGGACAGCAAAAGCCACAACCACTCAGGTGTAAAGTTTCACCTAAAGTTTCTTCATTACTATTAATTTTTCAACTTAGAGAAGAACTTGACTTCTCTACATGCTTGAGGGGGAAGGAGGCAAAACAGCATCTCTCCTCTGTTTTGCTCTAGGGAGTCATCCTTTCTTACACTTTTGGGGAGCATCTTTATGTATTTGTCTTTTCACTGTCTCTCAAATAGGGAGGCCTTAAATTTAACCTCTTCTGTTTGTTATGGACAGCTGGCAATAAAGTATTAATTCCAATACCTACCCACCTTGTTTTCTTACACAAGTTTTTTCTTTTCTTTTTCCTTATGCATTAAACTATATTGATGATTTCAAGAGAGAAGATATGTGCTATTGATTCAACTATCTATTTATGCTGCGTACAAGTGCCGAATTTGTCTAATATACCTATTTTTTCTCTTTATAGAGTGTTTCAATGTGGATAAGCTGTTCATTGAACTCGTTTGAATTAACCATATATTGCAGGTCCTACCTATGTTTGGTAACTTTTTTTTTTTTTCCCCAAAATGGATCTTCTCTGTGTTTTTTGATCTAAACTAATGTGACTTGCTTTACAATAGAACTGCAGATGAGAGTAAGTTAGTTTGCCCTTTGTAAAGTGACTCTCTTCTCTATAATTGTCAGTCTCAAGTAGGATAAATATTTTTTTTATTTATTATCTTTAAAAGGCCTCAAATTATTTGGTACTAGCAAGAAGAAAGAAAAGTGCTGGGAACAGGAATAGAAAGAGCTCCTTTCCTGAACAACAGTCTGAGAAATCATAGTTGGACCAACCTAACATCATTCTAGGTCATAGAAAACCAGAAGAAAGTCTATTCTTTGCCATTTGTGTCACTTAATACAAATCTCAACAAAACACAAAATCAAACCCAATAACCTACAGCAACAAAAGAGTAATACAATGTCCATTAAGTACTGATTTACCTTAAAACAACCAAAAACCCAACAGTGCCTCACAGATCCACAATAATTTGTAGCCTATTGAATTTCTACCAAGAAAAGATATTTCAACTAAAAGTGCTCTGAGTCAATCTGAATTTTGGTTATCTTGCTGACAGTGTACCAATACAGATTAAATATTGAATAGTTTCTTCTAATTCTGCCTCATCTGTTCTTTTTGACTACTTGAGAAAGCAAAAATTCTTTGATTGGTACACAATTTATTAAGTCTTTAAGATGATCTGTCAAGTTTAAGCTATCAACTAATGACATTTTTAATTTTTAATTGCTTTGAGAAATAAACCATTCCCCCCAAGTTCTCAAGTTTGTCATGATTTGTGAGCCGAAAAGATGAAAAGCTTTGAGATTCTTTGATTTCATATAACCTATTTCTTGTCTTTATCACAAGTAGCTTCTCTGGTTTTATGGGAGCTGATGGTGACTTACAGTGGAAAGCGCAGGTATCCTCGGTTAAATAGTTTAAAATAATTGTAAGGAATTCAGGAGCTGTGTATTAATTCTGGGTTACAGGCCTAGTTGTGCTTGTGTCTTAGTACATGATAAGTACAAAATAACTTATTCTTACTTGTGCCAAACCACAATACCTTTCTTGAGCTGGGGGAAAAGATAGGTATAGGTAGGTATAAAGACTCAATTGATACAAAGTAATTTAAGATACAAGAACTTGATTCAACACATACACAACAAGGTTCATGTTTTAATACAGAAATGCTGTTTGTTGGGAAGAAAGGGATTTCCTCATCATTTTAGAATAACACACCACGTGGGATGAATTTTCTAGGCTGTATTAATGCACAGCAGCTCTGCTCTTCCACTTTTACACCAGACAGATTGAGTTGTGCAGAGCAGAGAAGGATGAGGGATCACTCTCAGCCTAGGGATGAGGACAAAAGTCCTCCCACCTCCCTTCTCTGAAACCAGAGCTGCAACAACATTCTGCCTTTCCTTAAATTCTTAGAGCATTTGGACTCTTGGGATTTTCACTCACTTTGTCAGACCTATCTCATAAAAGCTTTTCCCCAGAAGTATAGCTAACACAATTATCTCCCTTAATTTTTGCATTAGTCATGGAACGCTAATTAGGTAAAGTCTTCCAGGGTCAGCCTTTTGTTCCGTGTAAGTCAACAGGCTGGGACAGAGAGACAGAGACAGTAGGAGCTTTCACATGAGCTGCACCTAATTTGAGTGTGTATAAGTGTTCTCATTACAGATGAGTTAGTTGTATTTTCCTGGGGGAGTAGCGGAGAAACTGACAACCTTTCCCTGAAAAAAATCTTTCTTATGAGTTCCAGCTTTTTTGGTGTTCTCTGGTTCAGCACCCTCTGGAGGCAGAAGCAGCTCATGTGTCAAGGGCCAACTTCTCAAAAGTTGGATGTGCTCCCACTACAAACCTGGCAGCAGTGTCATGGAGAGGTCTATTCCTCTGGAGAAGGCAGAGAGGGGATGATCTGTAGAAGAATTTCTTTTCTTGAGAAAAAGTCATGCAGCTATAGAGCTTGCTTTAGTTTCAGAAACATCAAAAGCAGCCTGTAGTACTTTTCAGTGGTTCTCTGATATGTATCAGATACTGGATCTAGTGCTGGTTTTAATGGAGCTCTAAACAAATGGGGGACAAGTTAAATTTTACGATAAAACAATCTCCATGTCTGGGGCGAGGAAAGGAGGGACCTTAGCCTGTGGGCTGAAGGCTTTCTTTGGAAAAGTAAATTTTGGCATAACATCTTCCTTTTCGTAACATGCCTTGTTTCATCTTTGTAGATACCACAGTGGGAGTTATAACAATGCTTTCAAACTAATATATCGATGTGTCTGTAGTCAGCTGGGAGTTGGTCTCTTTCTCCAGGCAGCGACTGACAGAACGAGAGGACACAGTCTTAAGCTGTGCCAAGGGAAACATAGGTTGGATATTAGGAAAGATTTTTACAGAAAGTGTGATAAAGTACTGGAATTGTCCACTCAGGGAGATGGTGGAATCACCAATCCTGGATGTGTTTAAAAAAAGACAGGATGCAGCACTCGGTGCTATGGTTTAGTTGAGGTGTTAGGGCTGGGTTGGACTTGATGATCTTGGAGGTCTCTTCCAACTTAGTGATTCTGTGATTCTAATGCATGTAAGAAATGTATTTAATTCTGATCCTGCCCTTCCCCCACTGTCATCAAGCAAAATTCAAACCAAAATAAACTATTAGTGTAATGAAAATCTTGAGTACTTTTGCTGTAATTTTCTGATTTCAGAAGCAAAACCCCTATAATTTATCATAATCTGATTTCAGGGATGACCTATTCCAGCTTTCTCCAAGTTGCACTGAAACACCTGAACAGACCCAGCTGAACAGGTGGTCCCACTTGGGGGCTCCAGGGGCTGAGATGGGTTGTTGTGGCTCAGCAGTGAAGTCAGAGCCTGCCCTTTGGGACTGCAGTCCCTGTGAGCAATCTGGAAGCTTGTTCTGAAAACCTTCAAGTTTGGGAGTAATTCTGTTGTGTATTCACTTGCTCCAATTAAAAAAAAAACAAACAAAAAAGCAAATGAGATTAAAATCCAATTATTCCACCAGTTTACAATTGAATGAATTCATTGAGGGGTCAGCAATGTGTTACTACACATAATTTTCTAGTCACAAGTCTCATGTTAATTGCTCAGTCAAACTGTCTAAAAATTCTTAGTGCCTGACCTGTTCATCATATCAATCTCTCAAACTGCTTCTCACCTGCTTATGTGTTCCCAGAGTGCTCATTTATTGCTTCTCTGATTGCACACTTCGTTTTGCTGAGACTTAATTTCTACTGGGTCTCTTAAAATAGACCCACAGAGAATGTGCAACTCAATTTGTAGTGCAAAAATCTTAAATAGAAACTCTGAAAATATTGGGGCCTAGTCCAAATTTGGCATTATACAACACATATTTTTACTGTACAGGAAGTAATTTGGCTTTATTCTGGCTCTAAAGCAGTCTTTTATTTGAAGTGGAACTATAAATATTTAACCTAGAAGTTGCCAGGCAGGGAGGGAGATTTATCTTTTTTTCACTTCAATCTTTCAATCACTAACTAATATAATGATTTTATCTTTATGACTCCATAGTAGTGATTAATGAAGGCCACTATGGTAGGATGAAAGGTGGTTTTGCCTAAGTGTCTTTGAATCCAAAACTCTATGAGTCTGATTAAAAAAAATGCCAACAAAATACAAAAAAACCCTAAATTTTTTTTATACTGTCTGCTGATAAGCTATTTCTGTTTTTGATGAGCCATACCAGATGAGCATTTCTAGAATTTCTAGGACACCACCTTTTAAATTACATCTTTCTTCTTCTGAAAGTACCACCACTGTAAAGCTGGAAAAGCAAAATGAAATCAATTAAACTGGGTTAAAAGGTGTAATGAGATTTTAACTGGGGTCCAAGCATAAAAATTCTGTAGAGCTTTTGATGTACTTTGTGTGTGTGGTTTGTTATGGGGTGGTTATTTTGTTTGTTTGGGATTTGTATTTTCCCCTTCATTCTTAAATCTAGAAGATTTAGAAGCCACTTTTTTGTTCCACCATGGATGTCCCTATTCATAAAAAATCTCTAGCAACATGTTGGCTACAATGACCTGTAGTGGATCTACCCTATAAAACCTTAAATTCATATTCATTTCCTACAATTATTGTGCTGTAAACTCTCCATACAAGATGCCATTTTGGTTGCATTCACCTTACACTGAGCAGGATGATCAGAAATTGTGCATCACACTAGTCATTCAAGGCACAGCTGCCTGTCAGTCTCTTAATCACACTTCAGCCTCCTTGTAGCTTCATAATTTAAAAGCAGGCACTAAAAGTATTTCATCCCTGTTTTTAGTCATTAAGACTGCTGAACCAGCAAATCCAACTGGCTGAGAAAGGCTGATCATATTCCTTAAAATATTGTGACATGCTGTCTGGGTATTGGATGGTTGTACATCATGTTGAATCCACCACTGTGCCTTTCAAAGTGTAGTGAACTCCAATGAGACACATTTTCTTTGCAGTTGCTTTTAGTGGCACTGCCACTGAGTGGCAAGTACCAGCTTTAAATGGTGGATGTTTGTACCACCCGTCTCTAGCATGAAAAATTACTGCATTTTGCTTTCTTTCTTTTTTTTCTTTAATAGAAAAGAATTATTTTGTAATTGTTTTCCATTGTTGGAGGACCACAGCATCCATTTCTGAAATACTGATGGTGCTGTTTGTGTGGCTCTTTAGCAGTACCATGTCAAGCTGCCCAGCTTCAGTGAGCTGTCAGTGCTCTGTGGGATTTGGCAGAGAAGTGAGTGCTTTCAGCTGATGGACTGAGAAGAGGAGATGGCTTTCAGCTTCCCTAGGCATCTCCTTGGTAGATCAGCTTCCTTAGTTGTGGTACAAGTGCAAGATAAAATGGCTTTCCCTGCCCCAAACAGCTTCATACAGGTTTGTCAACTGCTGTTAGCTGAATTTAGAGTTGGGGCAAATGGAGGCCTGGATAAACTTGTGGTTTTCTGTGGTTACTCATGAAGCAAATTATGGAGTCAGGAGGCAAAACCATGTCTTTTACAAGACTGTATACATAATCTGTAAATGAAGGTCAGTGTCCCATGCAATAGCCTAAGGAATTAAAAGTGTCTAATTTAAGAAATACCTCTGGTAAACACAGCATATTTTTTTCCAACATTTTCTGCTTTGATTCAGTTAAGGAATGAATGTGTCTCTAGAATCATAATATTGGGCACATTTTTTAAAACATATGATAGCCATTGGTTCTATATAGCTTAGCAAGTGCAAAATTTACTTATTTAAAATACAGTTACTTCTAACATATCCTTAGACATCCTGAACATAGCAGAAAGAAGATCCAAAGACCCTATGAGGGAAGAAACCCCCTGTAGATCAGACATAGAAACTTTGTCTATATACATTTATAACTCACTCTGATGCTTGACCATAGAATTAATTTATTTAATTTTAAGGCATGAGTTATATATGTGTGCTTGTGAATTTCAGAGAAAGCAGCACTACAGAAAGCAGTGTTCAGAGTAACAATCCCAAATTAGGATCAAGATCACGCTGTGCTGGGTGTTGTACAAATGCATAAACACTGTAGCTGGTCCACAGATTTTGCAGTCTACATGACAGAGATCACATTTGCTAGTAATAAACTGCAGGAGGGCGGGAGGGAAAGGAAAAAGAAATAAATGAGGAAATTGAGCAGCATTGTGTATTTGATGGTGAGGATCATTAACTGAAAACAAATAGCTTGTTTGAGCAGTGTGAGTGCCATGCTTGTGAACTTTATAGAGAATGACTCAGAGTATTGAAGAGAAGTGAGGAGATGCACTGGGTGTCTGCAAAACATAGCCTACCCGCAGTCATCTTGAGTTCTCATCACAGTTCATGAGCACCCTACCTAAAGCTCAGGATGTTCAGCAACACAACTTCCAGGAATCTGTGATGTTTGCCTCTGGCACAGAGGAACATCAGGAGCAGTTGGTCTGTTTGTAGCAGTAGATCCTCTGGGAGTGAAAACAGGAGGGATCAGTACGTGGGTCTTTTTATCAAAGCTGTAATGAGTAAGACCATGCAAGGATGGCTAAATACATATATGTGTGTGCTTAGCATGTCACTTTGGCATCTGTTTTATATTTCAGCATTTCTGTTATGGTGTTTCATTTTTAAAAGGTTTCTCCACATCTTTATGTGATCCATGAACTCAGGAGCCTGCTGGGAGGTTTTAATTTGTTTTTAGAGTGTTAAAAAAAATGAGAGATTGGATTAAATATGAGAGTATTAGCTGCCATTTTTGTTGATTATTATAATGTCTGTAAAATCTTAATGGATGTGAAAAGACAGGTGGCATTGCTAATAATGCACAACTGTAACTGTATCACAGTGAGCAGTTGACCATAAGGAAAAAAAGTTCCGTACTCTTAGAGCCAAAGTAGGTGGAATAACTTGTGCTTTACAGCATCCAGACACGTGCAATCACTTGGGACTTGTCTAACTTCTTGAATTTTCTCACATCTGTCAGATGAATCAGGAATCCAAATGCAAAAATGTGTCATTCATATCCACCATGTGTGTCTCGAAATGATTCATGTTTCTCTTGTGGGGGTATGCTTGCAAAACCATTGTGTAGTTGCTGAAGTAGGGAAACACATTCTTTTTCTAAGGTTGCCTCAGCAGGGAAACTAATCTAATATGGCAGGGTTATTATTATACTAATAATAGTAATAATGCTATTTCTACTCATATTGTAGCAGCTAGCCATTCCCACTTGTGCAGCATGACACATCTGCTTCCAGCCCAAGTGTAACACAAGCATGCAGATGAAAGACATGTGAACTGAGTAGCGTTCGGTGACATGAAAGAATCTTTGGATAAGGACATTGAAAGTGCAACCTTTTCAACTTGTTAGTATCTGTTGTGACATAATACACTTCAAGGAGAGATTTGAAGGGCTGTAATGGGGTACTGTTTAGATGTTTTCAGAAGACCAATGTTCCACAGAGCACAGGAAAAAGCACAAGAATGCTTCTTTTCATATTTAACGGATGGTCTTTACCAATTGTGACCACATTACTCATACTTGTTGCATGCTCATAATCCTCATGAATCCTCCTCATAACCTTGATGTTTAAGAGATTGGGACCTTCAGTGAGGGCCTATGCATTTTCACAAGAGTACAGCTCTGAAATGCTCATGTAAAGGCTAAAACACTATTATTTCTTGTTGTAAAGCCTGCCTGTTCTCTGTCAAAATGTCATCTACTGCTCTTTGGTGTTCTCTTGACACATAAATTTCATCAAACAGTAGGATTAGTAAATCAATATTTCTTATATTCTATACAATCCATTACTGATTCTATATGACAATGTACTTAAGGGAATTACTTATGTTAGGGAAGGGATAATAATACTAATATTGCAGATAGGCCATGGTTAGTGATACTAGCCACTAGACAGTGTCTGTTTGCCAATATAATTTTCAGTAGTTCCTTATTGAATATTCTTTAGTTGCACTGTAATCAGCAGGGACTGGTTTGTATTAAACACCTGGTACCTCTAGTGGTGTCAGCTGCATTTATTGTAATGTAGTGAACTATGAGTGAATTTACAGTAATAACTATAAAATTAAAAATTCCCCAGAGGACATCTGATCAGTCAGGCAGGTGCACAGTGAAATTTGGTGAATGTTTTCAAAAGAAGCTAAGATAGAGGAGGTTTTTTTTTTCATTTGTCTTTTACATAAGAACCCTACATTTTCTATGGCTATTTTCTATGGTGTGAAGTTGAGTACCCAGTTTTGGGCTGATCAAGGAGTGCAGATAGGAGAGTGGGTGGGGATTAGGGAAAATAAAGGTTGTCTGCATGCATGGTTGCTCTTCCATCACCCAACCCTGAACAGGGACACACCCTGTGCAGCTTTCTGGCAAACTACAGGTCAGAGATCAAACAGATAAACCTGATTTTTGAAAGCCAGATATCTCAAACAGCAACACATATCACTGCCCTCTTTTGCACATGTAGGCCACAGGTCTGGCTTATGTTTGGTGAGATAAAGTTTTCCTGAGCCCTTAATTCTGAGCAACATACTTTCACATGTAGACCTTTTTTTCCCATTTCCCAATAACTCCAGCAGCTGGATTGTCTCTATTTTTTTTCCTGCATGAATATTCATGTCTATTCATTCAAATATTTTCAGTGCTTTTATAGAAGCAGAAATCTTGATATAGTTCTGAAAGAATTTTAACAATGCCCAAGGGAAACTTCTTCTGCAGAAGCCAGGCTTCCCTTTTCTCATTTAGATGCTTTTGGGAAGTAGCTCAGGAATGATGGAAGAGTGCTGCAGTTCAGCCAGTGGAATGGAAGTCTGCACGTGAGCCTGCTGAGAACAGCTTCATTAGAGGTTATCTAAAACTCACAGTGTTGTAAATTACTAGGAAAAAACCAATCTAACATTTGGACTTCATGGAATCTGGCTTTCTTGTGTATCAGGTGATATAAAAAACCTGAAACATCAGCTCTGGAGATCATGAACTGTTTAAAATCTCTCTGGTACACAGAGACAGAGGAAGAAAAATGAACAAAAATCCTCCTAAGAAAACCTTCTCAAGTGTGAACTTTCATCAAGTTTAGAAAGGTGAGGAACAAAGTTCAGGAGCTTATTTCTTTGTTTCTTTTTTATCTGTCTACCTACCTATGTACCTACCTTTAAGTCCAACCTTGCACTTCTACCCTGTAAATTCTGAATAACAGCACTGTCTACCTTGGTAGGGTATTAAAAAAGTGTTGCCTGCCAGAAGCTGCCATCCCTTAGGGTGTGGTGTATGTGATGCAGAAGCCCTGATGAGCCGGAGCACAGCTTTTGGATTTAAATTGGAGTCCCATCTGGAAATGACTTCCTGCATTAAGTTAATCAGACACAACTGAGTGGAGCTGAACTCTGGCATTACTCAGAGGTTGGGATTCTGTCTGGCCAGAAACTGATGGGGGTCATCTACTTAGAAGATGGACAACATGTTCTGATCATAGTGTTTTCCTTGATTTTTACAGGGTTGGTTTTTTTTGTGTGAGAGCTAAGGATTTTAGCCTATCTCTAAAAAACAGATGAGGACTCCAGTCGGGTTGTGTACTGTTTAAGCTTAGAAAATGTGTACTTTTTGCTTGGTTGCACAGGCTTTGATTCTGCTGTAACCCTTCAAAGTCAAGTGCATGGCATCTTATCTATAATTTACTTTTATTAACCCAGACATAAAACCCCACATCTCCCCCTCCAAACAAAGAAACAAAATTGTTAAAAGTGAAGTTTTTCAATTTTAAAATAGGTGGTTAAGGCTACACCCTGAATTTCAGCATTATCCGGCTGAAAAGCCAGCTCTCTGACTTAATTTTAAAATTGTGAAGTATTACAAGGATGAAACCAGAAATGCTCTGAGATGTCTACCAGAAATTGGGCAGAGCCTTCACAAATTTCTGGTTTGCATTGCATACAGTTTATTTGTTGGTTGTTGTTTGGTTTGGTTTGGTTGGTTTGTTTTCCCCCAGCTTTTTCAGTGAAAGTGTACTCTGTTCCAGGAGATAATGTTGCATTCTAAGGCCAAACCATTAGTCATCCTTACTGGATGTTTCAAGCTGGGCCCTTACTCCTTACCTGAGCTGCATTATGCTTTCCACAGTGCATGTCATCTTGTCACTGAGATAGTAGTTAAGATTTTCAAAGTGGCTTGAATTGGAGTAATTTTTACTAATACTGCACATAGTGGATATTAGATTCTTAATGGAGCAGGGACAGTTCAGACCAGATGAAATTCCACCCAGACACTCAGGTAACATCTGACAATCAGTAGTACCTCAAAGAGGGAGAGATAAGTAAGCAAGAGCTCTTATGGATGGTGTTGAACAAAAAATACCTCTTCCATCAGTTTCATGGAGATTTCATCCAAGTTCAAAAAAGTGAAATTTCTATCACACATAGCAAGCAGCGAGGGACTCCTTATCCTTCAAACTTAGTCACTAGTGGATTTCTCAGACAGGCCATTATTTGAAGACCAGCAGAAAGGTTGTTTCCTTAAGAATACCAAAACAAATACAGTATGGATTCAGTTTCACTCCTGCTGATAGTTGCTGCCAGCTGGGGAGCTGTTTGTGCAACATAACATGATTGCATGACGGTATTGTAGAGGAGGTCCTGTTGTCCTGCTGCAGTCTTGATAAATATCTGACTGTAGCCAAGTTTTTACTGACATCTCCACCTTGTGAATTGCTTGATGTTATTTCTTTCTGTCAAATCCCATTTCCTTCCCATCCTACTTCTCAGACAAGTTAGGCCCAGATACATGGTTGGAATTTCTTCAACAATAAGCGCATGATTTGGGAGGCTAATAACTGAGACCTCCAAGGACTATCCTGGTTATTTTGTTGGAATCATCTTGCACTTTGAATATCCAGGTGCTGCTTGTCTGTTGGTTATGCTGTGCATGTGAGAGTTAGAATGGCAGTGAGAATAAACTTCAGAAGCTCCTTGCTGAAGGTAGTGCTGTCACCTGCTGTCTTCCAGCTGGGACTGTCAGTTTGTTGCATACAACTTTTGTTCTACTTCAGTCTAGTTGACATCTAGACAGGTTGAGACTAACCCCAGGCTGTATGGTTGCATCTTCTCTGCCTCCAAACAGTCTTGTGTTTTTCACTTGTTTTTTGTAAATCTGGTTCATTTCTCAACAACAGATTAGAGACAAATCAGCCAGACAAGCTTAAGGTCAGCTTCTCTCAGTGTAACAGGGACAAGCAGTGGGTATGCTTCAGGCTGTAGCATCGTTGTGTCTCAGAGCCATGCCAAGCAGAGCATAAACAGTCTTGTTTGAATGTACAAGGTGGGGGAAAAACTTCACACTTGGTCTGTGCTAAGTCAGACAAAGTAATTAGGCTTTCAGGCCTCACATTTGTGTTTAGGGGAGGAATCCAACTAGTAAAGTGTCTAGCAGCTGTCAGACTTGCATGTATTTTTTTTCAAAATAAATTCAGTTGCCAGGAGGTCTGAATAATTTTTATTTCTTGCTTTCTTTAGTTTATCTCACTTATGACTTAGATAGTTTTCTTTTATAATATTTCATTATACTTTCAGAACAGTTAAAAGAAAAATAATTACAAGTACATTAAAAATTGTTAATCAATTAGTCATACTGTCATATCACTGAATAGAATATGCAATACACCCAAAAAGGCATGTTAAAATGTCCAAAATTAAATGAATTATTAACTTTGTAAGGCAAACATTTAAGAGTTAGGAAATTTGGGAATTTGCCTCATCTGTCTTCATTCATGCCCATGTTGTACTTGTGTTAAAATGAAGTCTTCAATCACTGGGCCTTGTGCTATTCTCTCCCAAGGACCTGTAGCTCATTTGATGCACAGCACTGACAGAATTTGCACATTGGCTTTAATGAATTCAGAGAGAAATAGAACTTGTTTGTCTAAAGCTTAGTTTTCTCTGTATTTTTTAAGGTTTTGATGTATTCCAATAAACAGAGAATGAGCAAAATGAGTCACTGGAGGCTGTGTGCCTGAAATGCAGAGAGGTCATTGCTGATGGAGAGTCATAAGGTCTGACTTCTCTGTATGCACCTGCACGTACTCACTGTGTATGTGCACCTCCAGTGACTACCCACAGTGGGTCCTCAAATGACACTTATGCTGTGACAAAGTAAGAAATGCATCTCTTTGGAGAATGACATGATATAGAATGGCTGTGTCAGAGGAATGAACAGAGGCTGGTGAAGGAGTTCTCATCGTGGTGTCAGTGGTGCAGCCATTTGGTGTCTTTCCACAACACCCTGCCTCCTCTACCCCACACCTTTCAAATCCTGCACCAGACAAGTGGGGTCCTTCCCACACTCTGAAATCTCTGTTCACCCCTTATGCCCCAATGCATTGTTCCTAGTACAGAAGATGGTAAAGATACCGTGGGAACATGTCAGGATCAAGAATTAAAGTTTCCTTGCTATTTGTATATATCTGTATATTTTAATATATATATACGTTAGTATATAAGAACAGTGATGGGACTTTTAAGATTGCTGTTGACTAGCTGGGCTTTGTGGAAAATGCTGGGTATGCAGGCTTTCAGGTAGGTGAGACTGACTCACCTCTGCGTACTTCTTGTAGAATTTCCTTTTTTTTTGGCACATTCTAGTTTAGCATAACAGTAAATTATCATTGGATGGAATAATTCTCAATTATGTTCACTAACAATTCTGTGCACAAACTTCAGACTTGTGTGCAGTATTCTTTTAGAAGGGAAAAAAAATTATCCCCAGAGACACAAATTAGGAAAAAAATATTTTAACAAATATTTTTTATTTAAATGCATAATCCTTAGAAATGGAAAGAGCTAAATCCTAAAACTAGGAAATAAGACTGAGTATAACATTGATTTTAATCATCCAGATGGAGGAGGAGAACAATTTATCTATTAAAAATAATTTTCATTTTCTGAAGTATCTTATGCTAATTATTCTTGGATGGAATCTTAGTGCTAAAATGCAAATGAGTGCAAAAAAATTTAAAGCCTTTCCTACCCCACAACTGAATTTTGGTTGAAGCTGAGTCCCCTGAGAATCAGAGATTTTTATTCGCATTATAGCTTCTATTTTTGTTTTTATTTAGGAGCTCTCTTTCCAGGCTGCTTCTTGCCAAATTTCTGCCAGGGTTGCATTGTAGAGATTGCAGGGTGTAATAGTCTTACATTTTGTAATGTAAAAATAATGGTTAAAAAAAACCTTCATGATTTCTTAAGAGCTTAAAAGATACAGCTCAAAAATTTGTCTTCCCCTATTCCTCTGCCCAGATGCTTCTATCTACTCCATTAGGTGGTCTTAACAGGAAGGTAATTATATGGATCTCTGCAGGATCCACTGCACTGAAATTTGAGGAATGAGTGTTTGCAACAGTTTATACTCTCTTCCCTTGAAAAGGAAAGCTCATCCCTGGTTTTACAGCTGTTGCCACGTTTTTAATCCAGGTATTACAAATAGATTTTTCTTATTTATGTATTTTTTGAGGAGAAATCCAGATTTCTGGAATGATCATTTTGTGCTAGCTGATGTGATCTCAGCATTAGTAAGGAAATAGATCTGCTGTCCAAGCCTTTGAGAGGGTGAATAAATGGGAGTCTTTGTCAGCATATCCCAACATGCTGTCTCTGGCATTGCTTGCATCTGGGTTCAGGTTATTAAAGGAGTGTGAATCAGGGTTCCTACATGAGCACTAAAGGTTTTGAGAGGAGACCATGAACTTACACTTTTTTCAGCTGAGAAAGATTCATTCCCAATGGAGGAAGGATTGATGCACTTGCAGTAGAGCACTCTGTGAAAATTCTGAACTAAGTTATAGTGTTTCAAAACATTTCCCATTCAAGGAAGCACATGATCTGGTCATTCTAGGACTAGAAAAGTTAGAAGAGTGTATTTAAAAACTCTCTGTAGATTTAACTGAACACTGGAACTCAGCCTCTATTCAGAGAAATTCTTCATTAATATAGTAGTCTGCTGGGATCATTACTGGTCATCAATGCAGTGTCTCTTTCTGAAGAGACAGTGTCCTCAGCCGAATCCTAGGATGCAGACAATGTTTTCTAACATGGAAGTTGGAAAGCTCAGTTGGAGCTGAGCTGTCAGGAAGACTCCATTGTTTTCTAGCTGTTGAAGGATAGTTTCATGCTTTCCAAGCAGAACAGTGATTAATTAGAATTTTATTATAAGTGTTAATGGAGTAAACCTTTCTTTGTACAGCCCTTTGAAGGCTGCTTCTGATCTATGAACCACACAAATACAGAGACAGTCTTTTACATGGTTGCTTTAAAGCTTACTGTGCAGCATTTCAAGTACTGTCCTTAAAATATAGTCCAGAAGCCTGAATATTTTCACGTTGAAAATTCCATTCAGAGCCTTCACTGGGAATATTTTCCATTGTGACAACTTAGAGGCTGTCCTTAAGTCTCCCAGGGTTATGTTGTATTTCTCTGGGGAATGGTTTTTCCCCAGGACCCCTGAAGCCTGTAACCATATAGTTTGAGCCTTCCTTCCCTTCTTGACCTAATTGGCTGAGGTCCAGCTATCTTTGCCTGGCAGGAGACTAGATAAACCCCCTGTCCTTCCTTGTTCACTCTCTTTCCCCCTGGACGCCTTCGAGAATAAACGTCTTGGAACATACCCCAGGGTAAGAGCCTCTTCTGGAATCTTTTGTCTTGTCCCTGAAATATTCCCCCAAAGCCTCTCAAGTAACTGAGCTAGCAAAGGAGCCCTGAGAGGCTGAAAGGGGGATTGTTTCAGGGTTAGTTTTGAACGAATTGTTTTTGCTTTCAATTTGTGTGCACAGAGCAAGATGGAGGAGGAAGGATCATTACTTTTTCATTAGTAAAGCTAGATGGTAATGGGTGTAATATTTGGTAAGGATGTTCTAATCTGCAGCTTCAAATGTGCAATTATCATCTTCTGATTTTTCACAGCACCCCCTTCTCATCGTTTTTGAACTCTTTAATGTAGCTGTAGTTTTAGGAAGCAGGTGAAAGGGTTGTAACATAGAACGTAAAAGTTAGGATTAAGCTGTGTAAGGTATGAAGCACAAGCATACAAGGCAGGAAGTCTACTTACAAAAAGACTTGCCTGCAAAAAATAAGCAGAAAGATAATGTAATTCCATCTCACATACTGCTGTCCAAATAAAAATAATTTTCTAAATGAGATAACTGAAGCAAAGACATTCAGGAATTTGGACCCCAGTTCTGAAGCAGGGAAGAACTAAGCCAAAGCTTTCACCAAATTTACCTCATTGAGATGTTGCCTAAATTTTTGGCCTGTTCTGCTTCATGTTCACTCAGAAATTTAGATATTGGTCTAGAAGAAATAAAAATATTAGATGGAACCTGAATAATGCCTTGTCTTGTCATGGGTTGTGTTTAAATCAGGTTTAGGATTCTCACCCTCTCTTGGTAGATCCTTTTATCTCTGGAATATCCTTTACTTGTAAATCAAATTGAGCTCAAAACAGCAAGGCTCTAAAAGCTATTCATGAAAGAGTTTAATGCAGATATTTCAACAAGTACATTGCCTTATTGCTGTCCTCTATGCATAATGTGCATCGACTGAAATATGGCTGTTGATATTTGCTCTTTAGCTGTACTGTTAGGTACATATTGGTATTTCTGTTATTGGTATTAAAGTTAATTTTCTGTATTAAAATTCTGAGCTGCAGGTTTTACTACATATGATTCTCAGAGAGTAAATCTTAGCCATTGTCTGCAGGAAGTGAGTTTATGACTGAGTTAGAATCTTGTGTTATGAAAGATGTGAATTTAAACCTTCTATCTTCCTCACATATTTTTGTTTGCTATGGTTCAAAAGTGCTTTGACTTTTGTAGTAACCTTTGAGTAAAGAAACAAAAGAAAATAACCTCATAAAATTTTTTTTGGTTTTATTTTTGGGGAGGTGGAGAGGGGCTAGGCAGGGGGTGTGTGTGTCTGTGAGGACCTCAGATACCTTAGAAATACCAGCAATGCACTTTTCTGCTGAAGGAGGTTAACGAAAGTGTCAAAACATCTGACCAGTCAGATAAATTTTGAATATTAATAAGGAATTCAGAAAATAAAACATTTTACACTAGCATTTTCATCTGTTGTTGGAGAGTGGTAAGGTTAGAATTTCAAACAACAGTTTACTGTGTGTTCTGCAAGTAAATGAGGAGGAAACAGCAGAAAAGGTGTAAAAGCAAAGCTGAATTGTGTGAACAATTAACTTCATGTGCTTTATTTGCCCGAAATGACATCATATCGTTACTCCACTGGATTACCTCTTGACAATTGATACTGAAGGAAGGGGGTGCCATCTCACAGAGAATTGATGCAATTTCTGGAGTTGTCATCTCCAACATGTACATTACGGCAGGAGTACCTCTGTCATGACCTCAATGTTCCTCCTTTCTGTTCCAGATCTGTATGTCTTCTCACCATTACCTAATTAGATGATATGATAAAACACAAATGTCCATTAGGGACCAGGCTGAAATTACCAGTTACTTTATTTGCTACCTAGTTTGAATTCAGGTCTTGAGAACTGGGAAGTAGGCAATTGTATTAACCTATATTTTAATAAACTCTTGATAATTTATTATTAAATTGGGCATCCTTCCCCACCTCTGTCCCCAGCCACTCCCTACAACCCCTCACCCTTCACTGTAAAATTTTCTGGGACTTCTTTTGAATCACAGGAAAGTCTAATGAAAATTAATTGGTAGCGCCGCAAGCTTTCCCTTTCAGGCTACTGCAATTTGGATATTTTTGCAGACAGAAGCAGCCCACAGTTTATCCATTATTTAGCACCTTCTAGTACTTGAAACTAACATCAGGCATTTGCCCTCCAGGTGCCCCATCAGCTGTCCTTATAACAGGGTAACCAAGAAAGTCTAATTTGATTTATCAAACTGGATGCTGGTGTGCATAACATCACAGACTTCCCACTATTATTTCTGGCTGAGATGGAATTCAGCAGCTAACAAGAGCAGTTAAGCATCTACCATTAAGAGTGAAGAGAATTCCTTTCATAATTTTAAATAGCTTTGCATTTCTAAAATGCTTAGGGATCACTTAAAATCCACAGATGCTTTTGAAAGAGGCACGGTTCACTGCACAGTCAGTCATAATGTTGCCTGGTCTGAGCACAGAAGAGATATGCAGCTGACGTAGCTTTGGAAGGTCACAGTTGCCGTATTTACTGGAGCTTATTATTAGCTGGAAACTCTATTTTTGCTATCAAGTGCTCTTGTCAGATCCAGGCTTGCTGTCAGAGGGCAGACAAGAAGTGATATTCCCTGAGAAGCTGTCCTTCTTATGACCGTTCAATAGTATCCCTAAATGAAGATTTAATGTATTTTGAATGGAAAACAGAATCTGTGTTCCATCCATTTTGAGTCAGGAAAAAACAAAAGCATAAGCAGCGCTCAACCTTTTCTCCATGGATACATTTCTGCAGAGCAGCAGGACTTTGGCAGCAGAGCTCTCTTCATAAAGCAAACCATTTCCAGGAGGGCTGATGGGGTTATTTTTTTTCCTTCTCTTTTTGAAAGAAAAAATAACCCAAACAGTGTGTTCTGGGAGGTACTTACTTTAGTGATTCCTGAAATTTTCTCCTTTACTTTCCAGCTTTAATTTTATTATCTAAGTATAATTTTCTTTCCTTCCCATGTGTTGTGCATCTGCTCTACAGGCTCCAGCCAGGAGAATAACCATATGGGGACATGAAAATCTCCACTGCATTGCTGCCAGAAGACAAGTTTATGTTCATTCCAAATGGCATCAAAGGCTGCTTGTATATTTTCCCTTTACATCCCTTCCAGTGACTTAAATCTGTGGTGTTGTTTAAAACACACAAGAAAAGAAAAGGCCTGTCAGATTATGAACTGAAAAATACTCCTCATAGTGCTGGAATTTGGATGATCAATGAGTTTTGCTTTAAAGCACTTACAGCATTGAGCGTTTTCTGCTTCTTTCTTTGTCAGGTAGCAATTACTGCACAAGGACAAGCTCTCCTTCTGACTGATCCCAGTACTTTTCTTCATTTTTGCTCATGATAGATTCCTTCCCCAAACCCGCATAGAGGCAATATTCTCTGTAGGAGTGAAAATTATTCTGTTAAAATTTCTCCAGTGTCTGGTGCTCTCATTAGGTAAATGCCTCACCTGCTGCACTACCTTTATCATTCAGTGCTGGTTAGAACTGGTATGAAAATACTGTGTAGGCATTGCTAAAAAAGACAGTCAACATCAACACAGCTTGATCCAAGCTGATGCTGAGTTACTGACTTGTCCTGGGAAGGGGTTGTTACCTCATGTTGGACAAGCAATTGTTGTTCACAATTGCTTGTCATAAAATGAAAGGTTAAAGAAAATTGTGCCATCGTGGACAGGATGGCATTTAGAAAAAGTAATAATAATCAAAAGTCCTGGCTGTACTTGAGCAAAAGTAGCCAAGTACTGATTGCTTTCTAAAGAACTCACACTGTGTGATATATACTTGTTTTTATAAATAGCTATTTGAAAATCCACGCAGACTTCTGGCAGACATGGTCCTCACCTAAAAGTCTGACTTGAAAGAAATTTGGTGTATGGAATTCATTTTCACACAGTAAAATCCATTTTACTTAGAATGAATTCATTGCTAGAGGGGGAAAAAAGCAATACCTACCATTCTTTCCTCTGACACCAAGCCAGGAGCACTACTTGGTCTAGCATGGCTTAAAATCTCATGGCCACAGTGCAGTTCCACAACTTACCTTGATGCTGAACCTTGGTGCTGGTGTTGCCCTCTGAATGATGTTGGCTTCGAGAGATATCTGCAAATAGAAACTTTGCCATAGAAATTTATTTGGATCAGGCTGGAGCTGTCACTTATTATCTCCCTGGGACTGAGCTTCTTTGTAGTATTTTTCCAAAGCTTGATCTGTCCTGCTCACCAGGTGTGGAGAACTTTAACTCTTTACAGAGGAAGAGTCACTTTGAGGAGTTGGTTTCTTTCCCATTGCTTTAAAAATTCCTATGTCATGTTCCCACCATTTTTGTTCTTATGGAGCTCTGTCTCCAGATCCCACTGACTTGCATATTTCCCACTGCCATTTCTTATTTGCCAGATGTGAGACCTTGTGGTCCAGCAACACTGAGTATCCTCAAAATCTATGCCAATAAATACTTGTTCTGAAAGTCAGTGCTCTTCTGCAGCTGAGAAAGCTCAGAAGGCATCAAAAGCCATAAATGGCTACCCACAGTGTCAGCAGGTCATTGTGCTAGTGTTTCCCTCTGCAAGAGGGAGCAGCCAACACAACTTCTCATGGAGTTACAGGCAGGGCTCCGTGGCTGTGGTGGGCTGCACGTCCAGGGTATCAGTCCCTGATTATTAATCTTTGTCCATGTAATATCAGACAAGTGGCAATCTGTAAAAGGCTTATTTCATCCAACCTTAGAAATACATATAACTAATTTTATTTCTATGGAAAACCTGCCATTTCAACTTTTGTTCATATATGATGCGGCTCAGTCCAGAACTGGGAACATGTGTTGCGTGTGAATCATAAATAATCCATTCAGGACTGGATGGGGTCTCAGCAGCAGGAAATTCGTGCTGGTCAATGCTTCTGAAAGGATGAGTGTTCTCCCACTTTTGTGTGTTCCCTTCCTTCCTTCTCCTGTGTTGCATGTCAGCTGAGGCTGGGCAGTGAGTTGTTGAAGTATGGTTATTAAAGAAGAATGAGGGAGACATTCTAGATCAGATGTGCACAGCTCTCCATAATCTTTACATTTGTTGTGTTCTCTATTAGCTTTCACCATGACACTTGGCATTTCCTTAACTGTTAAAGATGTTTTAAATTGATCTTTCTGAACAGATTTTTCTCACTGTCACATCTTCCACTTCATGTCAGACTTCAAACATTCCTGTTCTGGCTCAACCTCAGTATCCTTACAGTACTTGATATGTTTTCTCTGGGAAACAACTGCCAGATTCTAGAATAATTTCCTGTTATTTCTAAATGCCAAGGTAAATACTGAATGTAGCTGGGTTTAGTACTGGCCTCATTATTGTAACCATCCCTTTTCTCCATTTTCTTTTTCCTTAACTTTTGGTTATTTACACTAGTAAAAATACATCTCATTCTTATGGTGTTGAATTATCAGTGTAAATACCATCTTTGATTCTTTTAAGTATTGTCTGTCTATTTTCCTGTACACTAAGGAATGATTTCTTAGTTCTCCCCTCCCTTTGATCTTGAATTCTACTTTTCTCATTAACATTATCAGAACTTTAATTATAAAGCACCACTTGCTATGTGAGTAGTAGAACTGGGCCTTAAAGTAATACATTTTGTCTTTTATCTTTTTATTTCTTTTTTGTACAGCTTTTCTTAGAATTGGCTTCAGAAAGATTATATTCAGAGGAAATGCACATTGAATTATAGTTTGATCAGTGTTCCAGATGCCAGTTATCAGACTTGAAGCAGACTGTACTTGTGGACTGCATTCATCAAATAGGCTGTTCATACCTGTGCTGGGAGACACAGGGAGAGAACAATCAGTTATATTAATCTGTTAGTTAAAGTTGACAAATAATAATCTTTAATATTCTTTCTTTGTGTACATTTCCTCCTGGTTATCTTGACTAGAGAAAACAGTTTGTAGCACAGAAGAATTTTCATAAGCTGATTTTCAATAGTTTGAAAAGATTAGGGATAAGTTGACACAAGCTGTGGGCAAAAATGCTAATCGTGAAATTATGTGTTGCTGAATATCACCTTGTTTTGAACTAAATAAGGTCTGTGTTCCAGCAAATATCTAGGCTGGAGATTCTGCTGCCTACAGTACTGCTTCCATTCTGCAGAATGGAGCCACTATGGAGGGGAATAGCATGGCATATACTGATGTCAAGTGAAATTCCTTTAAAACTGGTGAGAACTTAGCCTTTGTAAGGGCTGATTCAGATAGGTAAGCCAGTTGAATCTATGTGTATATGTGACTTTTTGCATAATTGCTTAAGAGGTACAAGTAATAACAACTTCATTACTTATAATTTCTACAGCTCTATAAAGAATATTTAAATCAAGACTCTGGTTGTGCTGGAAATGCAATTATGTCTAAGTAACAGCTGCTGTTTTACATTAACCTCTGCTTCCACTCAACATGTAAAACTGCAGTATGAAAAAAATGTAAATTCAGTGGAAGTCTCCTAAAGTCAGTAGCAAACAAAAAAAATCCACTTTGTTAAAGGATTTTCTTTGTTTGGAAAATGAAAAGTAACAATGCACAAGAACTTTTAAATCTCTCTACTAATGTGAATTATTTGCATTTGTTTGCTTGCAAAACATTTGCTATGCTGTTTTCCCATGTGCACATGTCTGTTGAATATAACTTTAAAATACCCTTTTTAATGGACTTCCTATAACTTTTATTTATCTAAATTTCAAACAGGTGCTTCAGAATAGGTGCCTGACAGATGTTCTGCTGGGCAAAAGCTGAACCTTGATATGATATGAACCATCTTCTTTGAATGTTCCTCCTTTTTTAGTTTTCATTTTTCTCAGAGAAACAAAATGAAAGAACTTGGCAAGGCAATTCAGCTTGACACTCTGAGGTATTGCATGAGTCATTGGAGGAGATTGGAAGATATTCTCATTCTTGCCAGCAATTCAACCTTTTTACAAAGTTCTTGTTTAGAAGTAATGGGCAACCTTTCCATTACAATTTCTTCCTCATGCTTTAATTCACCAATAGTGCCAGGCTGATGGGCTTCACCATTATAAATACAGCAGCAAGTGTAATTATTTTGAATATTTTTAAGATTTTTTTTTTAACCTGTTCTGTTTTCTATTCATGATTAGTCAATTATTTTCATGGATGGAAAAAAATGTGCTGTTTCATGGGGGGAACACAGTAAATCAAACTAATTAAACTAACTATTGATGTTGGAAGTTTTTTCATGGTATTTCTTACCAAGTTCCCCCTGGACAGGACAACTGAAAGAAAATGCATGAACAAAAAATTTTCAGTTATTTTCTAATTTTAGACTCTATTTCTAATTCTATTTTCTAATTTCTAGATTCCATTTCTTCTCAGCTCTGCCTTCCGTTGCTATTATGTTCTCTACAAATCTCTATGTAGTTAGTCCTGGCTTGTAGTTTGAAAGATGTAATAGCAATTTGGGTTTATGAGTTCTCCATCAGCTTGAAATAGAATTGATACTGTTGTGAGTTAACCTCAAATTTAAGCCTTCCAAAACTTCAAGCCGGATCCCAGTAATCATCAGAAAATCACCTTTGTATTTTAAACAGAATCCTAACTCTCTCTCACACTGCTGTGCTTTTAGCCGCTGCAGTGAATGTGTATGGGGATCCAAACCAAACCAAAAACTAACACAAGCACCTAAACTCAAATTGACGTATCAGCCTTGTGGAGAATCTGTGAGGTGGTAAAAACATTGTCATGGCCTTTGGACTACCAAAGAGCAAGGAGTAATATGACAATTCCTGTGAAATACATTAATGTTTTTCCTTTACCAAGGTTACTTTTTCAAAGTATATTGAGACTGAAGCTCTCAATTAGGCAATGCCCAGAGGGAAGATTTGTTTTCTTTTGAATTTTAGATTAGTTACCAAAAGTAAATGCCCCTCTTCTGCCATCTACAATGTTAAGATAAGTATATATATCATGGCTATGGTGTCCATATGTTGGTTGTGACTGTTCTTCCGCTCAGAAGATTTTGTTGATATTTATTGTATACTTTTAATCCAATCATTTTATGTGGTGTGTGAGAAACCCAGTGGTTACTGGAGACATGGTTTCTAGAGCAGCTTTTTGTGCAAGGTATCAACTCAGCAGCACAGTCACATGGAGAGCCTGCAGTCTCTGTGAGGGTGTGCAGGTTTAGGCTTAAGTAGAGTTAATTTTTTTTGTAATAGCTACTGTGTTTTGGGCAGAGCTGTGCTGCTGAGAACTGCTTGCACAGAGTCAAGGTCTTTTCTGCTTTTCACGCTCCCCCACACAGTGAGTGCACTGGGGGCTGCAGGGGAAAGAGATGAGATGCAGCCAGGAGAGCTGACCCCAAATGACTAAAGGGATATCCCATACCATATGGTATCAGGCTAAACACATAGTGGAAGGAGGAGTGAGGGGAAGCTTTTCAGAATGATGGTATTTATTTTCCCAAGCAACTGTTTCATGTGAAGAAACTGTTGCTGTTACAGGAAGCTGCGCTCTCCCTGGGATGGCTGAGCACCTGCCTCCCCCACAGGAAGCAGTGAATGAATTCCTTGCTTTGCTTTGCTTGTGGGTGCCACTTTTGCTTTCCCTATTAATCTATCTTTATCCCAACTCACAAGTTTTCCCATTTTTAGTTCTCCAATCCTCTCCCTCAGCTGACTGTGAGGGGAGTGAGCAAATGGCTGTTTGGGACTTGGTTACCAGCTTGGGTTAAACCACGTTGGGAACCTGAGTCTGAGAGTCTGAAAAAAACATTCCTCAGAGGACACTTAAACTGTCCCTGAGCCCACATTTGGAAGTTCATTGGTTTCATGATCCATCAGCCTGGTCTCAAAAACAGCTATATGCTGGTACCAAGACATGTGGGTAGGCATACCTAATGCAATTTATTTTAAATCATAACCCTGAGACTGTTCTGTGGATCGATGTCTCAAAATATTAGAGGCTGACATGAATCCAAATAGCTGGATATAGAGGTCGGTGGTATGGATGTTATTGCTGCCAACCATGATAAACAGTCTGTTTTATTGCTTTATTGGGGGTACAAAGCCCACATTCACTCAAGAAATGAGGGGGTTTGGCCATTTGTAATAAATGTTAAATAGATTTTTATCATTTGCAATTTTGGGAAAATCAATACAATATTCCTGCCAATTTGTTACCACTTCTTTAGTTGTGAAAAACAGATGAGCAAATATAGCGTGCATGTGACAGAGTGAGAAACAGGTTCTACTTCAACAATTTTGCTGGAGTTTTATGCCTTAAAACCTGCTTGGTAAGCTGCATGCTTGATTGAAAAGGAAATGGTGTGTTCAGTCGATGTCAGGCCAGTGTCAACATGATGTTCATGTTAGTGCAGATTTAGATGCAGAAATCAAACATTGTTTTGGGGAGGCAGACATTACTGCTTAGCGGTACCCCCAAGCATGGGAACTTACACAGCTTGTCATTAGTTGATTGGCAGTAGATATCTACACCAGTGAGCTGTAAGACAGTCAAGATCTGCTGGATGTACTAATATACCATCTTTGTTTTGGTAACTTAACTGAAAACCAGGAAAGAGAGTTAATGTAAGCTAGGGTGAAATACTCCTTGGCATTCAGAAAGACATGCTGCACTAGAAAAGTCCAGCTAAAGTTAGTGACTTAAGCTGCTTCCTTTCTCCACTGAAACTAGTGTGAAAAAAAGATGGAGCTTCTGATAATGTACTACTTGAGTCACTTCTTTTTCCCCTTTACAATTAAGCTGCAGGAAAAACAGCTGATGTTAAGGATATGTGGTAATGAGAACACACAAAGATACAAGGTCTGACTAATGCTCAGCCTAAGCACTGTTTTTTCTTTAGAGCTGACAAATGGTAAATGACTGGGGAAAGGTGCACCAAGTTAAATGCATGGACATGTTTCTGCTCTACACCTTCTCAGGTTCTGCTGATCTGAGGCTTGAGGGCAGAGGCAACATCAATCCAGTAGTGGTTTCTTGCCTTCAGAAGTCTGGTTTTTCTGATTCCAAAAGCTCTTACACTTTTTCGTTAGGACTTACTTTTCTTCTTCAGTAAATTTTGAGAGTTTTTCTCCAAAGTGCAAGTAGATGCTACGCTATGGAAGATGCTATCATGGTTTTATAGTATTTTTTTTAATCTGTTTGTCCCAAGGCCTAATTTTGCTCAGTCTACCATTCCTGTGTTACGGATTATTGATGAAATATGCCAGTATTATATAGGTTATTGGCAATTACGTTACTTCCTGCTGCTCAGTTTCTTTTACCATATTTTCCAGTTAAACAGTGTAAAAACACAGTTAAAAGCATTTAATTGAAAAACCTGATATTTCATTCCTCCTTGATGAAGTTTCTTGTGGGGGAAAACCCAACAATGATTCCTGTTGAATAGAATTTATTTCTGAAATGGTATTCTTCAAACAAGACTTTGTTGCACAATGGTAGATTTTTTTTTTTAAAGTCCAGAAGAAATCATTACTGACATCCAGTCTTAACTGTTGTGTAGTGCAGAGTGTATAATTTCTGTGAGGTTTTTCCTTCAGCAAGACCCCTGACATTTCTGTCAGTGGAACACCTCATTTTAATTAGGTGCTAAGAATAAAGCTATCAAAGCTATCAAAGAAAGTACCACTGGCCATCATTTGGCAAGTTATTGCCTAAGTTCATGTAATGTGTCCCAGCAAATGATCTCTCAATGAAGTCAGTGACAAAATTCTAGACAAATTAAATAGCCAGTTCTTGGCTGAGAAACTGAACCTAAGATGAACCCATTGTTCTAAGTCCAGTTCAGAAGAAATAGGAAGAGGCTTGTCCATTCAAGATGGTAAAGTGTAATGATTATTGTTCTCAGTTTAAACCGTGTCAGTAGTTTTCTACCATTGTAGTTCAGAGTCATATGATATTATGCTGTGTGCTGAAGTTTTCACCATGCTGCAAATTTTCCCATGCTGCTGTCTTTCAAAATTTCTTTGAGAAATTTGATTTAGAAAAACCCAATATGTATGAAATTGGATGTTAAAAATAGTAAATTCTAGTATAGAAATATATAGAATGCTTCAACAGACCCGCATATCAATAATGTCTGTGCATTAACAAGTGAAGAAATACATTAAGAGAAAATTTGAGGAGTGAAATTGTGGCTGAGGAGCTGATGTTTGTACTGTTTATTCTCCTGAATTTACATCAGACTTGCTTTATTCTGTTCCCTGAACAGACATTAGCAGCCAAACAGGGCATATAAACTGGGTTTGTTTCTCCTGAGAGATTTCCAGTTTTCCTACTCTGACACCAGTTTGCAAATAGGGAAGGTCAATAAACTATTGAAAACCGCACTCCAGAACCAAAGCAATAATGATATCAGCAATTTTGGCTTTCCTCTTACTGGACTTTTCCATTACAGATACCACAGCTACTTGTTCTCCTACAACATCTTTATACAGAAGCTGGTTAGTTGCAACAGAGAATGCCTTTGGATCACTTAGGTTCTTCACCTGAAGAGTAATGGTGCCATTTGAATTTCCTGCATTATTTCATATGGGTATTTGAAAATCTAATCTAACCCTGCACATATTTTCAGTAGTGCTCATCAGGGAAATTCAGGGAAAGCCTGAAATGAAAAACTGGTGGACAGTTTTCCTGATGATTCATGAGGCTGATAATTCTATTCCTCTTCCTTCTTGATTGCAATAAAGCAAATCAAACCAAATCTGTTTGGTAGAAACAGAAGGAAGCCTTTTCAGACAGCCTCCCCATCAAAGGCTGCTGTGTGAACCATGACATTACCATTGCATAATGACAACTTCTCACCAACACCCCACCTGAGACTTGCCCCCTCACTGCAGATACCAAACAAATACTCACGGGTGTGATGTGATTTGCAGTTGGGGATGGGCAAAGGTTTTCTCTAAATAGTAAATCTTTAGTACTTCTAAAGCTTTTCAATCATTTATGTTTAATATAGCAGCAGTTATCAAAGGGAAAATGTCATGGTGATATGTCCAGTAGATAGGGGATGAGAAACCCCATTTAAATTCTCTATGCAATATCCTAGCACAAACATGGATCTTAATTTTCCAGCTTGCAGGCTAGAAAGCACACAGAGAAAGCTCTGAGAATTTGCTGTGAGCTCTGTCTTATCTCTGTGAAGGCACATCCCTTGGGGCAAAGAAGAGAACTGAGGTATGTCTGTTTCCAAGAAAGATGCCCTAACTGTGAGGTTAGAATGTTGCTTTCTTGCTCTTCTAAGAGTTTTTAGAAACAGTCTTTTGGAAGAAGTAGAATGTCCTTCATGGAGAGTAGGGCAGATGGGTACATTTTAGGGTGCTCAGAGTCATATCAAAATACTCTGTAAATATTAAACATCCCTTAGAAAACCCAGCCATCTTGGATATGTAGCTGGGAGAGACAGTCCCAGACTGTTGGTGTGACCAGAGCCTAGAGGACATTTGCACTTGGGTTCTTTAACTAACACCTGAGCTTCCTTGGAAAGGGACCTCTGCGTGAATTTTGTCTCAATCAAGAGTATCTGCTAATTTAAAAACACTGTCCTATATTTCCTTAATTTTCAGCATGAATCAAGCTGCATCATTTAATCAGAACTCCACAGAGTATTCTATCAGTGTAGATCAATTCTGTTTTCAGTGCAGCAATCATTTGAAACCTCAGAATTTTTAGAAAAATTGATCACACATCCCTTTGTGGCTTAAGAAGATAGTATAAGGATCCTGTCTGAAGTTTAACTCAGAGATGTAACTTTGTTTCACACTTTGACTATTAAATAAAAATTCTTTAAGGATCCATTTTTGCATTTGTAGCCCAATAAGAAAATACTATGCAAAGAAAAAGTTTTCTGGACAATTTAATTACTGACAATGTGGACTTGCTATGCTTTCCACATGTTTTATTAGAAAGACTTAGGTCACACTGTATGTACTAGCTAACCACTACCCTTTGGAAGACCTCAACATTTATGGATGTAGACCTTCCTGGAGCAGTGTGGAAACCACAGCAGAAATTGCAGAGGTTACTATACTCTGTTATGCTGAGAAAACTGTGTAAGAGAGGGGTTTGGAACCAAATGGTGATGATTGAGAACTGGTGATTATGTCTCTGAGCTTCTCTTGAATGTCTCTTTGAAAAAGAATGTCTCAAGATTGCCTTGAGGAAGCATAGCTAGGACTAACTCATGCTCATCCTCTCATGTCTAACAGTTGTTTTCTGGTGTGAGCATGCAGTATTAAGGAATAAAGAAAAAAATCTTTGATTTCTGGCATATTTTATGTGTGTGTGTTTTCTGGTTAATTTAACTATCACTCACATGTATTGTGACTGTGCAATGACTTTGAGGGAAATGTCCCATCAACAGATCACAGAATGACAGAATAAGTTGGGTTGAAGGGGACTTCTAGAACACTCATCTGCAGCTGTTTTGCCTTGGGGTTGTGAGGAGTTCCTTTTTCAACTAAGAGAAATTTTTTCCACACCTGTGTGACTTTCTACATGTTTAAAAGTATTGTTCTCATATTTGAGAAGGCTGTCATAGTGACACACCAAAAACGTTTCTGTGCATTCTGAGTAGAGAAACGATTTTGCCTGGAAGAGTGAACATAGCAATAATAGCCATAAAGATTACTGCGGTTTTTGCAGAAGAGGTTTCTGAAACAGCCAGAGTGGTCTGTCAGATGGAACAAAGCATTCAAATGAACTGGTTATAAAAATAATGCTAACATTTAATTTTATGAATGCAATCCTTGAAACTTTTTCATCACTGTGAAGATACAGAAAATTACAAAGCACAATTGTTTACTGCTACAGAAGTAATAGAAGCACACTAAACCATCACCCAAAATCATTCCCACAGCTCACTTGTTTGGGATAACAAATTATTCTGTTCTGTTTTACAATAAATGAAGCATTTTGGTACAGCAAAAGTTTCATGTACTGCTGGTATTAGTTCCTTTTGCAACCACACACCAAAAAAAAGGCAAAATGGAGAAAGGGCAAATTATTTTCTGTAACTCTGGATGCCTCAATAATGAAAAAAATTTGTAAAAATGTTGCCAATACATACAGCTTAAATGAAAAATCTAGGTGTAATTAATGGTGGTTTTCAAGAACACTTGAAAAGTAAAAAGCCTTACTACATGCAAGAGGTTTAAACTTGGAGATGTATTTTTATTTATGAGTGGAAATGAGAGTGCAACTATAGAGATATTGCTTTATTAACTAATACTTTTAAATGAGATTAAATGTATATTTCCACCATTTGTCCATTTCATAAGCTGTGTAATATATCAGAGAATCCTACGGGTAGTTACTTATTGTTCTTCTTTTGCTCAGAGTTCCAGATGTTTCATCCTCTAACTTTTGAATGAATTAAAATTTTGAGCTTTATGTCCTCAGGATGATGATTTCCATAGTCTTCAGCTGCATGAATCCTAAAATAATCTCCATTTTATAGGAAATACACTGAAGATTTAGTACATCTGGTAAGATGGCAAGTGTTTTTAAAGCTCATTGAAAAATATAAAGATCTTCTATATATAATTTTCAGGGAGACATTTCCTTCATCATACTGTGTTGTATGCTTTAAACTACATTTCTAAAATTAAAACCTCTTTGTGTAATATGTCTTGAGCTTTATTATTCATTGATTTTCCACTGGAGCTTAAATTATACTAAAATATGATTACTGTTTAAAAATTATGAATGTAATCTTAATTTTAAAACTACCATAGTAAAATAAAACGTAAATAAATATAAATTTTGCTAGAAGATTTCACAGTGTGTTAAGATAAACAGTCACTGTGATTCTGTGAAACACACAGTTTAACAAAAGATTATTTATGAGGAAATTAGGATATATCACAGAAATATGTCTGTCATTTCTTTGCATGAAAAGTAGAATCCATTGAGAGATTCAGCCTTTTTTTTTGTACAAACTTGAGGTGTTTTGAGAAACAGTGTTTTCTCTGTTACTCAGTCTTAGTGATGTGAATTTCTTAATAGTTGTGGAAGGAAAATTTAAATGTTTTTCTTCTAGTGTAAACTGTCTTGGACAGGTGGAAGAACTTCTGAGTGATGGCTCTTTTTATGCTAAAATCTAAAGTTAATGCTAATTGCACTTTTAGAAATGGTAATGAACAACTGATTTAAAAGTAACAACGAAACAAAAACTAGGTTGTATTTCTGCATTTTAAAGTTGGTTATATAAAGGCATTGAAATTTATGATGAGTTTTAATGGAGGAATTAAAAATGAAAGAAAAAGTATGTGGTATACCAAGAGCTTCTCCCTCATCAATGCTGGAAATACATCTGTCTTAATATTGCTCTCATTTTAAGTGACTTCACTTTCACTTATTCCCAAGAAAGATGATTGCTCTATCTCACCCATTTCAGGGTTATGAAGGCCCTTCCATTTGAAATTCAGAGTACTTTGTTTGCCTAATAAAAGCCTTATATAAAGTCCAATTTCTACATTTTCTTTCCCGAATCCTTCTGTGATCCTAAGCTCCCCTGGCAGCATGAGGACTGACTGAACTACACTCGGGGAGAACATTGCAGATGTCTTGAGCAATTTATCTCAATGGGCAGTACATTCAGATTATTGCCCAACATAACCCAGTGGTGATAAGTTTGGTCATCTTCTGACCTTGCAGGTCAGATGGTATTGCACAGGCAAAACTGCTACTTTGATATTGTATATCTAATAATCATAAGATGTGAGATATTTTAGCAACTGTGCTCTCCAAATAACACTTGTCCCTGGCAGCTCTGGCTTGCGAGCAGGATAGAAATAAAATTAAGTGGGACAATTCATCTCTCATCAAAGAAGGCAGAAAACATTTTTTCTTTTTTTTCCACTGTTACTTTGCTGTTTGGGGAAGAATGCCTTATTCCTTATGGACTCTCCAATTACTTGAAGAGCTCTAAACCTCGTCCAGATGGAGTTCCATGTGATGCTGAGTAAACAAAGTTGGCTCTGGCAGCTGTGCTTTTCAGCACTGTGTAACTACAGGCCAGGTTCAATGACACACAGGGTTGCCTTCTGCAGCACTGAAGCCTATGTAGATTAACTGCTACATGCAACAGAGGAGAGTGCTAGACCTAAGTGTATGTGTAGTCATCCTGCACAGAAATGGCTGCCTCCTCTATTCTCTGGTCTTTTGATAGTGCCTTACTGATAACCTGTTTGAAAAATACGAATTAAAGGGGTTAATATGCCTCTGTCACTACAAAATGTAAAACAACATTCAGTGCTGCATACAGACAGGCTTCAGTCTGCTTATACTCATAGCAAACAAAGCATTGGTAAGTTTTTATTTAACAATATAAAAATTGTGGGGTGAGGGAATCCACTCAGACTTGCAAAGCATTAAGAAAAAACAAGTATCTTAACAGCCAATATTATTCCCTTTCATGTTAGCTTAGAGCGTTTCTATAGAGACAAGTTTTCTTTTTACTTTGCTTTAGAAAATCTTGTCTGACAGTCTTTTAGAGGATACTGAGGATGGTAACTATTGGAGGAAGACTGAAGAAAGAAGTTACTAGGGCTGTGAGCTATTGTGGTTGCTTTTGCTGATGACAAAGCAACATGCACACAGAAGGAGAGAGAGGGAAAAAATAACAGCACAGACTGAAAATTTAGTTTTTGTTTCTGGCTCATGCTTCAAATCTTACAGTTAAAGACAGGCAGAGCACCTGGTCTCCTCACCCATTGTGAAGTGTGTCAAGTATCAACATGCTTATTAACTATGCTTTTAGCTGCCTTTTTAACATGGGAGGTGCTCACAGCAGTATCACAGAAGCAAATAAGAAAAGCAGCTGTAGGAGACAAAATGGAAGGAGATAGGAGCATCAAAAGGAGAAAGGCAACAAAAAAAAATTCATATGAGAAGAGAGGGTGGTAAAACCTTCTCTTTAGCTGGTTCCTTTCACTTATTTACCTAAAGAAACCATAAGTCTTTTTTTTCAATCTCTAGTCAGACCATCTCTCATGAAGGAGGGGAGAAAGAAGGATACTGATCCTGGATGCTCCTTGTAGCCTACCCACCTCCTCAAACCCTCAGATTAGAAAAACGGTAAAAAACGAATGAAGTAGCTCTTCTTTTCATCAATTTATTGACCAGTGTGAGTTAAGTTCTAGGATAAAATTTTAGTTAATTCATTTCCATATCTATACATCTCATGTTCACTAGTTATGATAATAAGGTAGTTAATTTGATTTGAGTGCCCTTGAGTTTTGCTAAATGTTTTCTCTACCATGATCTTTTGATGACATTTCTAACCAATTTAATCTTACAAGTGAAATTGTACTTTCATTATTTGGACAAATATTATGTAGCCCTTGTCTTAAGGAATGTAATTGCATTAATAGAGCACTTTCATTTTGGGATTCTAAAGAAAATTAAAAAACACTAAGTAAACCACTAGTATCTTGGCATCTTCCTGAGAGCATGCTAGTGTTTTTTTTACCCCCTCCCTCCCTCTCTTTTTTTATGAAATAAAAATAGTACTCAAGGAGATGATGCAACTTTCTGAAGATCTTTCAAGATGTTGGTGGCAGAGCCTGGAGCTCTTGGCTCATGTCCTTGTAATCCAGGCAATTAATTAATATCCTTTAGGGTACTGTAACTAAAAGACAAACATTTGTAGCCAATGTAAGTAAGACTTAATTTTAATTAAAACTTTTTTTTTCTTTTTAATTTGCTCCTGGGCTCAGAAGCATAACTATATAATCTTTCACAAGGAGGCCCTTTAAAAGCCTAACTTCTTTTAAAATGACATAGTCTTGTTTCATGGTTGCAATTTTAAGTAAGCAAATCTAAAATAGTCACGAGGCAACATAACCAGCTGTTTGGTATTTCTGTTGAGCACTGTGCTATTGTACTAGATGCCATCAGCATTTTGCAAGCAAGTGTGATTAAATACAAAATGAAGAGTTTCAGTGTAGCAAGTACTTGTATTTTTATAAAGACTTGCTAAACCAATATTTTCCTTATTTTTCCCCTAACAGCTGACACAGAGGTGGTTGGGGATCCATTGCAGTGATCATGGCAATACTGCTTTCAATTTTATATCTTCCCAGAATTTAGAATCTCTATGGATTAGATTTTTTTAAATACAGAGGTGGAGTTTGTTCCTTAATAATATGCAATGCACTGACTAAAATACAAGCAAATAAGAGAGAAAAATCCTCTCATATCAATATTATCATATTAAAATTATTTGTTGTATGACTATACACTGAAGAGCAAGAAATTACTAAAATTAATGACAAGTATTTCAATTAAAAAAACTCCAAATAACCAAACACCAGAAAACTATTAAGAAGAATAAGGTGACCTCACAGAAAACTAAGTTAATCTGTCATCATACAAGAGATTTTCTTTCTTTCTGCTCCCTGTCCTGGAATATAACATAGAAATAGGTGGAATATATTTCTGGTTAACAAAACAACTCTGTGGGTGCTAAACATATCACACCTTTGTTTTGTATTGGCTAGTGATGTGCTGCCTTCTAGCCCCTAGTTGATTATTATCAGTTAGATTCATAGGTGGATTTTGCTGAAAATGTGTTTGTTGCTGTGCTGCAGTCTCTGCTGCCTCTCTTGTATCTTGCACATCTTGGAGAATGTCACTGAAGGTGCTGCAAAAGCTGCTCGACACAACGTCCTTAGTCAGTAAGCGAGGCTGATGAGATGAGCTGCCTAAAAGGCAGCTGAGTAGTGTGGTATGGGGAGACATAAGACACTGATAAAGAACCATTTTGTGAAAACAGCTGAGGGTTTTTTCCCTGTTTTTCTTCCCCGAGTGTGAAGAGTGCAGAAACGTGTGCTGCTTTGCTGGCATTTATTTTAACTGGATCAGAAGGTAATGTCTACACTTGTATTAACAGTAGGGCATCACAATAAGAAGTAGTACAATTAAAAAAAGAAATCAGCATTTTCTTAGATGCTGACTTAGTGTGTAAGTCATTAGGAGAACAGCCATCTGAGTCCACTGCACTGAAGGCATTTTTTCTTACCCATGTTCTTGCCCAGTAGTGCTGAGATGATGTCTGAGGCACTCTGTTACTTAAAACTGACATCCTGATAACGAAAAAAAGTTCTGGTGAGTCTGATCTGATCCTCAATATATGGGATCTCTTGGGACAGGCTGGAAGGAATTGCTGTATATCAAGAACAACTTTTAGTTTTTCAATTTTTTGCGAAGAAATCATGTTTATTTTTTGGATAATTTCCTGTTACCATAATCTATATGTTTCAAAGAGGCTTCTGTAGGTGTATATGGAACAGAGCCCTATTGTACTAATTTTACAAACTCAGATGCTCGGACCAGGTAAAGGCCTCGGTACATTCCCAAGTGTAACTTTAAATCCATACTAGATTTCCTTGTTTAACACCCTCTCGCCATTCACCTGTTATCACTGAAGGTGTGGAAAACAGACACTTCTATGCACATCTCACAGTATTTAAATGTCTTTGCAGGTATTTCCAGAACTGTATAAATTTTTATTTAGGCAAGCTCCTATGTCAACCTTGCTTGTAGATACTGACAACCAAGATGTATCTCATGGAAATCTTCCTGGCATTAGTAGTATAGATAAAAATGCTCTTCCTCTCCTCATAGTTCCATACATAGAAAACTCTTCAAAGATTTGGGAGCACTTCCTATGAGGTATAAAACGAATCAAAGATATTTCAGAAGTGAAGAATCAGATCCACTGTGTCCTTCACCTGCCTTGCCAACTGGTCTACATGTGTTGCTGAAAACATGCCTCAGTTGAAACAGACGCATGCCAGAATTTTGAAATTATGCCATTTTCACATCTTCATTTCCCATCTGAGTAACAACAATCAGATTTAACACAGGAGAATCTCAAAGACTGCTGGAGAAATCTCATTTTTTGTATGGAACCCAGTGTCACCCCCTCCCAAACAGTGGTCTAACAGTAAGGATGACAATTCATTTGCCTCTGTGAGAGATGTGGAAGGTAACTGCAAGTAATGTGAAGTGTTGTGTGGACATTATCTTTTCAATTTTTGGGTTTTTTTAGTATACGTGTATGTAGTGGATACATACAATACATATATGCACTATATATACTCAACTGTTATCTCACTAGTATAACCTTGACTTCCACTTATGGCTTTCCTTTCCAAGCTGACATTGCTCTTTCTGGCACTGCGTGGGCACATGTATGTATATTCATCAGCAAAGAACATATATGAAAATAAAAGCTCAAATGACTTGCCTTAGAGATTCTATTTTACGAAATATACGTTGCAGATAATCTTTTATTCTCTATGAAACTGGAATAATTATTAGGGTAAAAAACAGGCAAAACTATGGTCAAATATTTGATGGAGTTTTGGGGGATATTTTTTGCAGACTTGCAATGTTAATGGAAATTTCTAGCTGGATCTGCCATCATTTGACCTTTCTTTCCCCGCCCCACCCCCCAATTTTTTCACTCTTTGTTCATCTCTAGATTTTAATAGAGTTTGAAACCAAACCAAGTCTCAGTCTGTAGATTTTAGTGTAACTTACTCTAAATGGAAGGCAAAACAATCCAAATCTTCACAAAAATCCACATGCTATTGCTTTAACCAGAGCTTTAATGGACCCTGTTACACAATATTACTTCTTACCAAGACTTGCAAAATGAATACTGCCACTTTTCATCAATGCTGCTCCAGCAAAATGGGTTCTGTGGATATGCCTGTCCCAACCACTAGCTTATCTGTTCATTACGTCTAATATATTTATGGAAGATGAGGAATTTAAGACATAAGGGTGAAGCTAAGGTTAAACTTTCAGCCATTATTGCTCTTCCTGTCTTGCACAATTACTTCATTTCAAAACCATATCTGTTCCTTAACACTCTGCTTTATATTCTGCTTTCTTGTAATGGCTTTAACTGGAGATACAAGTTCAGCAGAAAGGATTTTCTCTTCTTGTCTCTGTAATCCAGGTGTAATTTTGTGAACTTGGAACGTTACTTTATAAAAACTCTTAGTTTTATAGTCCAAACCTTGTGTCAGTTTTTTGGTATCTTCCTTAGAAAATAGATTTAGAAACTAAGAAAGTTCCTTCATTTACTTTAGAATCATTTGGTCTTCTCCAAATTCCTTCAGTCTATGAAGTATCCTTATACTTACAAAAAGTCTGTTCTCCCTATAGATGACCTACCACTTGCATTTCATGTCCAATGGTCATATTTTTACCTTTATCTTAGGGTGTCAATCTATTATGTAAGACAAGAAGACTCAATCATAATGCTGAAAAAGATTACTGGATAATGTCACTGCGATCATTAGAATTCAAATATTTAATTTTTATCAGGTGCATATTCTCAGGTTTTCAGGTTTCTCTTACCGAGATTTAGGTGGTGGTTCGAGATGGGGTGGTTCGAGTGAGTCTTTTTTGCCCTCTGAAGGCTTTGAGTCTGGCATGAGAATGAAGCGGAGTCTCAAGGTCTTGTTGTTTCTTGGTTTCTCGCATTGTTTATTAATTCTTATCTTACAAATTTCTCTGTGCCTGGCCAAGATGTTCACAGCAGCTCAGACACAGGGTGACTCCCCTTACAAATTTCTCTGTGCCCGGCCAAGGTCGTCACAGCAGCTCGGGCACAGGGCGACTCCCCTTACAATGGGATGTTGTTACCTTTTATACAGAAAATTACGTGTACTTTATTTACAATTATGTGCCAATGCCTATCACCTATACTAAAAGGGTTGCCCCTACTCTGACTCAATCTTTTTGAACTACTTTGTGCCACGTCACTGCAGAAGATGGATGCCAAGGGAGAAGAAGAAGAACCCAGGGCACCACCCCAAAACCTCCATCTTGTCCCCCAGTCAGCTCCATGCTAAAAACCCAAAACTACAAAATTTTCCACCTGGTGATTAACTACTGTCTGTCTGTTACACCTTTGTGACTTGCAATTCTTCTCTGTGTTGAAAGCTTTTTCCATGGACTGAAATCAAAGCCTGTGTCTTTCTGGGCTCTGTACCAGGCAATCCCCCTGGACAGAACTCCCTGTCCAGGATTCAAACCCTCTTTCTCGGGTCCCAGACCTCTCTACTGAGGTCTGTGACCATCCAGGGCACCCAGAGGAATGCTCTGGACTCCGACATATATTTTTGTAACACTGAATCTCAACTTTAGCTGTTTGTCAGACAGGATTTTATGCAGTAGTGGGAAGGGACTCCAAACTCTGGTCTCTATGCAGCAACATTTTAGAGCTGCTGAACTTTGCCTTTTGTCTTTCATTTCTCACAAGTTTCCTCCCTCCATTCCTTTTGACAATGCCTGGTTCTCAAATACTCTTTTGAAATAATATGAGTAAGGCAAAAAGTAATTGGTAATTTCATACCTATTTTCCAGTTTAAGTAAATGTCAATGCAAATGTAGAATACTATTCTGCACTGGAGTAGTTAAAAAGGAGGAGGTTTGAGTGCTTTGTTTTCTTTATAACAACAATTCCATCTGTATTACAGGAAGAGCAACGTCATTTCAAAATTCAATATGAAGACCTATTTCATTTTGGTTAATAAAAAACCAAAACTGCAGAATAACATTTTCTAACAGATAATTTACAGAGTAAGTTTTATTTTCTATTATGGTATGTTTTTCATAAAAATTCTAAAATTGCCATCTAGGATGTATTGTACCTCCCATTCTGAAGAATGGCATCTCAGAACATTTATTTTTAATGTGCAGTAGCTTCTGAGAGTTCAGGGTTATTGCTATGGTAGTATAGTTTTTCAAAAGGAATATTAAAAGTAGAGGAAAGGAGTGCAATCACTCTGCAGTAGGAACACAAAATCATATGGTTCAGTTTAGAAAAACATGTTAAACATTGACATATTCTGGCAGTAATAGAGTTTAACAGCCATCATGGTGAGTCAGAGCTCAGTAAATTGAAACAATGAGAAATACAGCTGAAAACTTATGACCTACATTTCTAGTGACTGGTGATTGGGAGCCTGGAGCCCTTGCATATTCAAGGCAAAGCACAGTGAAGGGGACTAGGTCTAAAAAACAAGATCTCTGACATGTCTCCAAGACTGAGTTACTCAAAATCAAGTCTCGTTTTTTCAGAAGTGCATCACACTCTCACATCTGATTAAAAAGTAGTGAGGAAATAATATCATTAGAATGCATATACTGCTACTTTTACTGAACTCTTTGACCTTATACAGTTAATTCATTCATATGGCAAAGTCCTACAATGTTGATGAAAGAAATGCTAAAATAGCTTTTAATCAACCTCCATTGATCTACATGACTTTTCATCATTTGGGCACTTGGCTCTCAATGCCCATGAAACTTGGAGCATTCACTGTAGTGTATTACCTGCCTACAACTTCTGCATGGATATCATATATATTCTTATATGTAAAAATGATACAATCATAGAATGGCATGGGTTGGAAGGCACCCTAAAGATGCTGTAGCCCCAACCCCTGTACCACAGACAGGAACACCTCGTCAGGGGCCAGGTTCCTCAATGCCCCATCCAACCTGGACTTGACTACTGACTTCCTTGCCTTCTCTGGCTTCCTTGCAGGCCTTCTTCAGGTACTGGGAGGCTGCTATGAAGTTTCCACACAACCTTTCCTTCTCCAGGTTGAATAGCCCCAACTTTCTCAGCTATCCAACTTCATCTGTATTTACTTTACAATCATCATTCTTAATCTAGTTTATAATCAACGTTTACTTTATAATCATCTTGTTAACAGGCTTGCAAAACAGTCAGACTGATGTAAAAGGAGTATTTTATAGCAGAGGTTGAGCTCCAACCCATGCAATGAACCAGCAGTGAGCCTAGTTACCATCCAAGAAAGGCCATCCATACCCCTGCAGATGCTTCTGCCAGAGGACATCAAATCTGGTTTTGTTCCAATGCACACAAAATGTGTATCCATGCGCATAAAATGTAAAGATATAAAGGCACATTGTGCATATATTGAATGCACTGAAAAATGAGGTAAACTTAAATATCAGAAAACAGGTATAAGAGCAAAGAGAATAGATTTTAAGCCAGTTAGACCTTCAGGGCTGAAGGGGTGCTTGCAGTTGTCCCAAGTTCTTATGGTATTCACATACATTTTGCATCTGGGCCTTGAGAACCCAGTTTATGTTTTAGCCTCTCTCTAAGCCCCCTGTATGATAATGGACAGATAGGGCCTCTATAACAATCTTAACTGTCCTTGCAATTGTTGCAGACAATGACCATGTCATTTTGAGTAGGAATATCTGTGGATACTAATAGTATCTGTGGATACTAAGTTGGATACTTCTAGGAAGACCAATATGTTTAATTTTCTTTCTTCTACAACATTCAGACATGTTTTCTCCTCAGTTCTGAACTGTAATATGTTTCCTAGAAAAGCACAAACCACACTTAGCTCCTAGAGTGGTAGTTGACACCAAAATTCTCACTGCTGACAGGACTGACTGCAGAGATCTTCTCTTTAATTTGTTTTTCTATCTCTCCTCTCTCATGTGTGTTTCATAGTCGTTCATGTAAGGGTTTCTACTGTGTTGTGTGTTGACCTTCTCCTTTTGTGTTCACAGATTCTCCATCTGATGGCTCTGCTTTGTTTTCTCACATCTCTTGGGAGAGATCCTTTTTTTAGGAGGTCCTGATTAAGGCCCCCTGCCCGTGTGCTGGTTAAGATGTCTGATCCCTTTCCCCATATGCATGAAATGTTCTTTGATGAAATGAACCTTATGATTGCAAAGCTTAAATATTTGGAAAAGATATGAAATACAAGGATATTTATGGACATTAGTGAAATGAGCAGTTTCATTTCTAAATCATCCATGTGTAGGAAGGAAAAACTTGAGTTTGTGCAATAACCATATGATTATGATCAGTACATAATGATTGCGTTTTATTATTTGTGATTTTAAGTTTGGTTTAACTGCTTTTTTCCCAAGTGGCTTCTACCAATGAAATCCCACACACACAAAAAAGAAGTAATGTGTTTGATGCATTTTTCTACCTTGTCATGTTGAAATGAGCTTTGTCTCTAAGATTTCAGGCTTTATATCACTGAATAAATCTGTGTTCCCTGAAGGGCTGTTATTGTTTGTTTGTTTGTTTTTAATTTTAGTTATTTACATTACTGGTTTTGACTCTGGCGACTTTATTTTAATATATTTTCTTTTTTTTTTTTAGTATTTCTCTGTTCCTTAAAAATATCCAAGCATCCATTTGCTCAGTAGCAGCCAATTAAATGATCAAGCATGTGATAAAATGATACCGTGCAGTTGGGCAACTTAAGAAAATGTAAAATATGTATTTATGTCCTTGTTCTGACATTTAAATCAGTAACACTTCTGCCTCCTTAGGTTAATGCTAACTCATGACACATATTCTGTATCTTCTAAAATCAGATTTAATACCAACTTAACATTATGTATTTATTACTGTTTATCTCAGTTATATTTATATAACTGAGCTACAAGTAAAAGACTGAGTTTTTATATCTCTGGGCTATTTAGTCTTTCATGCTTAAACATTTACTTTAAAAGTTGAACTGGAACAAGAATAAAGAAAGAAAGAAATGAAAAAAATAGAAAAATAAAGGTAAGATGATGTTTTGTCTGCTCCTTGAAGTAAATTTATAATAATAGGTGGTGGCAGTTGTTGAAGAATGTATTTACTGTTTCTGTGAATTCTTGAAAGCTACTAACTCAGCCTCAAAGTAAATAAAATTCCCTTTTCATCTTCTCCATGTTTTAGTTATCTGAAAAGCACCATACAGTGCCTGTGTTATATTTTAAGAGCCATCTTCAAGTTATTCTACTTCAGTTTTTCAGGCCATTGTCAAAAACAATTTTCTACTTTTTTTTTCTCAAGATATCCAGTCTCTGTGTGAGCAAGGTATCCTTGAGCACATTGCCACATCAGAAGGCTGATTATGATCATGAATGCTGGTGCTGAGTCATTTTCTTTCCTTTCTTCTTGGGTGGAGCTGAAAGATCCCTATATAGGTTTCCAGCTACCCTAATATTGCTACTGCTGTATTATTCCAGTGTAAGTGAGAATCTACCTCTGGCTAAACCCAAAAGTGAGTGCTTCGGAGAGAGGTGCTCTAGTAGAAAGAGATTGCAAGAGTTAGATTTTTCTGCTCAGGGCTGTCATTTGTTCACAATTTCACCTTGAGCAAGAAGTTTAAACTACGCTCTGTTGCATGTGACTTATCTGAACAGTTGTTGAGGTTCTCAATAGGTATAAATCTTCCTTACCTCCCTGTTAAAAAAAACGAACCAACCAACAAAACCCCAACATCCCACAGGAGTCTTAATTTCTTTTCCTTCCCTCCCCGCCCAAAGCAAATATGAGAATAGATTGTCTTTTGGCCAAATTCTATGCCAAGGCAAAACTGAACCACAGAGGGAAATGAGATGGAACCTTTGCTTGTTTCTGACACTTAAAGCAATGAGCTTCTACTCAGAACAGATGAGAGACTCTCTGGAAATGAACAACCATTCTTCCTGGCAATTCCTAGTGTAAGCCTATTAATCATTCCATTTGTTTACATGTTGTGAAACAGAAGTGTTGATAAAGGATTAGAGAGCCCATGGTGCTGAAGTAGTCCTTCACTACTGGGTTATTGATGTAAATCTGGCTGATTAAATAATCTTCTGGGAACTGATAATAACTAAAAATTGTGTGAAAGAGAAGCTTCATCAAGAATTTTCTACAACCTTTCACATGATTGCCATGAGAATTTCTCCAGCAAAATTATGCTACAGGGTGGGTGCAGGACCCTCTCCAAGCCAGAATTTGGAGATTGTGGTGCTGCAGCCAGGAAGGAGAGGATGCTGTTTCAGTGGTTGGAATTCCACTACCGTTTCACTGGCATCCAAGCAGCATGGAACTTAACCTGCCAAAAGGCTGTTGAATATGGAATGGATTTAACATCTCTTGATTTTGCACTAGCTCTACTTATTAAGGAATTTAAACACTTTTTCTCTTCTCAAATTTCTGTGAACAGAAGTAAATACCATATTGCCTTTCATTATGAGCAGAATGAATCATTTATTGAGTGCTCCATAATAGCACTTAAGCCATAAGACACACTTTCCTGACAAATTGTGATGTCATGCTTGGGTGGGAAAAGTGACAGAACAATTGAAAGAAAGAAATGAATCATTGTCAGATTTCTCTAAAGTAGTTTCTTTTTGGATAAAATAGAATCATACTACTTGTACATCCTTTTCTTTAGAATATGAATGGAAGTCACCCAGGAATGGAAGAGTTTTTCACTATTATTCTAGAAAATAAAATTTAAATCTTGCATTTCTCACTGGTGTTATTTAAGCACTCTAATTGCATCCAAATACAACTCCTATTTGAAGAAAAACGTAAATCCAAGTGACAGTGATTTGTAGACACCTGAAAATGAGAATAAAAGTTTGGAAATGGTGAAGGGATGAGAAATGTGTATAAGTTAGCCAGCTTATACAAATAGAAATTACCTCCTTTGCCTCTTGAATCTAAAGAGAAACTTGTGAATTCAACTTTACTTTGCTTCCCGTACTGGCAACAAAAGCATTTCAGCAGGAAGCAAATTCAGGAGTACCCCCAAAACTGTAAGCGCCCAGTTTGAATTTATTAGATATTTGAAGGGATTGTTTGCTGGTTTTCTAGATAATTTTCCTTCAGACACAGTAACAGAGAAACATACTGATTCTTAGCATCTCTTGGATAACAGCTGTAATTATTCAAGGACATGCATTCAAAAATGGAGAAAAGTGAAATCAGCAGACTTTGACATTTTGACCGGTTTATCTAGATTGTTCTATTCTCTGCACTGAAGCTTACAGTCTTTAACAGTGCATCTTGGTAAAGCACCCAATCTTTATCCTTTCAATGTATTTATTGCCTCTACTGCATTATGATTGCCAGGCCAATTTAAAAAGAAATCATTATTTGATAGAATTACAGATTCTTCAATTACCTCCAGATTTTTTATCTGATTTGCCGCCTTGAGGAATACAGTATGCCAGACAGATTGCATTGGGAGTTTTAAAAACCCATTTATTCCTTAGCACCTTCATAGCATTTTAAAAGTAATAAAAAAAAAAGTTTCACTTACTTGCATTCCATCTCCTCTAAGTATGCTTCACAAGTTTTCTTAAATTTGTTCTGGCTGCTATTACATTGATTTCTACTTTACCCTCTATCCCCTTTCCAGCATTCAAGAGAGACAGCTGGTTGCCTGTTGATTATGACAGTGACTTCCACTTCTCATTTCTTGTCTTGAACCAAGTGTTTCAAACTTCTTGCTGATTACTGTAGGATAGCTTGTATGGCACCCAGCTGTAGTCGGTGCTTTAGCTAAGGAAATCTCTTTCCATTTAATGTGATTAGAGCTATAACAATTTACAATAGTTTCAAAAGTTTGGTAAGAATGATATTGTTGGGGGTAAATACTTTGAAGCTGAAAGTAGGATGCAAGAAATAGAGAGAGTTGGAGAAATAATTTCATTATTTCCTTTCATGACCTAAATTTTTAATTGACATCTGTGGGAAGATGTGATTGTTGTGTTCCAATCTGGTGTTCTGTGACTGTGTTAAATTTCCTGTCCACTTCTTAAGTTAAGGAATGTCTTTTTTCCTCTGCTGAGAAAGGTAAGGAAGCAACCTGGTGTATTGTCAGGAAAGTATTTTTTTCATGAAATGTATAATTTACTTGATTGTTTGCTATATCAAAGTGACATCAGTGAAGTTATACCAGAGAAGAAAGAGACTTTGAACAGAACTAAAAAACAGTGAATATATTTACATGTTGTATGAGCTAGGAGTCTTTTTGACTTTAGAGATGAAAATAAGTAACAAAAACATCGTGAAATAGCATGTTGACATTTGACATCAGAGAAAGATGATCTCATCAAAGATGAAATTTTTAATTTGGGTTTCTAAAGTAGGAAGTGAACCACAGGCAAAAAAAATCAGTCCATTTTCATATTTTCCCACAATGTTACTCATGAAAAAGGTTGATTTACATTAAAGTTGAAGTCATATCCTTCCTAACTAGATGTTTAACCCTGTTCATAGAATGTGAATTGAAATTAAAAGCAGAATGCTTTCCACAAAAAAATAAAAAGTGGGTGATGCTGCAGACTGCAATTATCTGGTTATGAGTTTGCACAATCTCTCTCCCTCCCTGAATACTGGTTACTCAGTATCCAGGGAGGGAGAGAAAGATTTTGCAAGCACTCCAGTCAAGTGTAAGTATAATTGAGTTTGTCAGCATTTTGGCATTAGCCTTTTCAGATGCCTCCTCTCTGAAGAATTGGTTCAGAGAGCAGTTCCTCTCCCTCATGCTCATTAGGTGAGGGCTTGGAAGTCTTCATTCCTGGGTCAATTGCTCCCTGCAATTGGTTTCTTCTTCCAGCCTTCACGTGGCTACTCCTCTCTCTCTGCTCAAATTATTTTCAGACCTAGATTACTGTTTTACTTTTATACCTGCTGTCCCCACCACAGACTTGGTCCCTATTCTAAGGGCAGCATATCCATAACGATTTCTCCATTTCTACTGGGCTTTGTTATAATTATTTAGTCAAGCCTACCCAGGTCTGGATCGCACCCAGATTAGCCATTTCATAACCCCCTCTTTTTGGGAAGGTGTCTTCAGGTTCCCTGTGTTTTTAAAGCCTGTGGCCTAATAGGATCCCATCTGGCTAAGATCTGTAGCTCCTCCCACAATGAAATCCTCTTAAGTGTGGTGATGCACAGCAAGATTGGATTTTCAGTTTCAGTGAAATAGATTAGAGTAATATTTATATTTGTTACTCTAGTAGTTTTACAAACTGTTTCAACATCTCCTTTGCAGAGACTGCTGTTCTGCAAATATCACCATATACCATGGAAGATATTAGTGGCTGGTATCATGGAAGTGTGCTCATTTATTTTTGCTGAACATCTACCCCATGCATGAAATTCTGGCATGCATTAAGCACAGTTTCTTTTTGCAGACCAGTAGATTTTCTTCATAAAAGTCTTCTTTATGCACTTGGTAGGGAATTTCAGTATGGCCATACTCTGAATTCATTAGTTTCTGTGTAAATCTGGAGTCAATTCTGAAAGTGTCAGTAAAGTTGTCCTGTATTAACTTCAGTGTCACACTGATGAGGATGCTGCCTGCTGTCTGTCTTGGTGCTACATTCAGTCCATCACCAGTCGTGCATTTTCAGTTGATGGGATTGCCCTTTCCCCAGCTGCTTCCCTGACAGATGGATTCTGTAGTTACTTTAAAATACTCCAAATCCCAGTGGATAGAATAATTAGTCTGGTCATAGCAACAAGCTTTCCATTGACTGCTGGGCCAGTCTGTGTTTAAACTGCCATCCATCTCCTAGGCCTTTCTTGCTGCCAGCATGTCAGCTGACATTATCCCTCCTGCTCAATGGAATGAAACTGGACAATACTGGCCTCCTGCCAGCTCAGCATTTCATCACCAACTCACCTCCTAGAATCTAACTTTTTTGTTGGAAACCATTTTATTCTGCCTCAGCCACTTTCATTTAAAACTCTTCAATCTCCTAAGCAATAACCTTTTCCATCTATGTGCTATAATATTTTCTTAAGAATTTATGATTTTTTCATTCCTCTCTCCCTTCCTAGTTGTGAATTGCCCATATTAGCCTATTTATAGAAGTAGTCTGCAAATGCTCTTTGGAAAGTCCTTTTCTTGACCCCCTTCCTCTTCTGCAGATAAAAAAAGTAGGAAAAAAAGGACTTAACCTTTGATGAACTTGCTGCTAAAGTAGATTAACCACTTTCAGTCAGCAAGATTGATGCTGCTATCAATATTATTAAGTAAGTAGGTATGAATTCCTCATTGTGTAAACCTGAAGTAATAAGTGCTATTAGAGCTCCAGGCAATCGATCTCACTCTTGCCTTTCCAGTGTGTTCTTTCGTAAGTGAAAAATAATTAATAAATATGTGAGACTGCTGGCTTTGTTTTCACCAGGTTTTGCTGTTTAGTTTAGATTGGAGAACCTAAAACTGCAAACTGTTCTGAGTTGTGGCCATGTTTCACAATTTTGGAAACAGAATGTTGTATTATGGGTTATTGTGTTTTTCAATATTTCTCCTTGTTTGGGACTGCTGGTAAGGTTACCAATGAAAAGGGATTCTGAAAGCAGACAAAAGATAGACAAAATGAGTTGACTTTCAAGGAATAATTAATGAGAATGGGTCAAGGTATTTGAAAAGAAAAATTCTTTTTTGATGTTGATTGGTTCATCTTTTGTTGCTTCTTAGAGGAACATATTATGGGTACCAACAGCTCAATCTTCAGTTCTCTATGCCCCCAAACTGTCTGTCACACCAGCAACAATGCTGTCCATTCTAAACTTGGACACCCTTATGAAATTCCTTCATAAGGGTATCCTTCACCTTTTCACTTCTTATGAAATTAATGCAAAGTTCTATACTAACTGTGATTTTTTTTCAGTAATATCAAGAAATTTTGAGGGTGTTATTTGCATCCCTACATCTTCTGCCTGGATGAGAAAATTCAGGACCTTGAGCAATCATGGCAAAAGCAGGAAGGTGGAAAACACATGAAGTGAGGAGATCAATGGTTCACAAATATGGAGAATTTGGCAGTATTTTTATTTTTGGTTGATTGGTTCATTTAATATTTTTATTTTTGTTAGGTTCAGGTTTAGTTTTGCTTAATTGATAGAGATGAGATGCAGTTGAGCTTTCCAAGGCAAGTTATGTAATTTGCTGCTCTACTTCTTTGGAATTGAGTGGGTTTCTTTTCCTTATAGGGGAAGACATTGTCAGATTTCTAAGATTTCTTACTCCTTTAAGAAAACATTTTTTGCTGAGATACTGAAAGTCAAGAGGCACTTGCTCCGTTGTCACTGTAGTGACTAAGTAATCTTTTGTATTAAGAGAAAAAAAAATAATTTGGACCTGTGACCAAATAATGTCAGCCATAATGCAGTTGCTTTGAGATGCAGGAAGTGAAGTTTCCCTCGCTGAACCTCCAGTGTTCCCGCATTGCAGGGAGGAGTTATTGTGTCTTTGTTGTGTGCTTCAAGGCTGTTGGCTGTGTGCCTCCGAAGGGAGCCAGAGTTGACAAAAAGTGTAAATGTTTCAGAAGGGCTGGAGCGTGTCCAAGGGTATCCATGACCCTTTGGCTGAGCACTAAACTGCTCTGTACAAGGAAGTGAAAGAATAGATTTGGCATTATTTTGGCAACCAGTGCAGAACTGCCTGTGCCTGTCAGCATTTTCAGGGCCACCATGACTTCTGGTCTAAACAGAGCTTAGAACTTGGTGAAACACTTTTCTTCATTCCTTCCTCATTTGGAGATTTTCAGAGATTTTTAGTTTTTTCTTCTGATATACCTTTTCTAGGTCAGGAAGATAAGCCTTACTTTACCTGAATTTTGAAGACGCAATTGCGAACTTCAAATCAGCTTTCAAACTAATTGTGGGCATAAATGAGAGGATCTAGCCAAGTAATGACTTAACTAACAAGCAAGTGGGAGCCCAGCCTGGTTTTCTACCTTTCCATAGCTGTATCTGCAATACTAGATTGTCAGCTGGCCTATTTACCAAATGAACTACTATTTTGGCCATACGTTTCTTCCTTTGCTATATATCTTTAGAAAAAGTGTAAAAAAAAGTTTGCTTATTGCATTTAGATCAACAGCAGTATTTTCCTCTTTACTGTCCCATGTCATAATTCTCCATATCAATGTTGTGTTTGGTTAGACCTGCTGATGTGGCAGTTTCTTCATGTTTTGCTTGTGTTTGATATTCAGAGCATGCTGTAACTTTAGCCGTACAAAGCCTGAAGCAGAATTTAAAAGATGCGCAGGAGTCTTTTAAAATCTGTTTCCTGTGAGAATAAACTGAATGCTGATGCATTTACTGGTAGTTGAAGCAAGGGATTCGGCATATGATGAAACTAAAGAGGTTTGTGTGGAAGTTCTTGCTTAATTACTTCATTGTGGTCTGCACAAGTTACATAAAAGTAGTTTGATTTTGTGAAAGCCAAGAAGGCATTTTTATCTTCAATAGGAGACTGATCCTTTTTCTACTCATTACCCTGTATTTTGAAGCCCTGCGTATGAACCATGATAGTCCTGTGACTACTCTCCTTTGTCAACACTACTGGTTTATCCCTTTCCCTTTCATACATTTCAGAATGCAAGTTCTGAAGGCATCAAAAGTTTTTCTGGGATGGCATTTCACACACTGCATAAGTATTTCTGTAAAAGGGGATCTGCTGTGTGGAAATGAAGATAATCAAGTTAAACTAATATAATTTGTTAATAAACTAATATTCAATAACAATGTTTCTCTTAGCTTATAATTTTCCAGGTTACTTCTTATGGACAGGAAGGGACAGTCCTGTGAGGAAACCATCTTTTCTAACCTTCTTTTCTCCTTTCTACTCAAATTCAAAAATATTCTACAAAATGTCCAGTAGGCCCCGGGTTAACTTCAGCAGTTCTGCTTCAGATTGCAGCCAATTTGTTGCCAACAACAAGCAGGCTGGCACAAAGCTTGTGTTAACCTGTAAGTTAGATTCTCAGGAACAAACCCATACCTCTGTAACGACTTAATGAGGAGCCATGTATCTGAAAGCAAAATCTAAAAACATAAAAACCTGTATAAGTTTTACAAGTTAGAGCATTAGCTCTGTCCTCAGAGAACAGTATTACATTTTTTACTGAGTTCTGTCAATTTCTATCTGAGAGTTTAGGACAGGTAAAAATATTGTGGTCTTAGAAAATCTTGACATAAGCTGGAAATCAGACTTTTGGCATGAGTGAGCAGTCATGAAAATCTATTTGGGAAGAATGTTGCTAGTGGTAAGGAGGCATTGAGGGAGAGCATATTAATAAATGGCAGAAAATCAACCAAGAAAACCATCAAATGGGCTGCACATGGAAAAAACCCTAAATACTGTGAAGCTGTTATAACCAAAGCGCTGTTTTAAATCCTAAATATCAGAATGAAGTATCCAGGGAAACTGATTTCTCTAGCATTACTTTAGTCATGATGTAAGTTAGTGGTGCACAATTATTCAAATCTCTGCACCTCTCTGAGTCTTACTGACTTAGTGTTAGGGCCACAAAGGCCTGTTCTACTCCTTGCTTCACTGTTAAAATCTGACTGGAAAGGTAGATTTCAGTGATGAGATATGGTGAGCAGAAATCATAAGAATTAGAGTACACTAGCATTTCCTAAGATTTGTTCTGACTGTTGCACTTATCTAAGCTATTTTATGAGGAATGACAGTGGTAACCCTGGACTACTCTAGAAAAAAAAATGAATCTTAATCTCACTCTTACTGCTAATGGCAATGGGTCAGGTTTCTAAGACAACTTGTATTACAGTGAATATATTCCAGGAGAAAAGCATAATTAGAAGACAGGAAAATTAGAGAACAGACAAGATTTATTTTATGTAAAGAAGCATTTTAATTTGAAAACATGCAAGGATGCATAGTTTTCAAAATTATGTGCTTTTTTAGGACCCACTACTAAACTTTTGCACTGGTTTGATTTTTTTTTTTTGAAGGAGGGCAATATAATTTTCTTATTTCTTTCTAATTTTCTTTTGATTTTCTTTACTCCTCTGCTCTTTTTCCTCCTACATAGCCTTTACTATTCTCCTCAGACATGAATACAATAAACTTTCCTCAACAGAAAATTCAACTGTTCTCTTCTGCCTGTACTACTTCATTCCTCTCTTACTAACAGTTTTGCTGCTGATCTCTCAGTAGTGCATTTTAATTATGTGAAGCATTTGAGGAAGACAAACTATATCAAATGTTGGGGTTTGTTGTGGTTGGTTTGTTTGTTTGTTTGTTTCCCCAGCACTATAGTTAATGAATTTTAGCAGACAGATCTGCTTTCTAAGAGTACAGTTTTCACCACAAGCTTCCTTCTGCAAGATCTCAGAACAGATTTAATAGACATATAACCACTAGGAACACGGTTGCTTAGGTTCTGTTCCTGTAACCAGCAGAGATTTTTTTTTTTTTTTTATTTCTGGGATACGCATAAGTTGACTGTGAACATAATGGAAACCCTTGGTACTTTAATTTCTGTCTTTTCCTCTTCCAGTAACTCATTTCTACATCAATAAAAATATTTGTTTGGTTTTCTTCCCCCAACATTTTTTTTCTGTTTATAATATCTCATGCATGTATTTTAAGTTCCAGGTAGAGAAGAATTACTACTCCTTAAAACATTTTCTCTGTGCTGCTTCCATGAAACAAGTCCAGCAATTTCTGCTTATATTTTTGCTGCTTGGCAGGAAATGTTCTCTTGGGGCTTTGCTACAGACCTGGCCTTCAGGCAGCAAATGTTCTAAAGTTCCTGATAGTATATGTATTTGGAGAACTTGTGTGGGGCCAGTGAAAAAGGAAAAAGATCATGCTGTAATCAATATAATGGTCTTGTAAGGACACATAAATTCATAGATCATAGGTCCTTTTGCTTTCCTTCAGGATTAGAATACTGCAGCTGTAGGAGGAGGTTTGAAGCTTCACGGAACAGAGATTATTAATCATAGAATTATAGAATATCCTGATTTGGAAGGGACCCTCAAAGATCATTGAGTGCAGCTCCTGGTCCTGCAAAGCACCCATCCCCAAGAGTCACACCATGTACTTGAGAGTGCTGTCCAAACGCTTCTTGAACTCTGTCAGGCTTGGTGCTGTGACCACTTCCCTGGGGAGCCTGTTCCCAACCACCCTCTAGGTGAAGAACGTTTTTCTAATATTGAGCCTAAACCTTCCTGACTCAGCTTGATGCTGCTTTTTTGAGTCCTGTCAGTGGTAACCACAGAGGAGATCAGTGCTGCTCCTCTGCTTCGCCTCAGGAGGAACCTGTAAAGTACTGTGAGGTCTCCCCTCAGTCTCCTCTTCTCTAGGATAAACAAACCAAGTGGGCTCAGACCCTCCTAATATGATTTCCCCTGTAGACCCTTACCATCTTTGTAGCCCTCCTCTGGGTGTCCCAAAACTGCACAGAGGATTTGAGTTGAGGTTGCACCAACACAGAGTAGAGTGGGACAATCACCTTCCTTGACTGGCTGTTCTTGCTGCTCCTGATGCACCCCGGTACTTCATTTTTTGTTGGTAACTTTAAAAAGCTCCATTAACATGAAGATCTTATGCAACATTACACCTTACACTGGTAGTGCTGTTCTTTTCTCTGTTTCATATTCATCAAAGTAACAAAAATTTTATTCTGAGGTAGCATCAGCAATTTGCTAATAATTCCAAATTTTGCACTTTGCTACTCTATTAGTTGTTTACAGGCAGAAACATGAGGCAATCAAAACCCGACAAGTGACATCCTCTTGCTAACAAGAATGTTGCCATCTATGTGTTTAAGTGTGGGCAGCCAGAGAGCCTGAGACTACTATTCACATTCTTTCCCCGAGCTCTGTTTTCTGTTTTTTCAGATTCTGACCCCTATGTCCATTAGTTGTCACCTTAGACATTAGCTGTACTACTCTTCTGTTGCTTGTGCACTTAGAACACACATACAAACCCCCACTTTATTTATCCTCTCTTCTCAACAACTTTTTTTAGTAAGTAGCCAAGACAGTAATTATTCATAAGAGTCCTAATCAGGATGATATGTTCTATTAAAAAAAAGTATTAGGAATATTCCCTGTCCTGATGAAGTCTAGAATTCACTTCATAGAATCAGAGAAAACTCAGGTTCGAAGGGACCTTGGAAGGTCTTTTGTTCCAACCTTTGCAGAAACAAAACTCACAGTTATAATTTCTGACGTCATCTAGAAATGTAAGGAAATTTCTGCATGCATTTTAATTCATTGGTTGTTAATATTTTGTCAGACTAGTCAGTTTGATGTTCTCTATATTGCCTAATAATTGCAATAGTTATAAGATGCAAATTCACAGATTAATCCCTCTGCAAATGTAACAAAAAGATTCAAAGAAATTTAAAACGCAGGTCACCTGTCTAAATATTAATAATATGGGGAAAGACAAGATGGGATGTATATCAGAATATTTGGTTTTCAAGTTGTCAGTCTGAGAATGAGAGATCATATTCTTGTATGGAAGATGTCTGCTGATTCAGAATTAGAGCATAATGTTTTAATATTTGGTTTTCAGTTTGTTGATGACTGTCCCTTGTTTTGATAATGTTATTATCACTGTTTTTGTTGCCTAGTGCTTCTGTAAAGATTTTTGCAAGTGTATTGGTAAATAATATTTAAAAATAATATTTTACTTTTTCGAAGAAGTCTTTTGTCTTCAATTTCCATCACTTTCCTTCTGTACACTGTTTTTCTAATCTCACCCTGTGAAGTGTGTTCTGGAAGTGTTTCTAACAAGATCCAAAAGAGAGTATTGTCTCAGTTATATATATGTATATATAATTATTTACAGAATGAACTGCAAACTTACCTTTTGAAAGCTGTGGAATAGTGAAATTAAGTGTTAGTTTATTTCCTAGCATTATTACTGTATGATCATGATATTAAAGGCTACATTGTAATAGAGATAATGGTTTCTTTAATTTCATGATCACATACTTTTTTTTGTTACTTTTTTTTGTTTTAAGTGATCTCCACTCATCAAAGTGTAAATGATCTCTAAACAAAGAGGGATTCACCATTCCATCTTACCCTTACTGCTAAACGTTTGCCCCATGCTCTCTGTATGACGTGTCATTCAGACTGTCGTCTAGAGAAAAATACATTAATTTCTGCATGAATTGAGGGCTTCTTAGCTGTTACTGAGCAGATTTTATAGCATGCTACAAAAAGGGTTTGTGACATTGTTGTATTACAGACAGAGATACCAAAGCGTGAACAGGTCAAGATTTAAATGTTTCATTTTGGGGGGTTGTCCTAATATTAAATTAATAAGATTCAGTTGATGCTTTGCTTTATTTCCAGAGTACTAAATATTATTTGGCTTTTTATATGTCACTATCCATTGATTGTTACAGCATTTTTGTGGGGCATATTGACAACTTGAAGGCTTACATGATGATGGATAAAGAAACTGCCATTACTGGTGCACTGTGGTTACTGCAATCCAAACATTTACCCGACATTGCTTTGATGACATGTGAGAGAAAGCAGGTGTAGAGTCCAGTTGTCAAATGTTGTGTTCATGCGCTCTTTCTGCAGTACTACCTCATTCATCATTTTCCTGCAAACTCTAGTAGAAGTTAAGGGGCTTGTGTTCAAGTATCTTGTTCACTGCAGAATTCTACTAATGCCCAAGAGACCAGGGGAGGAGTATGTTCTTGTCAGTAAAGTTTCTTCTGTCTATGTAAAGAAGGCTTCAGGCTGACTTAATTACAACCTTCCACATCTGAAAACAGCCTACAAGAAAGATGGAGAAGGACAATTTGCAGTGACAGTACCAGGAGGACGACATAATCTGAAAGAGAGTAGGTTTAGATTAAATATTGGGAAGAAATCCTGTATTGTAAGGATTCTGAGTCGCTGGAACAGGTTACCCAGAACATTTGTGGGTGCTCCAACCCTGGCAGTGTTTTAGGCCAGTTTAGATGTGGCTCTGAGCAACCGCGTCCAGTGAAAGCTGTCCCTGCCCATGCAGGGGTATTGGAATTAGATGATCTTTCAGACCCCCAACTCGAGTCATTTTATGATTTAAGTGATTTTATATGAAGTAGCTGGGTTGTATGTGAAGATGTTTTGTATCTCATGTATCACTTAGGGAATGAATTTCTCTGCAGCAGTAGATAACTAAGAGCCTGCCTTCCAAACAGAGAGAAAATGGATATTGTGTTCAACTCATGATAGACAAGAGTTTGGTTTTCACATTGTCTTTTTTTCCTCTTCAAGCACTGATTTATTCAAGAAATCTAAAGACACACTGACTTTAGCCTCCAGTACTGCCCTGTATGGGGAGTATTGGAGTATGTATGTACCAGTCACTGCTGGGTGACACAGTGTGGAAACAATCATTTAATGGAAGGGCATCAGCCTAAACATAAGTACTGCTGCCCCATAAGTATTGCTCTTTCTCAGTTGTTAGAGAAGTGTTTCTTGGGATGCACACTGGCTGATTTGCTACTGAATCAATGTCCCTTTCCTACAACTTTGGCTTAGGAGGTGTTCATTAGTGTGATTTGTTTGGAGCAATCCTAGATCTCTGTCTAGCATGCACATTATATTTTTTGTGATAAAGTCACAATAATAAAGTCACATTAAATAAACATGCTAAGTTTGTTTCCAGGAAAGTGCTAATGTCATTTTTAGTGAGGCAGAAAGGAGGTTAATTGGGAAATTATGTAAGGAAGATATTAATAAATTTGGTTTGGACCTACGATCTGTTAAACTGGCAGGAAAATAACAGCGAAAGAAAGGACCTCTATCAGGACTGATGCAACTGTAAAAGAAATTCAGTGCCTTTTGCAGCAATTAAGAAATCATATGTTTCAGGTCCTGTTAAACTTCAAACTGCAGGTGTTTGTTAATAAAATGCTAACCTCCACAACAAAGGATTTCACACTCGTTTCTTATCTCTCATTTTGGGATCAGCTGAAGTGACACTTTCTAGCAGTTTCCAGGGAGACAGCATTTTGCTCACTGACCAGACTCACATTTTGTTGCTAACTCCAGAGATTATGAGAGAGAGGGGAGAACTTTTTTCTTAAGTTTTTAGCTTTTACTATCAGCAATGAAGTTTTCAGAAAACACCCTCAAGTGCTTTATGATGCTATTTTCTCATGCAGTTAACTAAGAACATTTTCATTTTCAGTGTTGTGTGATCATTTCTCATAAATCCACATTAGCTGGGGCTCTATTCCCATATTCAAACTAGTGGGGTTTGTCGTAGAATATAAACTACAGTAGCTAAGCTTAAATTCTTTTAAAAATTGTCTTAGGTAGATGTTTTTATTTATGTATGTATTTTTTTTACCCATTCAAGTCTGTGTTCAAAAGTGTTTTATTACTCAAAACATTTCTAACCATTACAGTGCTTTCAACAGGAAATGCAGCACTTTTAAAAATCAACAGTTTTAAAGCTTTTCTCAACTCCACATTGTAAAAGAGGTCATCATTAATCAACACCTTGTTTTTTTCACCAGAAATCATGCAATTCCTAGAACTCCTGGATGTTATTCAATTGCTGTGGATAAAGTAAATGTCCTTTGAAGTTATAAATTAAGAAAAGCCAAAGAGCATCCAGCACATAAATTTCAACTGACTACAGTGGGATTTTGTGCATCTACCTTGTAAATTAATCTACCTAGTAAATTACTGTGGATAAATAATGTCCCATGAAGAATTACTTAGATTTTATTAACCTATACTGAACTATACTCCTCACACTAAAATATTTCACTGCATTATTTTATTGCCTTCTCCTGTCACAAAATAAACTACTGGCTATGGAATGATGTACCAGTTTTGGACAGATTGATGGATCTAGATCACCTAAAAAAGGCATATCTTCTTAGGACATTGCTACACTAAAGCAATTCTGATGTTCATAAAAGACAGCAGCAAATCTTTGCAGGGTTAGGACATAGAATAGAGGCTGACAGCTGCATAGGCAATAGGGAAGATTTCAGTTTGCTATTAAAGAAGGCTTTCAGAACCCTTCTTTTAGGTGGTTTGTTTCTGCAAACACTCAGGGGAAACATCTTAAATTTCGTAACTAAATAAAACTTAAGTCCAACTAGGTGTTGAGCCTAAATATCAGGACACCATAAGTAGCTAAGCCATGGACCAGATCTGTTAAAATGGCCAGGGTCAGCAAAAGTCTCTGTGCAGCTCAGCATCCTAACTCTGGCACTGACCAAAAGTAGGAAAGGTCAGAAAAAGGAACAGCATATATATCATGCATCTCTCTGTCTGGGAAATTCTGAAAGAGATATTATTTCTGCTGAGTGAAATTAATGCCAATGAACTTTTCCTTTCTGGGCAGGCATGTCCCTGTAGATGTGGCAGTTCCTGTGTAGCCTTTGAAGGTACCCAGACACGGTTTGTCAGGGTAGAGCCTTTCCACTGGGCTCCTAAAGCAGCCTGTAAATATTTGTATGCCTGAATAAAGTATATGCACATTGCTATTTCTGTAATTTGGAGCACAGACAGGAAAAGTAACAAGATTTTTTCTTTTTCTTTTTTTTTTTTTTCGAGTTATTTTATCTCAAATCAAATTTTTTGGGAAGGTGATTAGCAGTTTTGCTCTGCATGTGGATCCCTGTTTAATAAGCCTGACAATGGTTACTTATCAGCCTTAGACAAGTCTCAGTGATTTAATGATGTATGTTTTCACTTTGTTGCAGTCTGAAGAGCTGCTCAAAATGCAAAAAATTTCACTCAAAACTTCACTTTCATTTTTGTATTAAACTTAATATATATATATAAAAAGCAAAGCACTTAAATCCAAATTATTTTGATTTATGCATTAGTGTTGGATGACATGTTTTAAACTTAATGTTAAAATGATAGTACTCTCTTTATATTTTTCCCAGAAAATAAAATAAGTAATTTATTCATCTGCCTTAGTAGGAATTTTATATTTATAGAAGAAATAAAATGTTTTTATTAAAATTGGGTTCACCACAAGGTGGATTTTGTAAGCTTCTCATCACCTTTTTTCCTAAAGAAAATTAATTTTACTACTAATCTGTCTTTTCAGGCCAGCATATGGCAGGCTTAAATAAAGTAGCAAATAATGACTTTTTGATATGTATTTTAAACAAAAATACCAAGGGAACCTGCAATGCAAGGAGTACATTTAAGCTTAACAATGTAATGTAAAGTAAACTGAACCTTTCTGATCTAAAATGAATCGTTCATATCTAGAAAAAGAGCAGTCATCTCATTACCAGCCAAGCTCACAGACCAGTCTGGAAAAGTTACAACTTGGCTTCAAGGCAAATCAAGAAATAATCTTTTGTCATTGGAGAGGTGATGCAAGAGTCCCATGGATACTTCACCCTTGAGCTAGCTGTGTGCAAATAGGCTGTAGGTGGGGGAATCTTTTTATTGTGGAGATGGAGACAAGACAGAGCTAGCAGGACTAGGCATGTGTTCCTAGAGCTGCTGCTCCTGATGATTAAATGTGGCTAATCAGATGCTGACTGCTGAATTTTTGAATTCCCAGCTGTACTGCAGGAACAATGATCATTGAACATCAGTCATTGCCAGGTAATTTCAGCAGCACAGACTATTTTATACAATGCCTACAGGGCTTGAAAAGAAACCAAGATACCTTTGCAACATGACATTTAAAAATATGAACAGTAAATTTTTTTTGGCAGTGGATTGTTGAATTTACATTCTGGGTTTTCTCAAATATCATTGTTAGTGTTTCTTAAAATGCATAGTATCTCATTAGTGGCATGATTTTCATGCTAATGTAACATAAATGCAGTCAGCACAAACATAGATGTGCAGTAAATGCACACTGCCATAAAGCATTCTATGATTTTTTTCCCTGTATTATTAATTGTGAAAGGATCTGAGCTTGCAATGTTTCCAAATGCCATACCACGTTTAACCCTAATAGCCATTTTTCAGCATGACACTTACAAATGTACTTCAGAAAAATGTTCTGTAAACAATAGTAAGGACTTGCCCAAGGATCCTGAAATACAAGCATTGAATTGCCCATCCATCCTAAAATAGGAATGCCATCCACACTCAGCGATACAGGATACTGTAAGCAGTGGTTATATTCCATTTCTAAAGACTGGGGAAAAAACCAAGCAGAGATTCTAGTAAAAATGAAAGGAAAGTTTGCTAGGACCTGAAAGAGTTAATACATTTATAAATGAGCCTTATAATACTCCATATAGATTATGATTATAGATACTTATAATTACTTATAATTACTCCATATAGATTCTTTCCAATATCTGAAGGGAGACTACAAGGAAGCCGAAGGGGGCTCTTCATCAGGAAATGAAGTGATAGGACAGGGGGGACTGGTTTCAAAGTGAGAGAGAGTAGGTTTAGACCAGATATTAGGAAGAATTTCTTTACTGTGAGGGTGGTGAGACACAGGAACAAGTCGGCCAGAGAAATTGTGGATGCCTCATCTCTGGTAGTGTTCAAGGCCAGGCTGGATGGGGCTCTGAGCAACCTGATCTAGTGGGAGGTGTCCCTGTCCACAGCAGGGAAGTTGGAACAAGATGATCTTTAAGGTCCATTCCAGCCCAAAAACATTCAATGATTCTATGACGCTTCAGGCATAAAAATGTTGCTTTAAAGAATGAAGCATTGCTAAATTTGATCTATAGTGAACAAAGGCTGTTGGCTTTTTTTGTACAAGGGAATAATTTTGTCAGGAATTGAAAATCTCTAGGGTCAATTTGCAGATGAAAATGTAGTGTGTGGTATCTTTTCAGTGATCCTGACATCATAAGTAAAGAAGAATGAGGAAATTAACACCATAAAGTGCTGCTTCATTGAAACCAGAGCAGTGCTGCAGGTGGCTCAGTCCAGCTGGCTCTTAGAAATATAGTTGGTTCCCAAAGTGTTTGTTAATCTTATCTCTCAGTTCTGCTTACCATCATGAGACTTGGCAGGCACTTCCCACTGCTCCTCTTGAACTTGCTCCTTCTCATCACAGTCCTATAGGCACAGCAAAGGGCTGGGTCCTGCTGGGGCAGGCAGGGGAGAAGGGGACTTCCAAAAGCAGCATATTTCATCCCTGCAACAGTGTTTTCCAGCAGAATACTACTCTGCTGGAAAATTCTCAGCTGGCCCTGACTACTAAGGATAGTGAATCTAAATACATCAAGCAGTGATACTTTTGAGTATCAGTTTTAAGTATGGAGGTCTCTTTATCAAGTGGAAGGAATAGGGTTTCATTGACAAAACCATGGAAGCTATTTACTTTTATTATCATATGCGGTGGGATAATAGTTAGAAGGAAATAGTTTTGGCTTTTGCAGGATCTGAAAGATCAAGGAAAGATTTTTTTATTAATATTATTTTTTTTATTAAATGAAATATGTTGGCTTTCTGAAAACATCTGGACTGCTGGTCTTTTGAAGTCAAAAGGAGACAGAATGGTCACACCTTGTGGTGTTAGCTTTAGGACATGCAGTCATATTAACATATTTATGTACTTTTCTTCACTGAGGATTACACCTGTGCTTAAATGCTTTTGCTGAACTGGGCCATGAAAGAGATTGCTTAAAAGAAGACAAGTTACCTGAGGAGTTTGAAGAAGAAAATCAAGTCACTCTCAGAACTTAGAAATGTCATATAAATCCTCATCTCAGCATCAGTGGGAAAATCCAAAGTTGCAGGTTGCAAAGCTTTGCAGAAAATAAGAAAATGAGGTTTCACTTTGAAAAATTCAAGCTGGTACTTATGCATAAAATAATCAGAAATACAGATTATCAGAGCAGAAGGATTTAAAAAGACCTATCAACTTGAAATATATTCATTTAATAAAAAAACATTAAAAGCAATATCAGATAAAACTCCTACTCTGTGGTTGCTCTGGAAATTCTAAGGGCTTTACAGTCACAATTTTCATTCTGCTATTACAGTGTGAAAGAGTCACAGAGACATGCAAAACAATGAAACTGGAGATACACAGAGTGCATGCAAATGTAGAAGTAAACAGACTAAAAAGAATCAGAAACAGTTTTTAATTTTTTCCAGTTTTTGTAGTTATAACAAGCCTTGGAGTTATGCCAAGCAATAAAAATCACATTACTTTCAGGCAACAGATTGACTTTTAAGTAGTGTTGTTTAAAGGCAAAAGGCATTGATCCTCAATTAAATGAAAATTAATTTACTATCCTTTTCCTTTACTCCTTCATAAAGGTTTTTCAAAGGCCTTAGATTTTTTTAAAATCAGAATCCAAAAATTATTTCAGACAAGTCTTGTTGGCAGTAGGAAAATACCATTCCCATATGAGAATTAGGTCACTTAATTTTGGCACCTCAATTATTTTCATCTTTAGCAGGATTATGGAAGAAGACTACTTCAAAATCTTATTGCAGGATGTCAAGCTCTTTGTGAATTCATCTAAACAAGGGAGTCACAAGTGCTAAAACATGATGCTAATTCTACATTTATGTCCCATGGCCAGATGGCAAACTTCATGTGATCCTATCATTTTATAGACACAGATCTTGACTAGTTCTCAGGCTAGTGCACCTACACTGAAATCAATTTAACTTTTGCTGTAGAGAAATAGGGAAATAATGAGAAGTGAAAAATTAAATTAGAAATAGATTTTTCCCTGTAAATATCAAAATGTTTTGATAACGGAATATATTGGTGCACACAGTACTAGGTGACCTATTGTTCGCAAGATTGGATCTTGAGTTTGATGGGACTTGTATTTTTTTCATTTGACCTTGTGTGCAGAAAGAGGAGAAAACAGAATTGCTATCCTTACCTATATTTTCAACAAAAGATCCAGATTGGGTTTGAGTTGCTGTTGAGAGAACTCACACGTTAACAGAACTTGTGTTTTTCTGCAGTGCTATACATCACTATAATCACATATTGACTGTCTTGTAGCTATGTGTTATAACCTCTAAATTTTTCCCAAGCCATTTATAACAAATGTGATGAATAAAAGAAGAGGTAGGAGAAGGTTTTACATCTGAAGAAGTATTTAAATACTGATAAAATATTTCTCAAGGTGGCTTCTAGTTCAACTAAATAGTGAACATGTATTTATACTCTCCTCAGCTTCTAGTTTCAGACGTGGAACTTCCTTGCTTTCATTTTCCTTGAGTTGTTTTGTTTGCTCATTTTTGTTAATACCAACCCTAGCAAGGTTTGAGCAAGATATGAGACTCAACTGGAAGCTTTAACAGGGAACCTGTTGAAAAAATTTGGGTAGCACTATATTGAAAAGTATTAGGGCATCATCAGTCAGTTCTTCTTTCCCAATTTGTCTTCTGGTGTCACATTGCCCTTGAGTTGTGCACTGCAGTGGCTGTTGGAAGAATTGATTTTTCAGTTCACTGACTGAAAAAAATTCCATCCACACTGACCTGAAATGATTTCTTTAGGCTGGACATTGCTCGTCATTTTAAAAATCTGAAGGCTTAGCATATTTCATTGGAGACAATTTGAGAAATACTAAAAAAAAACAAACCAAAACTAAAGGCAAATGCTGAGGCAACCGTCAGTCTGAACCCAAAATTATTTTGTTTTAATAATGACAGAAAAACTGTTTTGACCTTTAACAATTGTTTTTCTCCACTGGAATATGCCATGTCTTCAAATGAATTCTCAAATAGTTTTGGCGGTACTTCACTGGCCTAGAGGTACATTGGCCACAGGATTTTTTTTCAATATTACTCCAAGACTGTACAATATTTTACAGATTTTGTTTCAAGATAGGGCAAATTAGGGACAGGTTCCACAGTTTCTTTAAGTGGTGAGTTTGCAAGGTTTTTCAGACCATACTTTCATGTTTCTGCCTTGTCAGCTCTGGGTGATGCAAATTGAGCAGCTGGGTTCAAATGGGTTCAAGAACATGAATCAGGACCATATTCCTTCCTCAGATGAAAGGTACCACACCTGTATTTCAGGGTCCCTGAAAAACGGAGAACACCTTCATGAGAGATGACTGAGACCTATAAATAATTACCAAGGGTCAGTATTTATTTAAATTAAGGAAAAGTGGTTTTGTTTCCATTCCTTGCTTCAGATCCAGCTGGTAAAATTGTCATGCTTCCTGTGTGCCAGTAAATTGTGACTTCTCAAAGACACTGATTAACTTCAAAAGCTTCCAGGGACCTTGTACTAAAATAGCCTTTAAGAACATGTGCACAACTGTTAAAATCAATACCAGAGATGTGTCAACAAAACCAGGGTTGCAAGGCAATCAGATGTGAATATATAGCAACTGAAATAGTGCAAGCCAGTCATGCCATGAATAACCTTCCCGCATGCTACATTAATACTACATATTTATATCACAAAGAGAAGAGCTCGTCAGGGCAGGAACATTGGGATGAAACACCACAAACATCACAAATCCAGGCCTGAAAGGAATGTTATCCTGACTATGAATTTTGATTGAATTTGTGGTGTGTTGAATACATTGAATTTTTTAATAATCATAGAAAAATTGAAAGGTTTGGATTGGAAGGGACCATTAAAGGTCATCTATTCCTACTCACTCTGCTATGCTAAGCCGCATTTCCACGAAACTGAGTTGTTCAAAGTCCCATCCAACCTGACCTTGAACATTTCCAGTTATGAAGTATCTACAACTTCACTGCGATATCTCTTTTAGTGTCTCACTGTCCTCATTGTAAACACTGTAAACAATATCTTCCTTATATATTCTCCCTGAGTTTGTCTTCTTTACCTTAAAACTGTTGCCCCAACACTTGTTAAAAGTGTTGTCATGTCACTAGAGGCCTTGGTAAAAAATATCTTTGTATTATTTTTATTATCCTTCTTTACGTACTGGAAGGCTTCTATAAGGCTTCTATAAGGGTCTCTCCGAAGTCTTTGCTTCTTCAGCCTGGACAACCCCAGCTGTCTCTGTCAACTCTTTGCCTGTCTTCATGGGAGAGGTGCGGCAGCCTTCTGATCATCTTCATGGCCCTCCTCCAAACTTTCTCTAACAGCTCAGTGTCTTGCTTTTCTATACATCTTACTACAGTGGGAGTGACACATGATTAACAAATACACTACTTGCTATAAAACCTGAAGAAGAGGCTGGGCCATTATTTGTTTCACTGAGTTTACAGCTTCTCAGCCAAGCAAGCTGCCAAGTCTTTTTTCTACTTAATGGAGAGAAAGAAAAGCAATTTCAGGATGGGTTTTTTGTGGCCATACTTGAGACACTTCTTTTGGATGAGTTCATTTTCTCTCAATGAACTTCCGAGTGGCTAGATTACATGTAGGTATTGGTGTTAAGTCAGGGGAACCAAGTGCAGAACAGAAGGTCACACAATCCCCCTGATCTGTGGCCAGAGCCTGGGTTTCCTCTCTTTCAGGTCAGTGAAGCCTTTAATGCTGCACTTTCTGGGAATGCCAGTGGATAACACTCAGGCAATTTTCTGCCTGCTGCCAGGACAATAGACTGTTTCTTTAACCAGCTGTACTTTAAGGTTAGTGCTTTGCAGGTTTCCTGGGCTGCTTATTTCTTTGCCCTCTCTGCTGTCTACTTGAGTGGTGGATTTCAGCTGGGCTGTGTGTTGAATAAGAAAGAAGTTCTCTCTTTCTCCTGTCAATGTAGAAAACATTGGGAACATGTATAAGTTTCCAGCTTGCAAATTTACAAAGAAAAATATTAGGTGAAACGGAGTTGTTTAAAATGTATACAGATCATCCAACTTTTCCTTTTTCAAAATGATTGAGGTGGACTATTCTTGTATGACAAGACATTATATTCTTCTGCGAATATAATTTACGGTAAGGTCATTACTTTGATTTTGACCATTTTTACTCTTAAGGGATATTAAGGGGTAAAATTACCCTTATAATAAACAGGATCCTTGAATAATATACACATTTACACTGATTCAGGGCTTACTTTTGGTTTAATCTTTAATTCAGCAGCAGATTGCTTTGCACATTAACACTATCAATTATAAAAATGACCTATTTAAAAGAACTGGGGGAGCTCTCAAAGTAGTGTGGTGTTCTTATGATGGAGACAGCAGACAAGTCAGTATGTACCCTGGAGAAAGTGAAAGCTCTTGTTTTGCTTGTTTTTTGTTCAAGAAATTCTTGACACCTGCTTTTCCTCCATTGTTTGATTTCTGTGAGTCAGCTGTCACTATAATATTTAAGTGAAGTGAAAAGAATTAAAGACAACATAAAATAAGAAAAAAGTTACTACTAAGGCAACAGAATTGTGTTTTAGAATGTTTGGGTTCAATTATCAGCTTTCCTTTGTTCCTGCTTTCCTTTGTAATCTTGGGCAACTTCTTTCTTTGTATTGTTTTCCCTCATGTACACGTTGTGTTTAACAATACTTCCTTTCTCCCACTTATCATGGTTTTGGACTAGAAGTAAATTTTGGGGGTGAGACCAGGCCTTCAATGGAAGTCTAAAGTCCAGTCTCAAATGTACATATCCTCTCTTACTGGTGCATTTAGATGCAGCTGTGAAATTCTTCATTACCACTGTCTCAGGATTCCTGTAGACTAGTCAGTAGGAAATGTACCATAACACAGTTTTTAATAAGCTAAAAGATTCTGATAAAAGGCTTTTTTTAATGACCACTCATGACTAAAGACAGCAACACGACGAGTAAAGTGCACAGTCTGATAAAGCATGGATAATGTTCCTGTATTTTCAAAATTGTATATTCATGCACACGTGAATTAATGTATATTCAGGAAAGTAAAATCTCTTTCCTCAGCAGGTATTTGAGAGTAAAAATTCTGTCTGAGATGAGGAAAGAAAAATATTTTAATTACAATGGCCCGGGCAGATGGCAACTAAGATTTAATGCAAAAGTTGATTGATTTTTTTTTTCTTTAACCTAAATCAGTATGTGTTTCAAGTGAGCCTGCTAGTGCCAGAGTGAATAAAACTTGTTTTGAGGTTTGCACAAACAATATACCTTGTCTAAAATCTGATGTCATGTATTGCTTGTGGAGTGAGAGCAGTTGTGATACTGCACTTCTTCTGTGTCTTCTTTCACAGGAATATGAAAGTCATTGGCTATTCCAGAACTGCTACTCTAATATACCAGAACAAGAAACACTCTGGCAAGAGAAAAACTAAAGGCCACTCTCAGGAAATTACCCATTTGACAGAAGAAGAAATGGACAGATTGAACATAATGCATGCCCAGCAAGGAGGGTCACCTTGTGTGTTCTGCACTCTTAGAGAGCAGCACGCTGTGGGAATGCACAATGTTTCTATGAAAGTGTGCTTGCTTACCTTGACTCATACTTGGTTTGCACTGGAAAGTTTCCCTGTTCTGCACATCTACCTTTTAAAGTTTGGACTGTAAAAGTGCACATCCGTCAGCTGTGGAGGTTGTTCCCATCATGGGCTGGTGCTGCAGGGTGCCAGACTCCAAATTGCACACAGCAGGGCTGATGCACAGAAGGGATATTGGTGCTTTGCAGTTTCGCAGAACTCAGCATGAAGTAGAAACTGCTGCCTCCTGGAGATGCTGAGCATCACTGACAGATGGCATTTTGCCTTCTTTGGTGGTAGCATCTCCTGGTTCTTGCTCACTTTATACTTATATGCTTAACTTCTAATCTGGAAAGTGAAATGTCATTTGATGGGCTGCCTTTGAAAGATTCCAGACACCAAGTCTACTTCAGTAATTGCTGGAGCAGCCAGGTAGCAGCCATCTTTCAAGTCTGTAATATCAGCTTCAAAAAGATGAACATTTGCTTTGCTACTAGTAGCATGATTCTCCAGAGGAATGAGAAGATAATACATATATAATCCTGACATCTCAGCCTCCCTTCCAGCATTGGAGATGAGTGAAGACAATAAGGTTTTATTTGCTCTACAGCCCTGAGAGGGTAGTGCAAGAGTTAGGAAGGGGAAGTAGAGCTAGTGTCCTAACTCCTTCAGGACTCTGTGAATGTAGTGGCTAACAGCTGTTCAGAAAATTAATTAAAGTAAATGACATTAAAATTCCCCTCCAAGATAAGCCAAAATATTAACTCTCAGAGATACTTAGCTAAGACAGGTTGAAGGCTAAATACCCTAAACAACCTTGACTTAATACAGATGTTTAATGTGTTGCATCAGATGAGATACTTGAAAAGAGTATCAACTCTGAACCTAACCCAAGAGCAATCCACTGTGTCCTTTTCAGCTCTGGAGGAGTGAATGAACTCCACTCCAATGATTTCTCTGCTCATATCTGTAAGCTTGTCCTCTGCAAATGCTGGACAAATTTCTCAAATATCTGTCAGTCTTCACCACAAGCCCAGATTCCCTAATGTGATAACTTGAATAGGAAGAGGACCTAATGTAAATTCTATTGAAATTAAATCAAGGAAGATAAACTGCAGACATCTGCTCCTTGCTTTAGTGCTGTTTAGGTGTTTTGCCTTGATCTGCATAAAAATGCTTACTTTGCTTGAATAAATGCCAACCCAACGTTTCAGCGTCTGATCGGCTAAATAACCATGTGAGCAATGGCAGTGAGAAGGTAAATGGGAAGGTGAAGGCATCACAGGATATGGATTAGCTGGCTACAGTTCCTCATTCAAAAATTGCTGATTAGTGATCTCCTTCAAAATCTGATTAGAAAGGAACATTGTTTTCATTCATTTAAGTAGGGGCCGGTCACCTTTTATGCCTCTGTATATATGAGACAGCATTTATAGGAGTATGACTCTCATGGGCAAAAAAAAAATATTAATAATGGCTTTGGAAAAATAGCATTTATACTGTCCTTAAAGCAATGAACAAGTTCTCCTTTGCTTCTCTTAGTCCTGAAACTCCTTGAGTAATTATTACTGCGTGGTGAAACTTCATTAGTCATGACAGACTTCACACTAGAGATTTGTCTGGAATGTTATAAAGTATCCACCTTCTCATACCCAAACTTAACCTCAATGGTACAAGGTAGCCATGACAGGCAATAACCCCTAGTGCAATTTTGCAGTTGGAGAGAAGGGCTGGTGGCTCTCTAAGGCTGCAGCAGGCAGTGCCTGCATTCCATTGCTTTTGTCCAGGCACAGGGTTCTTATTGTCCCAAAGCCTCTGAAATTGAGGAACCACCTCACTGGTGCTCTCAATAGATCCAAAATTTGGATTGGTAGTCTTGCTTCATAGTGCCTCACACTGGTGTTAGCTAAAGGGCACAGGCAGAATGCTGTCACAGTGGAGCTCCCTATGGGACTGAGGTCTGAGCTGGCTTCTGAAATTGTCACAGAGCTTCCCTCTGACTGATGGGTAAACATGCTCCAGTGCCACTTTTTGAATTGGGCTTCATATGGAGCATCCCTGGAAGTGCTCGCTCCATCTCATTCCACTTTTAATCGTTCACCTACTAATTATAGCTCAGACTTCATGGTGATGATGGGAAGGATTTAACTTTTCTCATCTTTCTGAAGTGATTTGAACCTGGGATTAACTACTGTGGGCAGACTGAAGATGTTCTCATTCCCCCTGTTAAACCTTCTGTTTTATGTGGAATAAATAAATGTGCATCATGCCAGATAATAAACAAGACACAGGAGTGCTTGAGGCATCTCAGTTCTGTTCCTGCTACTCTATTTATATTCAATAAGCCCCACAGAGGGATAGGATTCGAGGCATACTTCTACTTTAATGTTGCCTCTTAGCTGGCTGCTATCTTTGCAATGTTTTCCTGCTCTTTTATTCCTTAGGCTGTGGCTGCAAGGAATAGAAAATATGGTTTTAGAACCAGGATTTAAATGTAGGATTTAAAATGTCACAGCCATATGGTATGGCACGGAATTGGTTCAAAGTAACCCTGACTTTTCCAGTGTGCTCAAGGGATTTTCAAGGGAGGCAATTATGCACTAGATTTTATGCCAGCTCAGATATTTTCTGACTCTCAGTTCTGATGTTACTCACAGCCAGATACTTTCTCCTCTACTGAGAGTGGCATAAAAAAATCTTTGCCTACCTTTGTAATCCAGGTCAGGGTTATGTGACTGAATGATCTCAGGAAGTCCAAGTCTGACCCTGGTGAGCACAGAACTGTGGCCTTATGTTGCTCACAGGCAGTTTAGTAGTCTTAGACATGAGCCTAAATGTGATACATCTCTGCCTTTTGCAGTCCTAGCATTTGGCAAAAACTTAAGTTTCTGCAGGATGCTGTTATTGGGATGAAATCTTTAGGTAGAAGACAATATTACATTGATTTGGTAAAACATATTTATTAGTGTATATAGAAGTTTGTCTCCCCAGATCAGTAGAAATCAAGAAGCGGAATGTTTTTTCCCTTATAATTCCTGCCCATACTCCTTTGTTTTCCAGTCTGCATTTCCCTCACAAAGCCCACCCAGGTTTCTTTCTGGTTAGGGTCATACAACAACTAAGCTGCCTTTGACTTTCTGCTGTATTCTCTGTCTGTGATATTTCTGTGTGTTAGTTTATGCATACACATGCCTGCATGCATCTCCAATAGAAAAAAACAGCTATATCCATTTGCTTTCATTCCGTACTGGGCCTCTCCCTACTGATATTGCTCAGCTGTTGATTTGACCTGCATTTGTGGTGGTGGCTCTTGTTTTTTCCTCTCAGACAGAATAATGAATGTATTCACTTTATACATATCAAGAGGCTATCATTAGTTTTTCCATGAGTCTTCCATCCACAGTCCACCATCAGGTGACGTATGAAAATGGAAATTCTTATTTATTATGAGGTGAACCAAATGGCCTTGGGCTTGACTCTTTAGGAAGCAGTAAAACTTCAAGTACTTATTTCAATCCAGATGTGATGCTGTGAGATCATTTTAGTGTAAGTAACTAATTTGATTTCGTGGGAAAGAGCTTGGAGGTGTGTGCAAGTTCTGTTTTCTACTACAAATGTGTTAGCAAAGAGCTGGCAATGGGAGAAGGCAGACACACGTTGCTGAAACCTAGGTTTTCATAGGCAGTGAAGACATATAGTCTGACATTGGCAATCAAATTTGCTGAATCCAGACGTTTGCCCTAAGATCTGAATAGCTACATTGGTATATTGCTGGGCTTGTTTGAATATTTCCTTCTCTATGCAGCCTGATGTGTCTACATGCACCTTGACATGGTGTTTGTGTAAAGTGAAGTTTTGTTGTGTCTCCCTTTTCCTTGCCTCCTGCATGACTCAGGAACTTTGAGTAGAAAGTTATGGCACTGAGTCTTGAAGAGCTAAAACTGACTCAGTGATGACTCAAGGTTAGGTGACACACTGTTCTATTGGATAATGACTGCACACAGTGTAATCTCTGGGAAGAACTGTGCTGAGTATAGCATGTCCTTCAGATGCTCTGGAAGAAGGCATGTGACAGTGCAAATCAGAGATAGCAGAGTTATTCCAGTAGGATCTCTCCTAAAACCAAGCAAGAAAATGTAGGATGGTACAGCAGTTATTAGCATTCTGTTGCTATCACTCACCTTTTAACCTCTGTCAGGTCTAATTTTTATTGGCTAGGTATATATGAAGTGAGATACCAATATGCAAACTGCTGGTACTTCCTCAGATGAAAAAGCAAGTGGGTCTAATGGCTAAATTGCTTTGTATTTAATGAGCATTGCTACACCTGGAATGAACACACAGTGCTACAAGTTGAAAACCTGATCCAGTGATGTAAGTCAGCTGTGATTCAGTTTGTCCCAGTCTGCCCACACTATGGCACTGGGGAAACACCCCTGCAGCAATTTCTACATGTGCCTTGTGCTCAAAATTTCCCCAGGCATGCTGGTTATTTCCAGGGCAGGGAAATTCCCTGGAGAAGCAGCTATTTCCCTTGTTATGTCCTCAACCTGCCACAAGATGACAATGTTTCAGAACTTTGATGGCTAATAATAACAGCCAGACAGTTGTATCCTTTCAGCTGACTGCCTAGGCTTGGGTGGTGTCCGTAAATGACTGTGAATTTGGAGTGCTAAATGGGATGTGATGTTATAATCGAGAGAGCAGAGATATAAAAAAGACTGTCAGCCCACTGAGATGCTGTTCTGCTGGGTCAGCCAGCAAATGAAGGCGTTCTAAATCTAGCATTTGCTTTGTGTCAGTCATTGAGGCAGCCTGCCACATATCCACCCAGTCTATGTTTCTTGCCAGAAGTCTAAACACAAGGTGTGTTGAATTTTATCATTCGTATCTGGTTTGGAGTTGCTGAATGAAATATCATTGCCTGACATACAAAACAAAACTTAACTGGAGATCATACAGCTGCAACATCAGTTTCACAGCGCTTTATTTAAATGATAGTTCTTTCATTGCTAATATCCCTTGACTATTAAATGACAGTTCTTGTGCTCCCTTTCAAAGAACAGAGACTGAAAGGTTGACAGCTTAGACGTGGAAGATGAACATAAAGTAGCACTCTTTCTGCTACTTTTGACTTGGCTTTACTTTTCAGATGCTTGATTTATCTAATAGACATTGTTTTTCTCCCATATTGTTGATGGACTGAAAAGAAAGGAGAAAACCAGGTTTGCATTGATTAAGAATTACATTACTAGTTTTGACATAATCTGCTACATAAATATGTTTAACAAGAGTGCATATTTAAGAGATCACTCATCATCAGAAAATAAGCAGTACTAAAAAAAAAATCCATGAACTCTTCAGTGAAGAGTCTTTATATAGCTACATGGGGGGATATATTCTGGGATACTATTTAATTTTAGTTTCTGTTTCTAATAACAGTTTACCAACAATCTGGTATTCTATCAATAATTTTTCAAAGGTTTGGAAGACCTGGAGTACCATTTAATCTATATATGCCCTCATGTCTTCATCCAGGAAGTGGGGACAACCATATTCTCTTCTTTTTCTCATAGAGTCCTGTGATGAGAGTGTGACAGTTCAGCCAGGTTTGCTGGGTGATGCCAAGTTCAAATAATAAAGTCAAATGATTTAGGAAAACAAAAGCTTTCTTTTGTTAGTGAGAAACATTGTCAAAAAAATAAGACAGGAAAAAAACCTAAAATCGTTTAGGAATTAAAAAAAAAAACTTACTCAAATACTGTTAAGAAATCTTCCATGTTTCCATTACTTTCATTGAGGAGAGAAGGCATTAGTCTCTTATAACCTTAGATATCTCAGAGTTGTTCATCTACTCTGACCTATTTACCTGGCATGCTCTATAGTCAGCCTGTAGGCAAGTCTTCAAGATAATTAGTCCCATATATTTTACACACTGTTTTTGGACCAACACTCTGTACTTGAACCAACACCCTGTACAGCTGATATTAATTTTCTATTAACTAAAGAACAGACTAAAAAACTTGCCTAGATCAGGCTTGTTTTTAGACATCCTAAACATCTGACTGCATGACTAGATCACCCAATTTTAGCTTTAAAAACCTGAAACATGTTTTTTTAGAACTCAACTATATGACATGAATAAGATCTGCCTTTAGGATAGATAGGAATGGATTCAAAGGAAAACTGGGGAAAGAGCCATTATGCAAAGGAGCTTATATATTGCTGCTGGGTTATACCTGCAGATGTTTTCCCTGCCTTGTGAAAATTTTTCACAGATGAAACATATAATATTTTTTTTTATTTTAAGACACAGAGTTATTTAAGAAAAAAAATAAGTGAAATATAAGAAATTTGTTGTTTATCTATCAAAATACTTTATGTAGCTTTTTAACAGTAAAAATAGTTGCAGTGGTTAATAGCTTAATAAAACATTAACAATAATGTCAAATTAAACCTTGTTTTGATGAAGAAAACAATCTCCCATTCCCCACTCCTGGGAAATATTTTTGTAATTTCTAAATATATTTAGAAATATTTTTATAATTTCTAGGGAGGGAAGAAAACTAATCTTAAGGCTTACTGTTAGAAAAAGCATTGGATTTTTGGATGAACCAGTATCTTGGGAGGGTAAAGAAATTTGTCACTATAAAAGTTCCCACTGTCTTCTTTCTAGACATACTTGGGAAATCAAGGTGTTTCATGAGCATTTAGGTGTGGAGTTCAGCAATTTTTCCCCCAGAGGGAATGTGCTGAAAGAGAAACTGACTGATAAATCATTGACAACTGGTAAAAACGTTAATGGAACAGGGACTTTCCTCATATCTTGTTCTTAAACTCTTCTCTGCATGTGTGCTATGGGCTATTTTCAGGCACCGACTCTCAGTTGACCCAACGTGCAGTAGTACTGGGAAACAAAAAAGAATTCTTTGGCTTCTCTCCATCCCCTGAGGAGCCTGTGAAAAGACCAAAGATTCCTCAGTCCATAGTGCTTTCAGGATTTTTCCAAGGATATCTTCCTTCAAAATGATTTACTAGTTGCCATCCTTTTTCCAAACCCTAAATTAGAAAAGTAATCCCTTATGCAAAACAGAGGGATAGCATCACATTCCTGCCATCAGGAATTGTCTTGGAATGAGATGTATTCACCTAAGACAGCTCTAAATTAAGAGGTCGAGACCGTAGACAAATAAAATCTGAGCCATAAATCTTGGGAAGCAGGATTCTACAGGTGTCAAAGACAGAAGTAACACTTATCAACCCAAATCCCTTCTCTTGACATGAAACACAGTGATGACCATAATTCTTTAGAGTGTTCATTGTGATTTACAGTAGGGGGGCTTTTTTTTCTCATGCTGAGGTGCATCAAAAGTGCAATGTCTGGTTTCTGCATCTGCTGGGTTTATTTCAAATATGTTTTTGGGAGGCAGCTGTATTAAAAGGTTCAGAGGACTGTATCTTCCTTCAGCTTCCCTGCTATATGCTGTGCTGTGGAAGAGTGGCCATGTAGCTGTGTGTCCCATCTGAGCAAATAGCAGCCTCTCCCACTTCTGTATGGAGGAATATAGCTACTCAAATATCAAAGAAAAAAAAAAAAAAGCTTCACAAAATGAACAAAAATGAAGAATCAACAAACACACTTATTATTAATTTCTGAATTACTTGTTTAAAAATATTCAGGTCTCAGACAAAGAGTTGATGTATAAGTTATACTTGGCCTTTTTATAAACTTTAAATTCTTAAATAATTTGATTCACTTAGATGTTCTAATACCACTTAATCCCTACTAGTGGGAAATGGAATCTGCATAGTAACTTAACTTGCCTGTCAATAAACTATTTAAAGTAACTAAGGTTAGCTATCTTAATCTACTCCTTTGCATAGACTCCCATTAATTGATTCTCTTGTGGTCTTCTTCTCTTCTACTGAAGCTTCGACACGCACATTAAGCCAATTTTAACATACATGAACCATTGAAGATTCTGCATGCTGCAAGTAAGTTTACAGAGTCTGGAAAATGTAGTCCTCACTATCCCTTTGTGTAGTGCATTTTGGGATCTCTGCCATTAGAAGATAGAAATTTTTGAGCATACTTCAATAACATTGAAATTAGATTTTAAAAAGGAATGAAGAGGTGTTTTTTTAATGCTTATTTGTTTTAGGAGGCTGCAATTCACTTGACAGAAGACATCATTCTAGATTTGTTTCAGAAAACAGAATCAGTCTGAAACAGGTCTTGTAATAGTAAAGTCATTGACATACATGGTCTGTGAGTTTGCTTCTTGTAGCTTATGTCCCAGAACTCACAACTAGAAAAAACTGTTTCCCATGGCCAAGGACTGCCAGTGTGCAGTCAAATACAAGCTTTAAAATGCCTTCAATTATGATGTGACTAATTTTCATATGTAAGAGAAGGTAATTTAGCTCTGAGAAACTATTACCCATGGTGTTGTGCCTTTCACCAAAAGCAACAGATGGGCTGTCACCTCAGCAAATTGATTTTGTGGAGATATGACATCTTCCATTAGTGGAGGATTACTTTCTCTGGTCTTTGTTCCTTCTGCCTACTCTCTCAATGCAGTTAATGGATCTGGTGTCTGAACACAGACACTACGTTTTAAAGAGCGGATATTCTCCTCAAATCCAAAGTCAAGTAAATACTAAGGATGAAAAATAAAATGAGATGCTCTGGAGTGTTAGCTTTCAACACTAGTTCCCAAAATTTGATGACTGGTTTTATTTCACAAACCATTTGTCTTCTTACACAGGGACTGTCTCCATAGTCCTGGCATGAAGGACATGGGGATGTCCTTGATATATCTTTTGATTAATAGCTAGGAACAACAACAGAGTAGCTTGACCTTAGTCTTGGGGGGATGAAAACCTGATAATATCGTACGAGAACTCATCTTCTTCCAAATGATACAAAAGACTGTGAGGCAGCAAGCAAAGCAAGAGCAAGGGAAAGAGATGTCAACACCAACTGCAGACTTTGGAGGAAAAGGTGAGAAACTGCTTAAATATGTGCAATATCATAATCAGAGAGTCCTATTTAACAGTGGGAGCAAAGAAATACTACTTAGATCACGAAGACAGGATCCCCAGGCAGAGGAATGGCTTTCTGAGTTTTCACTGAGCTCTGCCCTGGGCCCAAACAGGTTTTTGAAGCAGTGAAGAAAGAGGTCAATTCTTTTTAGAACTGTCTAACTCTGGGTATTTCTTTTGCAAAGCATAACTGAATTTGTGTGATTTTCCTGTTCAAAGTCTTTCAGGGTATCCATCTTACTTATTGTCATACATTGCATTGGATTTATCAATAAACCTCATGTCCTTGCATGGCTAATGTTCTGGAAGGTGACATTCTTAGATTATTAAGACTGGGATTTCTGAGAGTAGTGTCCACATCTTTGCTAAGAGCTTTCAGGTCTTGAACTGAGGTGTTCCCTTTTCATCTGGCAGGACTCCTCTGCCAAAATATGCCGTGGACAGAAAGGTGGGGTACAGTGGTTCTCCCTGGAAGTTTAAAACATATGGAGTCCTTGTGCTGGACAAAGAGATTGTCCACAAAGAGAACAGAAATAGGATTATTTGTTGTGGTCTTTGTGTGTATGTGTGAGTCTCTAGTGATTGAAAAGGTGTGCTACAGTTCCGCTCCATTTCTTCCAGTGCTCTTCTAATCAACTATATATTTTTTGTAAATTGTAAGATAGATTTTATACTATTCTCTATATTCTATCTTGTAAACTGGAGAAGGAGAATGTTGGAGACAAAGAGGAAGTGAGGTATTGCTTAAGAAAAATAGAGTCAAAACATTGTAATAATTTTTGGCTAACTGAAGAAGGAAGGAAAAAATGCAATCTAATGCATAACTCTCATTTATCATGAGTCACATCTTTCATTTTAGATCCAGATTATCTCCATCCCACATAAATGTGGCTTTCCTTAACTTTCTAGTAATACAAATTATTGACTTAAAAGAATGTTTAGCAGTTGTAGGAGACTATTTTACAAGAAGAGTGAGTCATTGCAGATTTCATCATCCAGACTTCACTATTACTTGTCCTTATGTCTCAGTGTAAGTTTTTTCTTAAATCAGGATTTAAGAAGGATTAAATTTGCTATACCTTGGAGCTGTTTATCTTGGGTTTTTATAAAATGCTGTCTTCAGGATTGTTGCCTTTTGCACACATGAAATATTTCAGCTGTGAAAATACATGCAGCTCTTTCAGGGACTGTAAGTGGGGAAACCGACACTTTTACCAAAGGAAAGGAAGATGATAAAATAGAAACAAGTCTAAAATAGGAGCAAAGAAATATGGGGCTAACTCTATATCAGTGGTGGCACAGGGTACCTTAGGATTCTCTTACACAATGGTTTGCTCAAAATTTCGGTGTTTCTAGAGCATCAGCATCTCCTGGGTACTGACAGGGGGAGATTTACATTGGAAGCTGTGTAGTAATATTCCATAAGATTAGAACTTCAAACTTGATCTTGACACAGAAAGAGTATAAAGTGGAAGGCCTCCACAATTACTGTATAGGTTGCTTAATATCTTGAAATAACTTGAAGATCTGGGCTAAGCACAGCAGTGTGAACCTGTGTGATCATTCTTGTGGGTTCAGCTGGAAAATAAACAGCAAATAACAGAGAAAAGAGGCTATCTTCTGTTTGCTGATGTTACCTTTCTATGTTTTTCTGGGCTACCACTTTAACTCAAGAAAATGGAGAAGTATCATACTATATTGTTCAACATAGAAAAACTGGTGGAAGACAGAGCATTAGCAAGATACAAAAACATTTTCCTTTAAACATTTGTTTTCTAAACCCAGTGGCGCTTCAGAGCTGATGGTTACAGGTAAATACAGAAGAACAGAAACAAAGAATCCCATAATCCAGAGAGGATTAACAGGTCAGAATGAAATTAATCTTGAGTAATAGACACATTTCACCTTTTTTAGTGCAAAAACACATGTATTTAGTAACTGAATTTAAAAAGCTTCCTTCTGCTTTCTCATTACCAGTAAATAAACCAGAAGAATTTTGCTGAAGCGAGTAACATTAGAAAGAAAGAGATCAAAATATTTTTTAATCTCTTTCTGCTATCTGCAACCTTCCCTTGTGAATATATTTGGGATAGTGAAGTCTCAACTGTCAAATTGTCAGTTTCTTAGCTCTAAATCTAAATGAAATCTAAAATTTCTCAAGCTTGGTTTATCATCCCTTATTTTCACATAAAAACTAACACTTCCAGGGTGACAGTACTTGCATATTTGCCCTCCCTCAAACTAGGAAGTATGGTTTATATACATCCTTTCCTTGTGATTTAGAAGTATTGATTGAATAATCTCTGTCCTCCATTTATTTGGTTTTGAAACAATGTAAGTGTATTTTGTGTCTGCAATCTGTCCTTTCATTCTGTTCCATTGTGTAGCATTTCTGCCATCAGTTTGTCGGTAGGACTGGTTTACATTTTGCTTCCTGCTCTGGATTTTTTTTTTTCATTATATTGAGCCAGATTTCCAGCTAATTCATAGTCATAGCTCATAAATGAACATTCAGATGGTTCTAGAGCACACATTTCTCCAATTAGAAACATCACTTTCCATCCAGGTTCATTAAGTGCCCCTGGGTCAAAGATGAATTTCTTTAAATTTTCTCCCCAAGAGCATTTCTGTATTAAGATCTCTTCCCTGACTGATTATCCTGGGTACCCCTACCTCAGTAGGTCTGAGTTCTCTTTTTCATGACTCATCTGATGCAAAACTATAAGTGGAAGTTTTGTGAGTAGAAAAAGAGGGGTTTGGATTTCTCAGGGTCTAATGTAAAGCCCAGTATAATCAGTGGGAAGCCTCCGAGCAGTTCCCTATTAAGTTTGGCCCTGACTTTATGGTACATTCTGGTACAGGTAGATGTGAAATTCACTTTTACATTTTTCCATATGTTTTGTGAATTCATGCAGGAGGAACTACTCCAGGAAAAATAAAAAAAAGCTTTCCAAAAATATCTTCAAATGAAATGTAAACCTATCTAAGGTTCAGATAATTCAGTTAGGTTCAGATAATTCAGTTCAGCACTCTCCAGCTGCAGAAGAAGAGTAGAAGTGCTAAAGTACGGTTTTGCTGTACTACTGTGCTAGTTCAAAGGGTGGGCAGTGTGGGAACTTCTCAGAACCTTGCAAGATTTCTGAAAGTGAGAGCTTTAGGAGCCCAAGCACTTCGGAGGCTTTGGAAAGTCTCCTGGTATAAATCCTGATGGTCACTGGCAGGCACAGACTCACTGAGTGCTTGTCATTTCCAAAACAGTATAGCTTCACATTATGAATTAAAAGTCTGATAGAGGTAAGTAACACCCTGAAATGTTTATTTAGATAACAGTCCAGTTAGGTCCTGAGAAGCAATCAGTGTTAAAATGGTGGATTTTATTACATTCAAGGAAACACTTATATGTTGCAGAAATGACATCTCGGTTTTTCAAATAGCTAGAAATTGCTGAGCTTAATGGGCACTGGAGTGATGACATAATCACAGTTTTCTCTGGTGTATAGCCCCTATAGTTTATTATTTCAACTACTGTACACTGGAATCTGCTTAATCTGACAGCCCTGCATCACCACAGGTCAGCTTGATAGCATCAGCTGGGAATGGGTAATAACCAAACTGCTCTGACAGCAGGTTTGGCAGAGATAACTTTAAAGGTAGAAATGTGCTTGAAAATACATAAAGGTGTGACAAAAATGAGAATTGAAGCAGTCCTCACTTGATTTTTATACAGCTCCCTGGATTTTTGATTTCCAGATGTTTTACGTATCAGATATTCCCTGATGGGTTTCATTAAAATTCCAAAATATGTCAGACACTCTCAGCTGCTCAGAGACATGGTATTGATGATATGATGTGTAGTCATGTAGCCATGGATACAGAGTAATCTTCCTTTCCCTCTTTTTATTTTTTTTTTTAATAATGGAGAAGCACTCTTTACAATCCCCAACGGAGTTGCTGAGGGAATTTAGCCGTTCTGGCCCTCAGATTCAAACATCATTTTAAGGGACATGTAAAAGGGACATTGTCTTTACTTGTAGGGCTAAGTACAAACTACTTGTTTGATAGTGTGGAGATAAGCCTAGCGTGTATGGGAAGTGAGCTTTGGAAGATTCTGTTGTATATTGAAAATGTGGTGTTAGGCTTGGTTTTTTTGGGATTTTTTTTGGGGAGGTGGGGGTTGGGTTTGGTTTTTTTTTTTGTTTGTTTATTTTGTGGCGGTTTTGTGGTTTATTTTTGTTTGTTTGTTTTTGTTTGGTTGAGGTTTTTTTTGTTTGTTTGTTTGTTTAATTTGGTATGGGATTTTTTTCCTGAAGCTCTGTCTTCTGCTGCGTACATTAGACAACATAGTCAGTCACAGTCCTGCTTTTCCATAACTTACTCTCAGATGACCTACTTCCACCTCCTGTACAGTCTGCAGGAAGCCAGTTCAGTGGACTACTGCACACACAGCTGATGATGCCCACGGCAGCAGCCGTGACTGTGCCCAAACTGTCTCAGTTCCTCTTCCCCACAATGTGATGCCAGCTACGGTGAGCTGCGTTCAGCCCAGGGAGTCAGGAGGAGAAAATCTGCAGCAGCTCCTTATGCAAAGCTGAATCCCGGGAAAATAATACTGAACTGAAGTGCCTTCAGTTCATCACAGTCCAGTGTGATCTTGCTGCTCTTCAGTGCTACATTTCAGTCCAAACAGGAACATGGGACTTTAGGCTAGAGGCCGAGACACACAGATGGCAGAGTACAACTGCTGGTGATGAGCTGGTTCTCTGCAGCCTCATTCAAACTCTGAGAGACGTGTCTGGCTAAAGCTGAGCAGTTCTTGAAGAGACAGGTGGGGCCACCTCCTGTGGGACACAGCTTGAGGAGGCTCAGCAAATACCTTCCTGATTCAGTGTTCATGAATATAAATACTGAGCCCTTTATTTGTTTCTATGGTCCTCCTCCACCCTAAGCCTCCTCCTTTCCTTGGAAAAGTATGTTGGGGTTTTCTTGATATCTCCAAATTACTGACGGTGGGGAAGAACTGCTTGCCAAGAGAGATCATGGAGAGTTTAGTGTTTTGGGTGGAGCTGAAATAAGAACCAGATTGAGGGCTATGGGCAGAATTATGTTGCTGTCTGTACAGCATTCAGGTAATTTTCTAAAACAATAGTTTCATATCTGGATTCTGCTCTTGTCATCTTACAAGGACATTTTAACTTCTAGTGTTTGTGCCAGTTTGTACCTGTTTACTTTAGTTCCCCCAAACCTTACTGTATCTATTTAATCTTTTCTCATGTCTGTCCCCTTCAGTCCCATAAACCAGCCCAAATTACCCAATAATGTGGAGTATTTTTTTTTCTTTTCCCCATTTCCCCATTCAGACCATATATATATATTTGGCCATAAGTTACCCTTAATTAATGAAATAATCCAGAGACAGCTGTAGCAGAACCATGTAGATTGTAGATAAGGAACTGTTTTCTCTCTACTTTGTGATTTGCTGCCAGAGTCTATTACTTGGAACATTTTATGTTCCCCCTCTACCATATTACACTGCAAATTCAAGGCTAGTGAGATGTTCAGTATTTCTCCAAAGTATATACTATATACTGCTATTACTGCTTCCCTGGTTTTAACCTGATCATTGGATGCCTGTGTTTCTCATTAATTTTCCTGAGATGTTCTGGCTTGCAATTTTTTAAGATGAACTTGATTTTTGGTGGGACCCTCAGTCTGCATATTTCTGTTTTCTCTTCAACCCAGCTACATATTAATTTCTTTCTTCTCTTCTAGACCCTCAACTGCTTTATCAACTTAGTCTCTGGGTATTAGGGTTTCCAGGCTCAGCTCATTTTACAATACCTACTGCCACGTTCCTTTGTTTTCTTTCATTCTCCATCTGCCTCTTTTCTGGTCTCCCACCTTGTTTTCTTTCTGCTGACAAATAAATGTTGCCAGTGTATTTTTTTTTTCTGTCTCCCATTGTAAGTTTTGCTCTAACCTCATTTTTTTCTCTGAAACACAAAGCAACCTGTCATCTATATGTTATAAATATGTAAACTCCATAATTCCTTTTGGAATGAATGGGAACAGCCTGTTTAATATTAGTTCATCAGAATCTGGTTACAAAAACATCTTGAAAAAAAAAAAAAAAAAAGGCTGTCACATCAAGCAAAAAAAATTTAACAAATAACCTTTCCTTTGAAGGGGTTTGCATTCTGGCTAGGTAGAATGTAACTTAAATATTGGCCTGTTAATTACTTTCCTTTAAAACAACCTGTATTTTATTCTATTGGAGTTCATTTTTAAAGTAATTTGTTCCATCCTTTAACTGCTGATATAAACTTTGGTCATAAAACTTGTGACAAGAAGACGTATCACAAAAGAAACCTTACAGGCAAGCTGCTAAATGCAGAAAGGAATAGAGCTATTAGCATTAACTTACAGATAAAGGAAAAAACTCACCTTTTAGTAAGATGTTCACAAATGTTCTAACCTTTTTAACAGAAAATTCTGTTCAAATTTGGAGGTTTAATACCAGAATCTCTGTCCTAGCCAGCAGTAACTGTGAAATAGGAGTTTGTAACATGTGAGAGCTGATACAGGTTTTATGTCTTTGTTCAACTACTACTTTGTGTATGTAACATTCATTACAATGACTCCTTTCTTATTTCATGAGAACTGAACATGTAGTGAAACTTATTGAAGGATGATTCTCCAGCATTTCATGTGTCATACTTGATTATTTCATTTCCTCAATCAAAATTTGTTTGAAGATTTAAGTAACAACTCATAATTATCTGTATAATGGAGAGGCAAGCAGGTCATAATTTGAACAACTTACCTGAGAATTTCAACGAGAATGCAATTTTGTAGAAATTTCATTACATGTTCTGAGGAGAAAGAAAGGAAATTGAAATGGTTTCAAACCTTGGATTGTGAAAAAAATGACAATAGAACGAATCCTACAGCAAAGCAAAATTATTGTTACATTAGAGTTATATTTATATTAATATAGATAAGTAAACCATACCAATTTTAAAAAGAATACCTTCCTGCCTGAAGTGGTTGGATTCATACATGGGAGTAACTGCTGAATACTGTGCTGAATATGGGGCAGGCATTGGTAGAAGTTTTCTACTCAAAACCAGCATCACTCAGGAAACAAGATAGGGGGGAAAAATAAGAAAAAGAAAAAAGTCAAAGCAAACAAAGTAAAATTGAATAGACTACAAGTGATTGTACCAGGTTTTTAATTAATGAGAACACAGGAGATTGCTAAAATGAGTACATTACCTAATTGTGAATTAATATTATATGCTGAAACATCCCACAAGGGAAGAATTGGATATGCTAATATTGTATGAAAGAGATTGCCAGTGGCAAATATTTCACTTTAGAGAATTCTATGTTAGGCATAAACTCAGAAAAAAACAACCCTCTTTATAAGTATCATGAAATATTAATTGCCTAGAAGTTGCTAAGGCAAGATAAAAGCTTGATTATACACCTTTGCATCCTTTTGATGGTCTTTATTGACCATTGATCCAGAATTGTTTTTAGAAATGCAATGCATTATTGTATGAGTAATAGAACAGACATTTTGTGGTATGAAGTTATAATTCCTAAGCAATAATATCTGAAACTGTAATTGGCCTAGACCTAATGGGACGTTACTTAGAACATCCTAAGGGAAAGATATTTGGCTTTAGAATTTGTTTTCCTCTCCTTGGTTCAAAAATACTGCCTGCCCTCTAGTACCATTTTGGCAAGCTACTCTGAAAAATGCACCAGTTATTTTTCTTAACGTGAAGAGTGGATAGAAATGCAGACAGTACTGGATCTGCAGTTTGTTGTGTCATATTACAGGATAACATTTTTTGGAAAAATACTCTGCAGTATCTCAGGAATAAGTGAATACATTTTTACAAATGAACAACAAAAAAAAGAAGGAGTTTCTTTACTTTTACATTTAGGATTTAGATAAACTGTTACCCAAAGGAAAGAGCACGCAAGTCTTCGTGTTGGCCTATGACTGTTGAAGGTACCTTAACCTGAAGGAAACACCCAACTTTTATATTGTTCCATTAAAAGCAGTAAATCTACCCTTATTTGCTTAAACATTCACTGACTTCAGTAAACTCTAGGGAATGAGATTCAATTTTCATACTTATGAGGACAACTTAAAATAATTACTGTTTTCCTGAACTGAACTTAAAACAAAAAACCCAAAACCCAGAAGCAGAACAATGCTCCCCTCAACTATATAGAAAGTGACTGCAACAGAGAGACACAAATTTTCAGGTCAACACAAAGTTAGAGTGTTACTTTGGAGTGGTTTGTTTGCATCAGACACAAATGGCACAATTTGAATATTGCTAGTAAGTGAACTAATCTATGTTTGGTTCAATTTTTTAGTTCCATTGAAGCCATTGTGTGATTGTTATCATTTCTACTGAATGACTGGCTCATGCTTTTCTCTAGCTGACCAGTTGCCAAATGAAAGGTTGATTTCATATCTTTACTTCCCTTTGAATATGAATTTAAATTAATAAATTATTTGTCAATGCCTTTTTCTTAACATATGATGAAATCTGTTTTGATCTTAATATTCAAGATGTATAAAATGGCAGAGAAAGGCCTTCAACTGCTCCAAACTGGCACAGATCCACTTAATTCTGCGAAGAGTTTGTAGAGTTTTCTGTGGAATGCAGCTCTGCTACAGTTGACCTATTCCATCTGTGGTCTGCTTCCCTGTTGCCTTATACTCCAAACCAGGAGTGCTCCTGAACAGTTGCTCACTCTGGAAATATCAAGTGTGTGAGTGAAAGGTTTATGTCCTGTTTCGAGTGGGAATTTCTGAATAATGATTTGAGCCTTGTGTTTAGTCACTACACATTTTTATTGCTGGCTCAATGCTGTTTAGCATATTTTCTTCCATGATAGTATTTCTTCTGAGATGCTGCTGCTGCTCCCTTTCTCCTGGCTTCTGTCATTCTCTTGAAGATGGTATATGCTGGTTTACTGCATGTTAGTGATTTGTTCCAGCCATTCCATCTTCCAGGCCTGAGTAGTAGCAATCACTATAATATTCACAGTGACTTATTAAATAATAAGTAAACCTGTTTGACAGTGCCTTCAGAGATCTGATTCTGAGCAGTTTACTACGTGAAGCATTACAAATAACCACTTCTTTATCTTTCAACTTTTTGATTAAATACATTTAAAATACCTTTCTCAAGAAGTACAGTTATATGTAGAAGGCAGTATTCTGCATTTCTGGTTGCATGCTCAGTAAAGCCTGATGACACAACGTAAATATGGTCAGTGCAGTAAATCTGGCACTATTAAATGCTTTCCTAGAACTGGGTATGGAATAGGGCTGGGTGAAAACAAAGCAAGGCTGTGACTTCTTTGTACTCAAGATAGAATATAGTCCTAATGTCCCTGTTTGTGAAAGAAATGCACATAAAGCAAGCCTGAATATAACAGTCACTGTCAGATGCAGCCAGGACATTACCTGGGAAAGTACAGGGTAATTTCAGTTCTCTAACACAACTGTCTGTGCCAGCTAGGACTTCGTTTTTCTTAGTGCTGCACCATGGCAGGAAAATGTGAACCCAATCTGTAGCATCTAAAACCACCTCCAGGGACTATTGTGCCAGCCTGTCTGAAGTACTTCAGATTTTTTTTTTTCTGGAATGTTCATAGTCATTAACATAATTGGGACAAATGAGGAGGGCAAAATGCTGAAATTGCTAGATTAATTCTGCCTAAGAATTGTAAGAATTAACAAAACAGAGCATATGTAAGGGATTTCAACAGCACAAAGAAAAGTGAAGGTTGCTGCAGTTCAGAGGATATTAATGCCTTGGATATGGTTTGAGGGATACTAAAAGGTAAGAAAAAGGGAAGATGGAAAGTAATCTTGATTCTCATCTCATGCTGCTCAGTGATGCTTTGTCTCAGGTTTTTAGGTGCACTGTTCTTAGTAAAGCTGGTCTAACTTGCCAGTGACCACAATTTTCTGGGGTCACACTGACCTGCAGCTGCATTGAATCCATGAAAGATGAGTAAGTCGCTATGTTTTTTTCCTTAGCCTGGGCCTGTGCCAGAAAAGGTTTTGTGAGACCTAAAAAGCTGCTCCTTACTGAACCATAATTGAATGTGCCTGTGTCATTCTGACATACAGTATTATACTGACAAACAGTAATCATTATATACGCGATAAGCTGTGTCACAGGGTACACCAGAAATTAATGTCTACCACCACTTTGTACAACAAGGAATTTATTTAACCTTATTATTTTTAATTTAAATCAAGGTGTTGGGAGACTTTCCTGGATGAAATGATGCTATCTTCCAGGAGCTAGACTCTCAGACACTATCCAGTAGAAGTCCAAGCTGATTCTAGCCATCCCTTATGGCAAGGTATCATCACATGAATCCACGTGCAAGCTGGAAGCTGAATTTGAAGTTTTCTTTCTGCTAGCTGAGTGGCTATGCAGGGTTCATTGAAAGTGATCATGGAAACAAATTCCAGTGTAAAGGATGTGTGTTTTCTTTCAGGTCTTGCCTATACTTGTGCTTCTTATAGCCTGATCCAAGTGCAGCCACTCTGACATGTTATAATCTCCTGAGCTATAAGCATAATTAAACACGGAAAGGGGATTATCCCATGTTGTACCTATTGTTTTGAGGGGTGAAGGTTGTAGCTATGTTGGGGGGAAGGGGAGAACCCAAATTAAAAACATGCCACAGAATATCAGAACTCTTACTCAGTGCATTGGTACAGTTCTCTACCTTAAACGGGAAAATCTGTGCAAAGATGGGATTTACATTGAATCACATCACAGGTGGCAGTATTTTTCTGAGTAGATGTTGCTGGCAGAAATATCTAGGATTTGGCAAACAAGCAGCTGAAAAAAATTTAGTATTTATAAGGTGTCTGTAAGGATGTTGACTACAGGGGGATTATTATGGTCATAGATTGTCACAGGTAGTGATTTGAGACCATGTGTTCCCTTAGAGTTCCCCTACAGCAATGTCCCTCACCTTTTATTCCTGTGTAGATACATAATGTCTCTGGCATAACTAGTTTTCCTGCAGGTGCAGCCCAGGCTGGCAGCTAAAATGTGTCTGTTTTCTGCCTGCATAGCAGCCACTCAGACGGGTGTGCAGCTCATCACATCTGTTACCCTGGTATGGGTTGTAAGCACAAAAATATGCCAGAGTAAATTGTTCAGGTGTTACCTGTGCCTGTAAAATGATGGTCAACCTTTGAAAATAAACTCATGGAAAGCAGGCTATGTATAGAAAGCCATTTCTTTGATGGATGTGAGCTGCAGGGAGAGGATGAAACAGGCCCTTACCTGTAACTGCATAGGGTAATCATTCCTGTAAGTGAAACTTACTTCTGTAATCTCACAAAGACCTGAGCGCCGTGAAGGCAAAATCAAAATGCTAGCAGACAAGTCGTCCTCCAGTTTATTAGGGTTCCTTCCCAGGAGGGCTACATTCAATTATGTTTTCCGGTGGTTTGCCAAAAGAGCTTCACAGTTAAGCCAGCTGAGTTTGCATTCAGATTTTCTAGTTTAAGTTACAAATGTCTTGCTTTTCAAAGCTTTCCAGCTGACCTGAAGTGTCATGCCAACAGTACTACAGCTAATTGAATATATATCTCATTTTTCATTTTTGCAGCTTTACGGACCATTTCCTCATTTATAAGGTGAGTGTTTGCACAGGAGCAGACAGGAGAATTAAGCAGCAGGAAAATCTCCATAACATGACATTGTCTTTTTCTTTTGTTTTTGAGCTTGGCAGCTGGATACTTCTGTTGACTCCTGTTTATCTTCAACTAACGTAATAATTGGGAAATTATTTTTTTGCTTCAGCAGAAGTACCCTGCAGTTCAGTGTAAGAAGCTTTACCTCAAGGCTGTGCTCTATTCTGTGTTTATAGTGTCATTTGTATATATATCCCTATAAAATCTGAAGAGACATTTTCAATGATTATCAGCAAAGCACAATTCTGCAAGGATTAAGGAGGGTAAAAATCTCGGGTATTTCATAGATAATCAGTGCACATGCCTTAGATTCTGGAGTTTGGTGCTATTTGGGTTCTCAACAAGGGGTACCGTTTTCCATTGCAGTTTCTTTCCACTGAAGAAAATGATTACTTACACACATTTCAAAGGGAACTTGAGTGCTTTCCTTGTGCATTGCAGAAACCAATGCAGACACCAAATATCAACATTATGCTCCATGTTGCTTTGCAATTTCTAATCCCTTGAACTACTCTGCTCATACAAACAGCTGTAGCAAAAGTGTATGTAAGGCAAAGTACACATTGGAGCTGGGCAGAGGTAGTGCATGGGCCTGAACATTAAACAAGTCTATGGAAATAGAGCAATGTTGCTGTTCAATAAAGTTTATTGAAGTAGAAAATAAGTTCAGTCTCAGCACTTTTTCAAAACGACCCTGAATGCAGGCTAATTCCCACTCAACACATGCAGTATTGACTCCCATCTCTTATTTCCCAGATTTCATAGATTTCATATGCTCCAAGTGGCGTTTTAATAATCTTCTTCTGAAAAGTAAAAATGCTTTAACAAAAAGGCATGACAAAATTAAGTATTACTACTTTAATATTAAATGCTATGTATTAGGAACCTAACTTTCTGTTGTCCTGGCTTATGAAAATGACCCCAAAGAGTCACTGTCCCCTGGATTGAATGGTCTTACTGTATTTATCAAGAGAAGTGCTTTGATCCATGAGGAACTTTCCTGATTGTGCCCCTCTGACTCAGTATTGATATGGTATGCAGATATTTGGAGATACTGAATGAACAGAAACATGATCAAAGAGGAAGGAATGCTCTAAGACTGCCCTTAGTAGGAGATAAATCTTTGAAGAGGATTAGAGGGCTATAAGGTGTTCCTGGTATGTTCAAAAGAGCAGGTATGCCCAGTGGCTTTGAGAAGAGAGGGAAGAGACAGTGAAAACACTGATTTTGATTCTACCACTGCCTTGCATGTCTGGTCAGTGAAGCAACTGAGCAAAACAGACTGACAGAATTCCCTGCCTCAATACCCAAAACCAGCTAGATACCTCTGGTCTTGAGGAAACAACCCTCTTGCCCAGTGGTTCTGAGCTCCTCCAGATCTACAGCTTTTGCTCTTTCTGGCCTCAAAGGAACTGTTACAGATGAAATGGGTAGGGCTGCCCAAAGTGTGAGTCTTCTGTCTCTTGGAAATCACTGTCAACGTTACCGTTTTAGACAAACAAAATGTTGAATCTTTGTGACTAAACAGCATCATTTGAAAAATATGCCAGTTATTTAATTGGTTCTTTAATTTTTTGCAGATGCAGACACGCTATTTTCAGTGATTCTTTGGTCAAGCCTGCTGTCTAAGGGGCAGATTTGCAGACTGAAATACTCACATTTGAAGAGGTGTATTGAATGAAGGCCTGTATAAGCTGATCAGGATATATCACAGAGTATGTATTGAAGCCTATCTGCTAGCTACAGAAGAAAAGGTTTTTATAATTATTGCAGTACGATTTCCAAAGGAGATAAAAGGGTCATGTCAGATTCCAAATCTCTTCTGGGAAAGCTCAGATGACTTTTTGGCACCTAATTCAGATTTCACCCTGTTTGAAGCAGTAAACATGTGGTAGGACTTTCTGGAAATAAGATGGACTTTGGAAATAGCTCTGTTATTACTTAAATATTTGCAAGCAGGCTCTGTGTCCACAGCTGGGAGGTGTTCCTGTCAGCTCATACAGATGACTTGCAAATTCTACTGTTCTTCACCCGTTTCACTCTCTGCAACCTGCAAAACTCCCCAAGGTAGAGGCGCCACTCTGGAGTTTTTCACATTCACCTTCTTTGCACATCTTTTCTAAAAGCAAAGAGCTACTTTGCTGGAAATGTTGAGGTGTTTTGGTTCTTTTATCCAGTGTTCAGGAGGTATTTGCACCTGTAGTGACAGAAAACAATTCTCTCTCTTAAAAGAGAACGGTCAAGTTGTCTAATGACGCTTTTTGGATCCTTAAGTGGACTTTGATTTTGAAACAACCAATAATCTGCCTATGGATTGCCATTACGGAGCTAGTAGTGGAAATATTTACCTGAGTATTTCTACAGTAATATAAACATCAGATAATACTGAAGTGCTGGTGTAGTTAAGGCTGGGTTAGGAATGAGAAACCTGGACAGTTATGACAGCTGAACTGATCCTCTTGGCCATTTTCATTTCTCTAATCCATTCTGCTGAGGGCTGTCAAGCCCTACTGATCACCTCATATTGAGGATATTCAGCAAACCAGCACTGGTAATCCGGAAAGAGAATATTCTAGTAGCAGGGTTAGGGTGGGTAGTGCCTTGGATTTATGTGTCCAGGTGAGTATGGGAACAAAGGAAGACAGCTCACTAGGCACCAACAGTGAGGCACGCAGGAAAGAAAACTTCAAAGGTGGGGGGTGAAATTTTGTTGGAGATTATTTTTAAGAAGCATTTCTCTCAGTACTTTACTGTTAATAGTAAGTTTTGGCAATAGATCATCAATAGTCATTTTATCAATTGCCTTTGATAGCAGCACAGAAAAAAAAAAATAGAGAATTTTTTCCATGTGCAGATACACAGTTGCTGAGGTCTGCATGTAAGATAACATTCTCTAAGGCATTGGGCTTTATTTCAGTGTCTAGATACAACATTCTTATGTGTTTTGGCACACTGTGACAAATACTGTACTGTTTTGGAGAAAGCAAGTCTGTTACAATGCAATGGGATAGGGGATGACATTGATTTACACATATGCATAGTGAAGTGCGGGCAGTATTTGATTATTTGTGAGCAATTCACTTGTAACCAGAATGCTGCAAGCTTTGTTCACATAAATTACTTGTCTGATTCACATCCAAGATCTGTCTATAATATCAAACTCAATCAAAAAAGAGAGAAAAAAGTGCTTTTTTTCTTCCCCCTCACTTTTCATCAGTCTCAATATATTTCAAATCTGGTTACCATGATCTTTTTCAACAGTCCAGGAACTGAATAGAAAACATGATTCAGATTAGTATGAGACTTTACATAAAGAACAGAAAAAAATCTCTATAGTCTTTTTCTGTCAAAATATTTTGGTGATGGTTAACTAGAGTGTGGTGGAATCTAATCATTGTATAGTCAAATATTGTACCCAAGAGACAGCCTCTGCTTTGCTTTTGGTATATTGCACCACAAGTTTAGTTTCCTTATCCTTCAAGGGCATCTATTTCTTACTTGAAATTCCAAGTCTATCTGTGCAAAGATGGGAGTATTGTGAGACATTCTGCTTTCCATATAGATCAGTCTGGCTGTGCTAAGTGGTGAACATGGATAGCCATGCTGGAAGCCTGAGCCTGAGGAGTCTGTGGTGTGGACTTATCTGATGTCAGCCAGAGGCCATCACTCAGTGGCCCAGAAAAGAAGAGATAAGAATATCCTCTGCAGGTGAAAGCCCAGTTTTTACTTTGGCAAACCCTGCAGATCATCAGGACACAGTGTGTATTCTCATCCAGCTGGAGACAAAAGCTGTTAGGGGAAGTAATATCATGTACTAAAGCAACTGGTATCTCTGGGGAAGAAAAAAAAAAAAAAAAGACAAGCTTTGGGAATCCATGTCTGTTCATCAGATATGACACTGATCAAAATCCAAGCTAAGAATATCTGAAAATCTTATTCTCAAGGACTGCATGAAGAGCACCTCTAAACCTTGTGTAATCACTTGAAGGCCTTGAATGATACAGAGCATAAAGATTCAACTCTGTGAAACTTCCACTAGACATATTTCACCATCACCTTACCTTTCCCTCCTATTCCCCAAGAAACTCAAGACATTAAACATGGCTCAAAGCAAAAATACTTAATTTCTTAATATGAAGAGTTTGGAAGATGCCTAGGCTAGAAGCTCCTCAGAGCACTCAGCTGTTTAATCCTCTCCCATGTGACACATGCCTCTTACAGCCCTTTGAAAAAACAAGATTTCTACTTGAAAGCCTATGTTGTGGATTAGCCATGGGCTTAAATTTCAGGCATAGGAAAATTGCATGAAAAAGAGAGGGACTACATATTCAGGGGGTGGTAGAGAAGGAAAGGAGGAAAGAAAAGAAACATGGAGTACATGGAGTAAGTTGCAATAATCAGTGTAATGCTGTCAGGTATTAGATGAGATTTGATTAGAGGAGAAAGACATAATTCCTTTTCCCTTGCTGGTACTGTCAAACTGCAACATTTCAATAAGTGACCTTGATCCCTCTGTACTTTAGCAAGGAGTATGAGTACTGGGGAACTTGTCATCTAATGTCACCTAGGTAGAGTGGCTTTCCCATGAACATCAGGAACATGCCATCAAGAAAAAGTCTCACACTTGGCTGGAACTTTTCTGGGAGTTACATCAGTGGTCTCCTAACTCAGATATGCTCAGGCTCTGCACAACAGCTACCTCTAGGCAAACTTTCTACTGAATAAATGTTACCTATCAGAAAGTATAAATCCCTTGCTTGTATGAATATGGTGTCATCTAACACCATACCTTTTCCAGACACTCCTGAACATACTCCTCTGTCAGAGATCACAGGAAGCACATCTGTGTGTTCTGCTTCTAACAGAAGAAACACCATTGTCCCTGTAAGAAGCACTCTAGAAGTTTTGGGGGAATATACACCAGATTTCTCTGAGCTCAGATCCATACAGTACATGTTGGAATGTGTTTTCTTTCCATCCAATGCTTTCCAGAGGGATGTAAAACACCCAAAGACACTTGTGAAAGAACAGTGGCTTTCAGCATTTGTCCAGCAAACCAGAACAGTGGTCACAATGCCAGTTTATAATGGAATGGAGCTAAAGTGCACAAAAACATTCTCCTGCCCTTATTCATGTGAGACAGACTAATGGTGTCACTGACAGTTACCTTACCACTATGTTACCTGCCTTTTATATGTTGGATTATTCTGCATCTTACCTCCATCTTCTCTGGTTTGGAGAAGTGTGGATTTCATTCAGCAGGTACACTGAAGTAGCACAAGCTTCCAGTGGCCCCTCTTTTCTCTTTGAACCATCTGAGTATCCAGGAGCAAGTGGATTCACTTGCATATATTCACCTACATACATAATGCAGGAGGTCTGCTAATTCGCTTGGTTCATTTCAGTATATTTCTGAATTTATGGATTGAGATATGAATATTCTGTCCTTGCTGTGAGGCTACTAAGGTTGGAAATGGGCACTTTTTCCCTTATTCTTTATTTTTCACAGAGAAGAATAAGCATACTGAAATACTGAAATGTAGCCATAGAAAGAATGTAGGTTCTTGTCTGCATCTGGTCTCTTCTAGTTGTCCCTCTGCCAAGGAGGATGAAGGAATTCATTTCACATCCACACCCTCAACCTCCCACCAATTTTTTTCTATCCATTAAAGGGATAAATCTTCATCCCTCAGTCTTCAGTAAAGTTAGAGTCAATTACAATCTGTCTATTCATGCGAGTGCAACCCTTTGAAAATATTAAGTGCTGTAAGTGCTGAGTGATTTCACACTCCTTTTTATGAACACAGTCTTTCCTGCTGATCTATAAACATCATGTTTCTGTTGGTCATAGTGAATGAAAAAACATCATGCAGCAGCAGTAGTATGTGAAAAAAAGATACATGTGCTACCACAAAAATTTTAATGCTTAAAAATAATTTAGCAAATTTATAATATAGGGTAAAAGTATGTGGGTTTATGGGTTTTTTTGATGTTTTAGAATGAGTCTTCTCCTGAAATAATTGAAATTCTATTCTGGATTGAATTTGTGAACACAGCACTCATAAAATTTATTCTATTTTGTGTATTAAATGTGTTGAAAAATGATTACTTTGTTCACCTTACCTTTGATTTGTGACCTTGATCATCATATATCTTTACAGAATCATACTCTTATAGTCTTATTTATGGAAAGACTTTATCTCCACCAGGACAGCAGGGACTACAAGTCCACTCTGATTATCTGTCCTGTCCAATTTAACCTCAGCCTATTATCCTAGGGTCCCTCAGCTTTTTATTTCCCCTGGATCCTCACCTCTGTTCTAATTTTTTGAAATGCTGTAAGGCTGCTGTGTCATTTTCAACCAGGAGACTTAAAGTATAATTTGAAAAATTTATCACCTCCCCTCTTTTCCTACCTGTGGGGAATTCAGTTGAAATTGGACCTGGAAATAAGCCAGGTATGCTTTTATTTTTACCAACCTACAAGGCTCTTCAAAAATATAAACACTTATCTTTAGTTCCCAATAAATAAACTTAGCATGGCAGGTCTGCCTAATGTCTGTCAGAACACAGCTAAGAAATAGAAAGCCTTTGAGTTTTAAATCAATTATGTTTTTTTCCTAGCCAGTAATCATAAGACAAGATGAAACATTAAGTATCTCTTTCAGGACCAGATACGATTCATTCAGCACATCATCCATCTTTTACCTCACATAAAAAAAAAAGATAGTTACACAAGACAGACACAGAATGGTTATGTGCACTCCAGCCTACAAAAATTAAATCAAAAAAACATCTTTAGTAATTTTGAACTTATTTGAACAATCAGGATAAATATGAGCTATGTACAGAGGCAAATTTGTGTGTAAGGTAGTGGACAGAGAGGGGTGGAATCAAATTTTTGTGTGGACATGGAGGGGTGGAATCAGGTTATTGATGAATCCACATCAACCCTGGTGATTTGTGAGTTTGGGGGGGCTGCTTTATAGAAGTAGACTTCCAGTCTCTAAATTTTTCATGTTTGAAGAAGTTTTACTTTGCTTTAACAAGTGTTAACAGGCTGGCAACTAGAAAGGTCTAGTATCATTTTGGATCTCTAAGGGCTTTTTTTGCATGATTCTCCTTGTATTACTGGAGATTCAAAATGAAACAAACTTGAAAACTGGAATCAGGTAAATGCAAGGCAAATCCTAGGTAAAGGCTTCTTCAGTAACATTAAAAACCCCATTTGTCAGTTTGAATTTCTATTATTAAAAACTCTGACAGAGGTTTTTGTATGAAGCTGACTTGGTATCTTGGTTTGCTGAGGCTGAACACATGTAATTTGAGCACAGTCTTGTAAGCACTTATTTATTACAGGGAAAGCCCCTTGAAAATCTCAGTGGCCGTTTTTAGGCCTAGATATCCGTCTTTTCATACCATCTGTGCTCACACTGGAACCTGCAAAATCTGAAATGTTTGAAGTTGCGTGACACAGATAAGGCTGGATATGTGAATCTGTATGTGAACATCAAGGAGCTCAGTGTGGGTTAATTTGCCCATTTAGAACCAAGATGAATGAAACTACTCTGCAGTTTGTGCTGTTTTTGAGACCCATGTAAGACATAATGAGCTGTTCAAGGTGTCTCTGCATGCTCACCAGATGTAGTGCAAAAAAACCACATTAATGACACACAAAACTACAGCTTAAAAGACAGATTAACTTAAAAATTATCTGCAAAACTGAAACGGGTCTTTGTATCTCAGTTTTTCCACCTGTATGCAATCAATAATACATAAATATTATGTAAAATAGTGCTGGACACACAAATGTATGAAATGACTGTTGAAGACCCTCATGGAGCCTCATGAATTTAAAGGTGTGTATGGTGGGGTTCTACAGTTCAGAAATCTCATTCCCTATTGTGACTTTTTTGTATCACTTTTACTTAAGTGTAATGGCAATGAACTGAGAAAAATAATAGATGAATGCATTGGTAAAGAGGGTTTTTCTTAATTTTCTAAACATTGCAGCAAGCCATAATTTATCCCCAACATATGCTAAACCCATCCAAATTAGCATAAATAAGTTTGGAGCTGCAAAATATAAGGACAGAGTCAAACTAAGATCCAGATGCAAGATGAAACAAAGCCTCTTTGGGCAGGAAAACTAAATCAGATGTGGTGAATCTACAGTACATAGACTTTAGTATCCCAGAGAAGTGTGACAAAGTGACATATGTATTCCACTGACTACAACAGGGAGGGAATAGAATGAGAGGAGGAAATTAAGCATGTGCTACACTTGATTTTAATTGTTATTCCAAGAAGTCAGGAGAATAAAAAACATCTAAAGCAAGTGCTCAGTTATGCCAGGGGAATGTGTGCTTGAGTCTGCCTCCATCCAGTTGCTTGGTAAACATCTTAAGAGAAAATCCCAAGCTGACATTCAGGCACTGAGCTCAGATAACTGTTTTCAGAACTCTGATTTCCATTTCTATTAATAAATGTTTAATCCTCTGTCTCTCTATAGTTTATTATCCAAAGTGTACTGCAGGGCTTTCAAGTCCTTGGGTACAGCCTAAGAGTGGAAAATTTCTAACCATTGCTAACCTGCCTCTTGAAAAATGGGGCTTATAACTCTGAAAGCAGTGGTATCTGGATCAGAAATCTTTTCCCAGCCAACAGCCCCATGAAATAAAGAGAACTGCTTTCAGACAGGGTGGAGAAGATCAAAAGGCCCACTTACCTGCTCATTTCTGAACTACTACCTGTCTCGCCTTTCTGTCCCTACTGCAATTCAGGAACCAAGCTGGAGTCTGGTGTGAAGACCAGTCAGACTCTGGCCCCAGGAGTGCTGTGGATCAGGGTCCCCAACATCAATCAATACTACTGTCTCTCAGTCATAAGACTATTATGTAATCCTGTGATTTCTGTTGTCATTTTCCCCCAAAGTGATGGTGCTGTAATTATGACTTGGTGTCTAAACAAGAAAGGGTCAGTTATCATGGAATGAGTGTAAATGAAGTAAAATTTGGACAAATTTACACATTACAGTGGAATTGAGGTCTGGAATGCAATGGGCTTTCCAGTCCTGTCCCAACTCATCTGCTAGATATGAAAGATATAGGAAAAAAAAAATAGACCATATTGAATCTGCAGAAAACAGTGGTTTGCCTCGAATCAGTGTGTAACTTTTTTGACCTGTTTCTTTCTTCACCAAAGTACGTGGAAGTTTTGCCATTGATTTCAGCAGCTGCAAGATCAAGCCCTTTAAGATGAAATTTGTCATTACATGCACACTCTGCTACTAAGGTTAAGTGCACTTTAATCCTTTCATTGTTAAAAATCCATACATTATTTGATGATTGTCTTTTAACAAAATCACTCTTGCTGTGATGCATTTATATTTCTAATGTTATTAGGAACCTCAAAGAATAGGTAAATTGGCTGTGTTTTTTTCAAACTCACTTCAATTTCAATCTGAAATCTGACTGCATTTTGCATACAGCAGACAGCATAGGCTGACATGAAAAACATAAGCTTTGTAACAGAACAAATTTTAACTCTACATAGAATATAGTAAGGAGGGCGAAAAAAAGGGAAAAAAAGAAACTCAAAATGAATTTGCATGAATCTTTCTGAAAAGACAGAAACTTTTCCTTTCTTTCTGTCTCAGCATTTTAAAGGAAGGTAATAGCCATGTTACTCTGTTTTAGCAATTTCTTTCAGATAGCATTTTGATTTTTTTAAGAAAGAGAGAAGCAAATGTTTTTAAACAAAGTCAGTCACAAACATGGCTTGTACTAGGATGCATAAAATGTTTTTACCTCTAGAGTTGTGCTTACAAAGTGCAATTGGTGAATAACAGAAGCTGGGGGTCTTTGTAAAAGTTAATCATAAGAAAAATTTATTTATGTACACAGATGTTGGTCGTTACATCACTGTCTTTTTTCTTTATTGTTATCTATATCTATGAAATGATCTCAATCTGAAATAGCAAATGTAAATAGAACAACAAAGCCAATGTCTAGGGGGTACTAGAAAGGAATATTTTTCTAGTGACCTTCCCTTGTGTGCCTTTTTTCTTCAAACAGAAGTTCTAGAAATTATATAAGTGCCTCATGTGTTAAGAATATTCATCTCACTGACTTGTCTATATTTTGTAACTCTCTTTTACAACTACAATTTTTTATAACATGTTCCCCCCTCCATTTTAAAAACATCCATCAGTAACCACAAAACATAACCCACAATCAGCAATTTATTCACCCTTTTTTCTCTTACTTGCTTCATGTAAATATTCACAAATGCATAAGGGAATAACCTGTAAACTCCTTGTAAAAGTCTGAAAATCTTCATCTGGTAATGATTCGTGGAAGTCCAAACCAACTCTGTGTTTGAGAGAAAAACAAAAAACAAAACCCAGGATGATCCATGTCTTTTCTATAACAGCATGGGGCAACTGGAAAGGGAAGGCACAACTAGATTTTTAAGATATTATTTCAGAATCAAATAACTCTGAGATTACTACATGTGATGAATGGTATAGGCTTTGGTGTGGGCATACCACAGCATTTTATGACTATCCCTGCTCCTAGCCGATACTCCTCTGTGGCTTCCTGAGGACCCTGATGAACCATATATGTCGAGTGATGCTGGGCTAAGACCTCTTGCCCAATGCCTCTTGCAGTCCTCCAGCTGGAGGTACAACCCTCACCGTTCTCTGCTGGACAGCACAGTATGAGTGCTTCCAAATAGGTCTTGGACAATGTCATCTGCTCTGGCTCATACTCCATTTAAGTAAGTCAACCCAGACTAGTTTTGCCTGGAATAGATTAGAGACTCCTCTTGTGATCCCTTCTTTGCTGGCAATGCTGGGAGGATAACCCTTGGCAGAGGTCAAAAGCAAACAGCAATGAGCAGTAGTGTTTTCTGCTGGCAAACAGTTTGGAAAATGAATGTCTGCCTGTGGCTTTACAGATACTCTGGGAGCATTTAGATCAACATTGGGACAACATTGGAGAGTGATTGTTGACAAATAGTGCCAAATTAGGCCCAGTACAGAAGACGTATGTGAAGAATTCTAACTTTTTGTGAAGAATTATATGTCCTTGAAATAGAGTATCCCATAGAGGCCATTAAGCAAGATGTGAGCCATAAATCTCTTTGTACTCATTCAATAAAATAATAGTGCATTCATAAAGGAAGGGACAGGGGATTTTGAGTACTCTGAAATGTCTTCAATTGTGGTATTCTTTTCACATGTCTTGTGTTTGGCATTGAGAGAGAAATAATTTGATTTCTGTCAAGAACCCTCCATGCCCCATCCCTCATTGCAATGGAGGAAAAATATTTGGTTTGGTGCTCAGAGTGCAGAAATGTCTGAGTTGTTCCCACGTGTTTCCCCCACAGAGAACCACTCTGTACTAGGTAGTACCATTGCAAGGTAATATGCATCTCAGGAGTACTTTCACTGTGTCACAAGAAACTGAGCAAAATCTGCATCACATGCAACAGGATTGAATTGTGAATGCAATCTGCCGTGTGCACATTGTAACAGCAATAACCTCCCACTTTGTATTGGTTTCACTGTAAAATGAATGTGAAAAAGATTATAAACTTGCTCAATTTTCAGAGAAATATGTAGCAATTTATAAATCTGTTTTGAAATGAAGCTGAGTTGAACTTTCATCCCACCAAGACACACTGGGTGGTTTCCGCTGTGTTTCTCTTTTATTTTTCCTGTTACAAGTCTGCAAATTCAAAATAATAGAGTTAGAAAAACACATTTTTCAAATGCACTGGCAATTTGCAAACAAGTCTATATGTGCCTTTTGCAGACCATGTCACCTTCTCTGCATCAAAATACACAAGGAAAATTAAACAGCTTTCAGATCAGATTTGTTTTAGGCTGAATAATTAGTGTTGAGGTGCTTGCCTGTGCTTTCAGAACCTTTGAAAGCACATCACTAGCTCAATTTGACTTGCTGTTACTGAAATATTTCAATAGTCTATCAAACCTTGGTATGTGTTTCACAAATAACTCAACCCTTAGAAAAAAAATCCTTGTTTCCTTCAATATGCAAGCTATGATATTTTTAAAAACAAGACAAATATTTACTTGCTTTATCATTTAAACTTTGCCCTTCATTTAAAGGATGGAACTGTCTGTTGTTGCTTTTGCACTACCTTGGACCTTTCTGAAATTATCAAACTAACTATTAAAATCACTCAGGAACTCTGACCAACACCTAGCTGAACGTATTTCCAGCACCAAATCAGGTGGCGCTAGCAGCTGTGCAGGATTTCCCTACAATTTTGCACATATTTTAATCAGATAACCCACTGTTTCCTTCTGCCTGAAGGGATCAATAAAGGAAGAAAGCAACAGAGGAGCCAGACCCAAACACAACTAATTTCTAGGGAAGTTACATGTTAAATCTTAATTTTGTGAAGTAATCTCTTGGTCACAGACTGCTTTACAGATGCTAACAGTTTTTTAGGTTGCTGCTGAATCTTGGATACATTATATGCATATATATCTTGGGTACATTATAGATTACAGGAACCAATAAAAACACATTTGTGCCAATACATCCTGAAATTGCATTTTGTAGCTTAAAGGCAGGGGGAGTTGTACAGGAAAAAAATGATATTTCTTTCATTGCTTCTAAATATTTTCCATGAAGCCACAAGTAAGACAGACTAGCCTGAATCACAGAACTGGATATGTTCCTTGGTCCCCCTAAATCTTTCAGCAGTTGTAATATAGTAAATAAAAATGGTATTCTGCAATTTATTGCACATCCATGTTTACTACATTAAAGACCCCTCTGCTACAGGGGTATTTTTAGACTAATATTCTGGCCTAGAATCTGGAAACAATTAATGTTGTGCATTGTTCAGCTTTTGATAGGCTGCTGCACTTCAGTGATACACAGTTTGAAGTAAAACTGCGTCTTGAGGAGCTAAGGTAAGAAAAAACATGGTGTACAGAAACAAAATATAGTGTGGTAGCTTGATAACCTTGAAGGTGACTTTTTCAACCCACTGAATATCAGGTTCATGCCCTGAAATGAAGTTCAGTGAGATTCATTACAGTTCCTTCTGTCACTAGAGTATTAAAAGCCCAAATGCATCATTAACTCACAATTGGGCTTTGCCATTTGGCAATAGAGGTTTGACACTACTCCAGTGACAAAACCATCTGCAGGAACACCATGAACTTCTGCTGCATGAAGAAGTAATTGCTTTTATATTAGAGAAAAAAGAACTCATTTTGGTACATTTAGTAGCTGTTGTACATTTCATAATGAAAAAAGAGCTTCCTATATGAAGGACCTTGTCTGGTTTTCCTTAGGGAATAGAGGCCAGACTGTGCTTCTCCTTAGAAGGCCTAAAATACAGGAACAAAGAAGTGTACCCACTGTTGCTAACAGAAGCACAGCTACTGAATATGTAGCATCTCAGAGAGTATAGGTGTTGACTAACATTCACCTTAGCTTTCAGTCAGACATCAAGAAGAGGTGAAAACCACTAGTATAATGAGATGATTATTCTTCCAGGACATCCCTTGGTCATAGCAATCCTTACTGTAAGGTGCCAAACCCGCAAAATACTACTAGAATAACTTCAGATGTCTCCAGGCTATTAATTTTGTGAACAAGGAACAAAAGGATTTTGGAAGGTGTGGATAATAGGTGAGTTCTTTCTTTCTCTCCCACTTAAATCCGCTCTTCCAGCCTCCCCAATTCACCTGACCTCATTACTTGATGACTGACAGAGTGGCTGTTTGAGATTACTTTTGAAGTGAACCACAATGAGCCACAAGAGCCAACGGCTACTTTGTCTCATCAAGGTATTGTCTTTGTCAGTACAAAGTTACCAGTAAACTTTTGACAACCTCACAAGAGGGGCTGAGGACCCATAGGGATTTCAGCTTGAATAATCTTTTTACCCACACTTATTTACCTCAGACATTGCCTCAGCAGTGAGGACAGGCCAGGGCAGATCCCTTCAAGACTGTACCAAACACCAAAGGCTCAGGCTGAGATGCTGCAGAGGGTGCTGCTCCTCCCTCTTATTTTTTCAGGAAAAGCCATTACCTTCTCCAGCCACCGTTAGGGTCCAACTCCTGTTCAGAGTCCATAGCTCCTCCCTTCAGAACATCTTGCTGCCATTTTGTTGAAGCAAAGAAAATAAACATATAGCGCCAAGCCAGTGTGGGAAGCAAAAGGATGGATGGGAAGGATGGGAGCTTGGTTAAGTTTGGGTCAGAGAGGAAAGCCCAGCTGATATGTGGGGGTTAGTTAACATGTAGGGGTTAGTCATTTCGGTACTGAAAGACCTCAGGAACTTTTCTAAAGGTCTTGTTACAGAGTGTGTACATGGATATGTGTAATGGTGTGTACCATTGTTTCATTAATCCAATGTGATAAAATTTTGATTCAAACAATACGTAATATTGTTAAAAAAATTTGTAGGCATATATACTCATCTTAAATACCTCCCACTAATAATGAATCAGAAAAAAAAAAATGCAGTTCACTAGGTTTCATAAAGTTTAGCGATTACTTACATAAATAGTAGTGATTACTTGCATGAATAGAGGGATTTGGGTGAAATCTTTAGTGGAAGGAAAAGGGCACGTGGCACAGAGCTTTGGTTTTGAACTGCCCTTTAACCCTTCCTGGGCTGTATTCTCCTTGCTTTAGGATGGTGCAAAATTTCATAGAGTGAAGAGTGACTATTTTGGTGATATACCTTTACCGAAAATTCAAGTTAATCAGGGAGTTCCCTTATCACCATCCAGTTTCCAGAAAGCTTTCTGGCAGCCTCGGTAGGAATTGCACAGGCTCAGTTAAACTTGGACTGCCCTTCTGCGCAGGGCCAGGATCTCTCCAGCAGTTATGGCTGTGGCAGCAAGAGCACCTTCTGCAGATGTCTGGGATGCATTGTGCGATAAAAAGGAAAACTTACAACTTTACTGACATTCATTTATCACCTGTATGGCCACGGATACAATAACAACTGCAGCATCAGTAGTAATTGAGACACATTTATTACACCATTTGGGCACACTAGTTACAGACCAGGACTGAATTGCTCTAGGCACTTTACAAAGAACAAAGCAATGATGTGATTCAAGGACTTTACAATCCAAGTGGAAAACTAAGAGCAAAAGATGAAAATAGAAGATGGGAGTAGAAGAACAGAGCAGCGAGACAGTATTGATCAGAGGACTCAGCACAGCAGCAATCTAAATTGTTGTCAAACTGAATAATTTAAATCAGAATACTGATATGGAGGAACTGAGTCTCTTGTTCACTGCAATGTCTTTGAGCTGTAAGCCTACCAAATTTAATAGCATTCTTCTTAAAAGACAGCAATACAACAATACAATCAATTCTGCTTTGTAACAGGATGTGAACTTGAAGATTGTGAATGACAGCAGGACTTAATAAACTAGACTAGGTTGTTCTGTACCATAGAAATGCCCATCCAGCAAACAGAGAACTGAAATTAGCAGAGATATTGAAGGTCACCTACTCCACTTCTTTTTAGGAAGTCATTTTAGTCCCCTGTAAAGGGGGAGGATGTGGTCTGCCTGTGTACCTGTCGTTTCACAGAGAAATTTGCACCAAATCTATTGGAACCAGCTGATGAATGTAGTTTCTCTACAGCCCTGCATGCTCAAGCCTAGGGGGAAGGGATTAAAACAAATAAGCAAAAAAAGAGAAAAAAATATACTGTAAACCTGGTGAATTATTACCTTGCCCCAACCTGCGACACTGGGGATGGCCACAATATTTGGGCCCCCGATTCTTCCCAGAGCTCTTGCTGGTATCTTCTGGTTCCCTGCTGCTTCATTTGCACAGAGAGCATTTCCCAAGGGCAACTAGGCAGCTTTTATATCGAGGGCACTCTGGTATCATTCTTTAGAGAGCTGAAAAGTCCAACATGTCCAGAATGTGGATGCACTGCCTGAGCTGTAAATTCAGAGACGTGCACCTGGAACACAATGTTGCATTTATTTTGCAAGCTTTGCTTTCATACTTGGCTTGCAGAAATGTTCTGCTGTATCAGAGGGCACAAGGAATATATTTTCTTTTTGCAAAAATGATACATATTTGGTGATAAGTATCTTAATCATCAGCTATTACATTGTCCCTATGGAATGCTACTCTAATCTAGCCATGCATTTTCGAAGGGCCATTGATGAGTTCTTTTAAGGTTCTCTCAAAGACAATGTTTTTATTGTTGTAGTTTTCAAGAACATTTTTAGCTCGGAGAAAGATAATTAGTTCTTACCTTCATATATTCAGGGTTTTTTTTCTTAAACAGACAACACTTTTAAGAAATTAAAAAAGGACTAATAAGGTTATTGAGTCAAAGACAGCATGCAATAGACAGCTTCGGGAGGAAAGTACCCTGCATTTTATTATCAATTATTTATCCATTTTGCTACTCACTCACAGTCTTCTTTTTTTTTTCCTAGTTTTTCTCAGTCTCTTCATCCTATAATAAGGTCTTTTAATTGTCTTTTAATACAAGAAATAGAAGTAAAAGACCCTGGTTAGGTATAATTGACGGAAACTGTTTTGTCCTTTTTTTCCACTAGCCCTTTTCCCTTTTTTAATTTGGAAAAAAAACCCAAAAAAACCTGTAACACCCTGCCACCCACTGACTTCAGGGTACTTGCATAAAGTCTTTGTAAAGTCAGAGCAGGTGGTAACTTGAGTCAGAAAGGCAGAAATCACCTGGAACTGTGTTGGGCCTTTTAGTCTTTGACACACATCTAAACAATCTAAATTGAGATAACTATTGATATTTCCATTTCCTGCATGCCATCAAAATTCTGTTCATAATGAAGAGACAGCCTTAAGCCAATATTTTTAAAATCTGAGCCTTTCTCACCATCTCCTTTATCTGTGTTTAACTATCTGGTCAGACGGATTCATTGAACACTGAGCAATTTGTAACAAAATGGATATAAGTATGTTGAAAAATACTCACACTGGTACAGTGTGCTCAAAACTATAATTTAAATGGACACCAAGATAAGAATTTAGACCAAGCCGCAGTGGTTTTATAAAAGGCAATAAGAACAAATCTTGGCTTAATTTTTTCTGCTATTCTGGGAAGCATAAACAGAAGCAGACCCTTCAATGCACAAAAATATGCTGGAAATATTTACTCAGGACATTTAAAATAGTCTTTTTCTGTTTATAAAATAGACTTGCAGTCAGTCTGTATAAAACTGCCCTAGGTATACTCAGGTGTAGCTCAAGGACACAGACTCCATCCTCATTTGCACCCTGCTGCATTTGAAGAAATGGAAATTACTGAAAATGTTGCTGCTAGTGATCACAAATATTTGAGTAGTAAATAATAATAAAATACTGCCTTATTTTATTGCCTAAAACACTTTAAATGTGGAACATACACTTGACAGATAAATAAGAAGGATTTTATTTTTTAACCGAGTGTTGGAGCAATAAACACTGTGACAAGGCTTAATAATGACCACATGTACAGGTGGATGTCAGGCTTTCCCAAGGGAAGGATATACAAGAACACAATGCAGCCAGAACTTGGAAACAAACACTTCAACAGCATAGTTTAGGAAAGAAAATGGTATTTTAAAAAAGACAAAGATTGATTTAATTTCTCCTCACAAGAATGGGAAATGTCTGCAGCAGCCACTGCCTGCAAGAGCATGAACAGTGTGGTTCTGGGAACAGGCACGCTCTGTATCACCAAATCTGACACAAAAAACTTGTTTCTTCTCCCAGCTTAGTCTGGGTCTCAGGGGACAGAACTGCCTCACAAAGGACACTGCCTAGCTCCAGGTGCTGAGATTTTGTGGACACTTTCCGTGGTTAGTATGAATCGAGTTGACACAAAGCCCTGTGTAAGAGAGTATGTGTGCCATTTTCCAACACACACTGGTAAGGACAGAGGTCTGTAGAGACACTGGTAAACAGGAGCAACAGAATTTTCATGAAGCAGGGCAGCATTTGCTTTACCAAGAGGAGCTCCCTTTTTCAAAACCAGCAGTGCACACAATTAAGGGATTTTCTTAATACGGATTTTACAGGGTTAGAATCTGAGCACTACTTCTAATTCCCAAATTAACCTTGCTATGAAGAAGGAGCCTGCAAGAGATGACCTGGAATTTTATGTGAACCGTCTTTAGCTATTTTGTAACTCAAAGATTTGAGTCTACCTTATGAAGCAAGATAGAATTGGGAGAAATATTTCAATTTTCAGCCTTGAAAATGTTTCCATATCTTTAGCCACAGATTTTTAATTGAATTAGAGCCTGCAGATATCAGTGTGATCCTCTGCCTGTGTAGTCTTTGTGTAATGAGTAAGGATATTTCACTTTCTTGCGTCTTATTAAAATCAGAGTCCAGCAACTTGCAAAGTTCAAAATTCTTCACTCAGTGAAAACAAACGCAATAAACAGTATTCAAAGTAGCAATAGTTTGTGGCTTGTGCTGTTTGCATTCTGAAAGTAGATTGCCAAGCTCAGGATGCCATTTCCATCACAACACACCTCACAAACTGCACCAATGGAAAACCTGATGTGCCTCACAATAAAAAGTACTTTAAAAAGTATAAAAACCTTTGGGGTTTTTCTGTGAATATTTTCCCCCTCATTCTGTATTCTTGGCACATGTAGGCCCGAGCTGAAATTACGGCAATACTCAAGAGTAAATTCCATAGGCTCAAATTCTTGTCTGAACTTGAAAAATGACAGTAATTAAAAAATCATTGAACTGAAGATGCTGCAGAGGTGGATGTCTGGAATTATGGCAGAATATGGCCACAAATGGGCTTGCTCTGACCATTTTCTGGGTATATGAATAACTCAAAGGGATCTGATCCTCCCTCACTTACAAGGAGCAGACAAAATATAGACACTCTGGTGTTACTGTTGTCTGTGACAATGAATTATCAACTTTTAATAGACTTTAAATTTCAAAAAGCTATTTTTAAATGTAGAGGTGAACCCACCCCTTAAAACTTCACTCTACATCTTAACATGAAGCTGTGTGTGCAGACTTGATTCTTTACATCAGGATAAATGTTGCCTTCAGGTGTGGATTTGCCAAGATATGCTGGTGCAGTGGGAATAACCTGTCTTGTACCATTGACTGTTGTCTACAAAAGTTTCAAGCAAGTTGTGACTGTTCTCTGAAATTGTTTCAAGCAAGTTGAAATATGAAGTAAGAAAGGATGGTACCATGCAGATCCTGCTTCAGCTATGCCATGTGGGATCACCATACCAGGCTATATCTGAGCATGTGGAGTACTGTAGTCAATTCCATGGGCTATTAGAAAAGACAGATGGGGGAAAATCATAAGAACTTTGATAAGTTTTATATAAACATAAGACAGACTGAAAGATTCTGCTCTGCACCTTAGAAAGATAATGTGACATGGTACTGTGCATGTTCTTTATATTGTGCATTTTCCTACATTAAAAAAAATAGAGCATGTCTTTGAGATGGGGCAATAATTGTAAAACATGAGAATAGGAAGAGATTCTTGGAAAAAGGATGGAAGGAAAGAAACAAAAATTTTCTGCACTGATTCTTGATACTGTGAGTGTCTGTTTTAGCTGCAGATATTAGCAGTTTGGAAGATGGACTAACCCAGGATCTGCCTTTATGCTGCAAGACCTAATAGTTGCTTTTTGTTTGAAGGTCTGTGAGCATAAATCATGGTAACAGCGAAATCTGAAGAGTACTCAACTCAGCAGTGAAAAACACAACTCATGAAACTCAGCCAAATAAAATAGATGGCAGTTTAGGAGTTTAATGTATGTGAAGATAAATTTACTTTTCTGAGTGTTGCCTTATTTGTTCTTTTCTTGACTTGGAGAAGCTATTTTTCATCATTTTTTCATTTTTTAATGCAAAAACTATTTTTGTTCCTAGAAAATTATATGGAAAGACATGGCAAACTGCCTTGAAATCATCATACCCACACGGAACTGGCAAAAGGCCCAAATCCTCCACTTCACTTTGCAAGTGAAAATTTTCTCACAGCTCCCATTCCAGTCTTCTTCTAAGACAAGGCCTTGACCCCCTGAGGCCTCTGAGACTGCTCACTGAAAAATGAAACAATGGAAAAACAGGATATCTTACAGAACCACATTTTTGAAAGGAAGAAAAAATATTTGTGAGGATTCTCTCTCTTTTTGTCTTTGCTTTGTTTGCTTTATAATTACAGTAAAACAGGTAAGACAATGCTCAGCGTCTAGGCACACTAGTCCAAGGACAGCACTGCTGCTGGTTTGGCAGACAAGACAGCCTCAATATGAGTAAGAGATTGTCTGGCTCCTCTCAAACAGGGAGGCAACACTAACAACCTTGACATAACCTTTATTTTTAGCAAGGTATTTAACGTGCTGTCCCACAATATCCTTTTTGATGAGATGGTAAGATATGAGCTGCAGAGGATGGACCTGTCCAGTGAGTGGAATGCTGCTAAATTTCAAAACTTTAATGGTGTAATTAACATGCCAAAGGTGAATTGACACCTGCATACAAACAGAGTTCCTTGGACGATGATGTTTTGTCCAGTGCTATGTAGCATCTTTCATAAAAGACCTAGATGATGGAATGTAATGTACCCTCTCCAAGCTGGTAGATGAAAACTAAACCAAAAGGCAGATACTTTTGAAGGAACAAAGATTATTCAAACAAAAATCAGTAGCTGGAATATCAAGTCAAAAAGAACTATATTGTGTATAGCAAAGATAAATATGGTACAGATTCATTCCAAGCAGATGAACAGGCTGGGCATGTGCATGCTTGGGACAACTCTGCTGGAATGGCCCTGGGGGTCCTGGAGGGCATCAATCTGAGCAAAATATGTTCTGGACTGCATTAGCAAGAGAACAGGCAGTGGATCAAAGGATGTGTTTATTTCAACCCCCTCAACACTTGTTAGGCTACACCAGTTGTGTGGTTTCCTGTTCTGCTCCCTCCAGGTCAGGAAAGATGTTGAAAACATGAGTGGGTCCAATGGAAAGCTACTGAGATAATTAGAGGCTTGTTGAACTTGACATACGAAGAAAACTTAAAGGAACTTTAATTATTCTTGGAGTCTATGATTAAAATATTCTACTTGCTTTCTTTTGACTTGGAAGACAGATTATTTAAAAGAAAGATATATGAATCAGTGACATATTGCCATCTCACAAATATTGATTTTAAATGGCAAGCTTACATTTCCCCACTGATTTCAGCATTTCCTCTTGTAGACTTTTCTGCCTCTTCTGTATCATCTCATCCTTCTGAAGAAAAAAACCCACTGTTCTGTTAGACACTAGAGATTCTTGCTATAAAAATGATTTTGATACAACAGTCATGATTTTGATACCAGTCCCCAGACTTCACATTTGGATTAAGAAAACAAATGCAGATTCCAAGGAAGGAAAGAAACTTTTTTGATTAATCAAGATGGTATGAAACCTCATTAAACACATAATTATTCTCTATGTAAAGATGCACTGAAAAATAAAAAGATGGAGGTGAACCAAACACAGCTCTTCATGTGTGTGCAGCTGCACTGTTTCCAGATTTAATTTAAAAGAAATTATTTGAAGCACACAAATTTCTAGTGAGCAAGAGTCAGATTCCTTTCAGAGAACTTCCAAAATACAGACAAAAGAAGTTTGAAAGGTGAGTTAAAATACGAGGGAGAAAAAAGTAGCATGTCTTATTTTGAAGTTGAATTAAAGTTCCTTGTGGTATTGACTGTCAAACAGCCTGTCTGTGTCCCATTCTTGCAAGGACTTCTGCTGGCATTGGGATCACTCACATTCACAAAAAGCAAGTAGTATATAAAACATGCAAAGTCACTAACCATTAGTTTCATTTGCTCTTCCTTTTTATTTTAAGACCCTGTGTCTGGGATGTTGTTGACCATGGCACCTTAGTCTAGCAGAAGAGAAAAAGCTTTCCCTGCTTCCTAAAATGTCACAGATAATCTCATTACGTTTTCTCAGTATTTTCTTCCAAACATCACTTTGACACAGGCATAGAAATTCCTGCATTTATGAAATTCAGCAGGTCTTTTCTAATTTAGCAATTTAACTTTCTATTCTTGAAATGTAAGGTCTGCAGTCCTCAATATTTTTCAGCTATTTTAATAATGCTGTGCAAAAGAGTATTAGTTAGAATTGGCACTGTTTCTATTCACTTAATGCTCCAGGCTTCATCACTTCTTCAGACCTGTCTACTGTGCAGGAGGGATAGAGGTTTCTGTCTCATATTGGCATTTGACTTTCAGAGGTGTCAAGTAAAATACCCAAGAGGAAATGTGTTTGACATTGCCAGTAATAGTGTCCTGTAGATAATTCCTTCTTTTAAGTCTCCAAGTTTCCTTCGGGGAAAAAAAAAAAAAAGGAAACAATTTATGCATTTGTGATGAATGGTTTTTTCCGGTACGTCTCTATAATTTCAAACCTTCATACTCTTCTTTAGGCAGATGTTTCCAAAAGCATCACACTCTATGACTTCAGATGAATTGATGAAAACCATATATTATTTATTTGTTACCTTTTTTCTTTCTATTTCCTTTCTGAAATTCCATTGCTGCTATAAAACAGTAAAAAATGTGTGTAAATGCACAACCAAATTGTCTTTCTATATCTTGCCTTTGGCAGAGCTGAGTGCAACAAAATCTTAGTGACATGTATAATTTGTCTGATGCTCTGTCACATTAAGAGACTTTCAGACTCAGCTCACCTAGAGATTAGATGAGTAAAATTTTTTGTCATGGCCCTTGGGCACGATTTGTCTGGGTGCACTTGGATGAATTCACATTATACATGCCAAATAGTGAGTCAAATAATTAGCTGCTCTGCTTTACCGTACTGAAGTTGAGAGTGGGGTTTACTGATGAGCATTATGGTATTTTTGCATTGGATATGGTACAGCTTTAATTTCTTTAAGTAGCTTTGTGATGTGGGTAGGCTGAACATATGCAACCAAATGCAGTTAGCAACAAAATGATTTTTGTCTGACTACAGAGGGTTTACCTGAACATACCCATCATGCTCCAGTGGTGGTGAATCATTCCTCAATTCTGATCAAATAGCTTGGGAAAAGCCTACAACTGAGGTGTTTCTGCTGAATATCTAATTATCATGAGAAAATGTAATGAGTTCTCACAATTTTCTCCCCTTCGCTTCAAGTGTCAAAAGCACTGAGTCACCACTTGACCAAGTTAGTCGTTAATTTTTTTCCAAGCAGTTGCCTACCCTACACTCATAAATTAAGCAGTAATAAAAATGGTCTCCAGGCTGATTAATTTACCAGTGTGGCTGTCTAAGCAGACTGTCAACAGACAGTCCTACAGGATACATGATTCATAACCAGTTAAGAATAATATTTGCTTTTTATATATTTTCTTTGACACAGTCAGATTTAAAGAAGTTCAACAATCTATCTGGTTTGACTCATCACTAAGTTCCATTCCCCTCCTCATACAGACCCTGATTACCATTAAGGAAATTACTTAGTTACAAAATGGTAATATGACTTGGCCCAAAAAAACTGGAGGCAGAATGCAGAGCTGTGGGAGCAATTTGGGAAGGTTGAATCAGGCCCATGCTCAGTCCTCAAAAGTGATCTATTGCTCTGTGACTATTTTCCTTCCAGCTGTAGCCAGCAAACTCTGCTACACTGAGGTACATTCCTAAATTGTGGCTGTATTATGCCTTGGATAGAAGTCGGACACTTTTCTGAAGGGGTTCCAGTGAGGCCTTAGATGCTGATCATGCCAGGAAATATTGTCTAAAAAAAGCTAAATTTAAATCCCATCACTTAAAATCAGCTTTACAGCAAAGAGACTGAAGAGAAGACCTCAGAGACACTCTTCAGAGGCTTTCTGGAATTTTAATCCCCTTGGTAATCAGTCCTGCTCCACAACAGTGCTGAGGAACAATTATCAATCACATGCTGAGGAAGTTTTACTGATGCAGGAGTTTAAATAAAGAAAGCTGTTGAAGCCTTTTCTCACTGTTACCACTGCCAATTCAGCAACATCAGTAATAGCAAGGGTGGGAAATTCTTTTTTTTGGAAGACTTTTCTTAGAAGAGGGCTTATATACAGCTGTAACTTCTTTTGATCCCTGTAGAAACATAATCACAGTAGCATAGATAAAATCTTAAATTTAAGCATTTGTTTCCATTTTCCTTCATGAAATTCTTGCTCTGTTTCAGTCATCTGTTCAGTCTTAGTGAACTGGATAAGTATTTGAAGAAAATAAAAACTTTAAGAAGTTTAATGGATAAACTTTTATAAAAATCATGAGTACTGACTTTACAATGTTCTATCAGTATATGTTTGGAAAACAAAATAGTTTCAAAGAAAGGCTCAACCCAACTGCTTAAGATGTTTTGGGAAATATGACAGTTGGAATATGTTCTTGAGGAAAGTTAATATTCATAACTAAATATTTACACAATCTCATATGATTGTGTGTTTTAATGGAGTTTAACATCTAGGCATTATTTTTAGAATGCTTAGCTACATGAGAATTTAAAGAAAACTTGAGAATTTAAATTATTGATGTGAAAAAAAAGCACAACGATTTATCCTCAGAACTGTATGGTTACCTGCTGTTCTTCTCTAAAGGCAGTGTTTGCTCCTTAGATCTGTGAGTGTTGGAGAACAAAGAGCAAAACTGCATGAATTACTAAAATTAAATATCAAGTAAAAAATCTGTGTGATTAAATGTGGAGTCATGCAGTAGGGCGGTACAAAGTGTCCACAAATGATTTTTTAAAAAGTGCTAAGCATTTACTAGGGCCTTTTTGAGCCCTTAAAGGTATTTTTGAAAGGCACATGAGTCACATCACAGCCTAAGAGGTAGAAAAAGAGAAAAAGGCTGGAGAACATGGCAAATATTCTTTCACTGAAATTTTTAAACTCTCAGAATTACTTGAGATAAACATTGCAGGGATTTGGAATAGTGAAGTTAAATAACAGAACTTAGATGACCAACAATATCAGATTTTACTATTTGGCTTGGGTTTGCTGCACTTTTTGAGTACTCTCTTTGATGTTATGTCCTTACCTTTCTCCATCAGACCCCTCTCAATGCCTTCAATTCTACCTTTTCATTGGTCTCTTCAGCTTATTATGTCTTGGTTTTCTGTGAGGTACTAAAACTAGGGTAGGTGCATACTTGAACAGATGGTTTCCAGACAAATGATCCAACAGGTGAGGGAAATACTAACTATGCCGAGCATACTTTTCCAGAAACTGGAGCACGATATGAAACATTGCCAAGACCTGATAGGTTTGGTTTTCATGGATTGATTTTTGGGTTTTGTTTGTTTGTTTTGGTGGGTGGTTTTTTTGTGGCTTTTTTGATTGTGGGTTTTGTTTTTTGGTTGTTTTTTTTTTTTTTTTGAGATATACAGCCGAGGTTTCGGTGCACTATCTGTTTTCTGAAGTCTTCCTGTCCATGAGCAGGTAGATGTGTCCATAGTGTTGCTTTCACCCAGTCATTAAGTTCTGCCTCCAAATAACAGCATCTCACCCTATCCATTGTGAGATACCAATGAGATTGCCATCTGTCTTACTCAGATATAGAGGCAAGTGGCATCAACAGAATCGCTTCAATTTCTCTTCCTCATTTTCCCCTCTCTGCTCTTAGATCCAGGGGGGAAATCAAGGGGGTGGACCCAAAAGAGTAGCTCTTGTTCATCCCTGCCTTCTTGTGAGGACTGACTGGGGCCCTTGGGGCAAAATCTACTGTGTCCCTATGTTTTGGCAGGATGGAGGAGAAGGGCTGGCAGGCAATTACCAGGATCAATTCAGAGAAGGCTACTGCCACTGGGGGACTGGCTGAAGGGTTCTATAATCTGCAGCTCCCCACTCATTCTGGGCATGTCAGGATCCATATATGCTGCTGTGGTTCTGGTGAATACAGAGGGCAAGGAGCCCCACTGAAGAAATTCTAAATACTCAGAGTGATGGTCAGCTCCTAGGCACTACTTGCTTCCCCCCATTTAGCATAAAAGAACAAACAGAACATAAGAGCTTTACAGAAAAATATATAATAATTTATGTGCAAAATACTATTTACTTAAGATGAGACATGCTGATGACATCATTCTTACAGAGATGACTTTCAGTCAATGCAATATTTCAAACAAGGCATAAGCTTTCTACAGTAATTTTGTTAGCAACATTTTCTGCCCTGTAATTTTAGGATACTTGTAGCAGAAATAGTGGGTTTTCAAGAGTCATTTTGCTCAGGCTGAATGTCTGACTGCTAATTACATTCAATATGTGCTCTTGTTCTACTGCATCAAGTTGAATACATGAACAGAAGTTGTTTAAATAACTTTTCTCTGAATGGCTATTTCTGGCTAATATTATCTCTGTGTATTTATTTCAGGTTGCAGTGAATTCTGTGAATTATCTCTATAGTCTCTTGCTCCCACTGCAGTTGTCTATTTGTGAACATCTTGTCAACAATTTCCTTCCTTTTTGTGAATGTGCAACGTCCCCAGTATGACTTCTGCCAATGCTCACAGCCACTGTACGGACCAATACAAAATTTGCAATCTAGTGCTTAAGTTGTCCTTTGCTGGAGTCATAGCACATTCTGCTTCTTTGAAAGGCCAAATAAATGTCCCCACTAACCTCTTTTTGAAGAATAGAAAGGAGAGAATATGACAGGTTTGGAATTTTTTTCCTTCTGGAAAATGGCCTATCTGTAAGTTGGATGAAGTTTCCTACTTTGCACAATTTGTTCAGAGTCTCACATCCTTAAAAGCAAGCCATATTGGTTTCACCATCTGAGCAGAAAGAAGCTCCCAGGATTAGTAGAGTCCTTCAGATAGACTATTAAAATATCTTATTAGGTATTTTAACATCCACCATAATCATGAACCCCATCAGACTTAGTATATGTCACACAGGTGATTATTTGACTGTTGAAAGTTTAAAAGTGATCACAGCATATCAGGGACACGTTGTGTTGACTGATGTGGCTTCCATGTCCTCTGTTGGTGTAACAATATTTTTTGCCACAAAAAGAAATAAAAAAATGCTGTCATAGAATTTAAATTTTTACAGTTCCATGCAAGTCTGTGTATTTTTCAGACAATGTGTATCCTGAATGACACAGGAAGAATCATTCCAGAGCCAGACATGATGATGCCTGTGGCTGTTATTTTTATGCAAAGATCAAAATAGATATTGGCACACACATATCTATGTATCTATGTATTTATGTATCTATCTATCTATCTATCTATCTATCTATCTATCCATTTCTGGATTCTTTTTAGCTTTGTTGAATTTCATTTGTTTTGACGACGCAATTAGCTGTCACTTTCTTGCTTTTGTATTGCTAGTATTTCTATTAACAATTCTGACAGGAGATATGTCTTTTTTTATTTCAGTTCTTACTCTATTCCTAAATTCTAAGAGTAGGTGAAAGCACCATAATTTGGAAAACATGGGCTTGGGCTGATGTTGTAAATTCTCAGACTATGAAATGTATAATGAAGGGCAATAGAACAGGCTGCCCAATGGAGATGTTGAGGATACCCCAACCCTGGAAGCATTCAAGGACAGGTTGGATGGGGCCTTGAGCAGCCTGATTTAGTGAGCTACCTCCCTGGCCATGGCAAGATGTTTGGAACTATAGCATCTTTAAGGTCCCTTGCAACCCTAATCATTCTATGATTCTGTAATTCTATAAATTATTTTCCATATTTATTAATGATCAGAATACATATTTATAGCTTCAGAGACAAGTATTTTTCTGATTAATTTTAATATGACTTCTTGAGAATTGGATAAATACTCTGGAGAGATGCTCAAGTCATTATTTGTCTATGGCTTTGGTAGAAAACACATTATTGAGATATATATATATGTAATATAAAACAGCCAAAATACTTTACATAACCCAGCCCACGTGCTTTGCCAAACAGCACCTGCAGATGATGTTTGAAATACTGACAACTTACTCTATTGAATTTCTTTTTCTGTGTGTTCTCTTCCACATTCTTCAGACTGTTTCTGGGCTGAGTATGGTAACATCCATGATTACATTTGCTAGTAAAGTGCATATGTATGCTCAGCTGTTAAAAGAAATGGTGACCAGGATCCATGCCTGGGTTAATTTTAAAATCACCAGAAATATGGATGGCATCATTAAAATGCTGGCAGGAAAACTATCTCATTCATTCCACATAACCATGGTTAAAATTCCTGAGTTCTCCCCATGCTGAACCGTCCCTCAGTTTCTGACAGCCACAGAACATGCTGACGAGGTTTGTAAAAAGTGTGGCCTTGTTCCTTCTTCTGGCACATTATTATTTTCACATAGTAAGATGGTAATATCATCCTTTTGCAAAATTGCTGTGGGCGGGGGCAATTTGGAGTTCAAAATTAGACATAAGCTTGGACTGATCATCCAAGTGTCTCTTGGCTGTTCTCTATGAGAAAATACAAGTAATTTCACAACATAAAGATTTAGTACATGTTATTTAATTTTACTTTCTTTTATAATGCTTTAGTACACAAGGGAGCGAAACTTCTCCCGTGTATGCTTTTGGAACACTAACCCTTTATGTAGGTCTACAGTTTTTGCAGTCTGGGATGACACTGTTATGAAATCACAGAAACAGGAGTCTGCTTTCATACTGCTCTCAAACTATTTCCCCAGCCACCTTTTAAAGGATCCCCAAACTTCTTTGTTTATTATCCTCTAAATTAAACAGCTGTAAAGATGCTAAATCATTCTCAGCATATTCCATGCTGTCATATAAGGTTTATGAATGTAGTGCTCTCTTCTTGGTCTCATTTTACTTATTGTAAAGTTTTCATGATTCTGTTACAGTTTCCCATCATGTTTAATATCTATTTCTGTTGAAAAAGCTATTCATGAGAATCGCTTGGGATCAGCTGTGGCTTAGACAATAGCCATTCACAAATAGTTTATTTTACATTTGGCACGTGGACCATATCCTTAATGCAGCTCTTAAAGGTCTTGTAAAACACGAAAATGCCCCTTGATTTCATTAATCCAGCTGCATATTGAGGGGTGATTTAATTTGGTTTTCATTTCTACCTGTACAATTAAAATGCTTGACAATCACCCAAGGGTGTTGGTGTGGATGACTCTGTAGAAATTTTACAATCTGAGCAAACATTTTGTCAGTTAGTTTGCAGGATAATGACAGGCTTCCCATTTGAATATAACTCCAACTCCCCTTGCACCTTGTAAAACTAGTACCTTTTAATTATCACTGAAATTATTTTTTTTAATACAGTCTTTCAGTGTCTCTCTTCAAGACTGTCTTCTATAGAGCATTAAACACTTCTTTTTGTCTGAATAATTCCTTTTTTTAAACAAACAACATTCTAAGAGCAGAATTGGCTAGAAATTAATTTTCTTCCCTTTGTTTTGTCAGAAATATCAGTTCAATAAACTAAAGGCATGAAACTGTCTCTGAGAAAAGTTTCTTGAGACTGGAAAGGAATTTCTGTTCAGAAAAAAGGGTAATGACTGCGGTCCCAGAAGCACCAATTACTTTGGTGTATAATACATTTTTATGGAAAATGCAGANGTTCAGAAAAAAGGGTAATGACTGTGGTCCCAGAAGCAGCAATTACTTTTACTTATGGAAAATGCAGGCTCAAATCTCTGCTCTGCCTAAATAAGACCAACACCTTCAACCAGTCTCTTCACATTCCAGCTTCAAGCTTGCCAAACAAGTTACTGATTATTCTGTGAAGAAATACATCAATCCTTCTTTCATTTGTCATGAGAGAAGAAAAAAAAAAAAAAAAGGAGTAAGACAAGGAGAGGTCACCTCATCATATTGATGTGAAACTGGAATTTTTCAAAATCTTGCACTTGTCTGACCAAGATTCAAATCTGCCAGACTGTTTAGTATCAGATGCTGCAGATTTTAGACTTTGGGCACATAAATGGATTAAATTGAGTTATGCTATGTTAATGAAGTACCATTCAGGAGTAGAGCTGCCACAGCACATTTTAGTGCAATTTCATTGAAGTCTCTTATCAATTGCATTTGTTTGCCTGTAGCAGTACTTTCTCAATTTCTGTGTCTATAGTTTGCTTGCCCACTTTACATAATTTCTAGAGGACTCTCTGTCCCTGTGACTTTTGGGATCTCTTAATTAACATTACAATTGCTGAAAAATCAGATGAGATTAAAAAGCCCCTGTAACAGGGCTTGAAGCACTTGATCCTCTTGGGTTTGGAGAAGTCTCAACTCCTTAAAAGCACACAATCCAGCTCTTTCACTCTGCAGTCTGCTTTACATTTGTTGCGGGGTCGCCCCGTGTCGCACGGCTGCGGGCAGCCCTGGGCACTACAGCAACACTGTGGTGTTCTTGTNTAAATAAATGAAGCATTAAACAGAGAAAACCAAAAATTCACACTATAACAACATTGTTCCTACATCTCCATATAATTTTCAATATGAAGACTCAGATCTTCAAACTGTGCTTGGAACTGCGATGTCACATTGAATTCAGTGGCAGTTTTGACACACTACTGCTTTTTGCTCCATCAGAACAGACATTTGTCAGCATCTCCAAAAGTGTGGAGGGTTGATATGGAATGTGTGTTTTTTGTAAACTGTATTGCATGTTACATGAAGTGGGAATACCTCCAGTACACATTTTTCCAAAAATGATATTCTATCAGGTCTTAACTAATATAACATCCTTCTTTAACTGAGTATAAATTCAACAACTTTGTATAATAAGTATTGTAAATTTATATGTAATAACTCATCCAAGAGATTAGCACTAACTTTATGCATTTTTTGGAAGAAGAGAGTATTCTTTTTCTATACTATACAGTGAGATTTATTTTACAAATTATCATTAATGTTAAACATACAGCATTTTATCTGGCTAACAATTGCTATGGCCTTAATAAAGCAGTTAAATGGTTCAGCCAAAAGTATCCCTTGAAGTTTTACTTGTTCTCTTTTCCACAGAGGAACCACTAGCCCTACAGACATTCTTCGCCTACATGTAGTAATATGATAATGAACACAGTAACGGTTTTGTTCACAACCTATCTTTGATTTCTTGCCCTTGACATTCCTCCTCCTCCAGCTAGTCTGTTTCTGTTCCAGAGCTAAATGATTTATCATCTTGTCAGTGAATTTCTTCTACACCTTGTATTTATTTGTCCCACCCTATGCCTCCCAGTAATTTTTATCTGTTTTTTGCATTGTTTGTCAATGTCTTGACAGTTCTCAGGATCTGATACACAGTACAGCATGTGGCCAGGAGGAGAACTTTCCACAGTAAAACAGGATTTTAAGCCATGGCTTAAAAATTTATCATAGAAACCCACAGATAGATGGAATAACTTGTTTTTCACAAACACATTGGTAAGACACAAAATATATGTAAGATCTTCCTATGTTGTCTGGTCAGGTCTGAACTCAACTCCCAATGCTCCATACCATTTCTTCTAGAACTATTATACTGTTAATTAAAACCTGGCTACGGTGGGGTCAAGGCTTTAAATGATGTGACAAACTGAACCAAAAATAGAATGAAGAGACTGATGTGTGACAGACAGTTCTTGTAGCAGAAGGATTAGAATTAATTAGAGAAGTTAAATTTAAGTTCACAGCTACAGATGGTTTATGTTATTATAAAAAAAAAAAATCAATTAACATTTTAAAAGCTCTCCCCATGTTAGCAATCAAGTCACAAGTTAAAACACTCTTGGACTTGAGCAATAAGCTCCAGTTCTTCCAGTTACCTGGTGCTCAGCCAATTTCCCAACTGTGTCTATAATAGTGCATTAACAGCCATCCAGTCTGTTCCCCAAGCACAATATTGGATCTGTCACTGCAACAAATTGCAGATCAGTGACCTCAGTGGTAAATGTTTAGTATTGTGTTTGGCCTGGGTGTTGTATTTTTGATCCAAAACAAAGGCAGAGATTCAAGACAAACACCAATGTTCTCTATAACCTTACACCTCGTGTTTTAAAATAAAAGTGACATAGAGGAAATGGCATTTTAAACAGTAAAAAGATGAGCTGTTTCCCTCTTTCATTGTTTGTCTTTTTGTTGGTATGTTCATGGAAAAACATGGCAGGAAGAATGAAAAAGAAAAATAAAGAGTAACAGCTTGCCTCTCTTTGGCATCAAATGTAGGAATCTGTGTCCTTCCTGAGGCAAAGAAGTTTCACAGCAATGGGTTGGTACCAGTCAGCCGGGTCAGCGGTGCAGGCAATGTATGAATGAGAAATTGGTGCTGTGTGCTGGGAGGGGTCTGCAGAGCTCTGCTTAGTGGGCTGAAAAGTACTCAGGACCCAGCAGAAATACTTTGTTCATGTGCTCTCATGTGTTGGGGAGTTGCTTTAGTACACTAGATCCAAGGACCACATGTCTGTCTGTTATGGGAGCAGATTAAGTGTGTTCCTGGAGCATCTCCTCTGGTTTAGTGTCATCTCAGTGCAATCCAGCCTGGATACACCAGAGCTGCTCTGCAATGTGAACAATAACAGTAAAAAGAGGTGAACACAAGTCTTACTTCAAAATTCATTACCAGTGTAAAGGACATGGGAAGGTAGACAATACGGACTTGTGTCTAGGAAGTAAAATAATAATTCAGCAAGGTGCATTTTGGAGCAAGAGGCATGAATAACTAATATCCAAAAGCATCTTGATATTCATGGATATAAAATGTTATATCATTTTACAACATTGTGATCATTATATTGCCATGCATTTACCATCATTTCTACCTTCAACAAATAATAGTGTGACCCATGGAGGCTGTCTGCTAGATGAGGATGACTTTTCAATGACATTTAAATCAAAATACATTTAGACATCCTGGAATTTAACTTTGAACAAACGTGACTGTTACTTTTTTCATTATAATGTAGATTTGATGCCCTCACCAGCTGACCATCTAGCTGTAACTGTTCTCTGCTCTTGGGGTAGATGCAATAGCACTCCTCTTGGGATAGATGCAAAGACACTGCACAAGAAATTATTTATTGTTACTGTAAGTCCACTTCCCCGGTTGGACTCCAGCAATCAAAGGAGGGTCTGACCTTCACTGTGTGACTTAAGTATATTATTAAAGCTGATAGGTATTCCAGATCTTGAAAAAGACAGTAAGACTGTGGATGAGGTATTAAGCTGTTCCAGGGTCTATGAAATGAGACAGGGTGGTCCTTCAGACACCTCCAAAGAGGACTTTGGTAGCAAAAACCTCGGCCTGACTCCTAGCACCATGCTATTAAATGTGAAGTTCAGCTTTATTTTTGTGTAAAATAAAATACTACCTTTTAATTATTTTTTTTTAATTACTCAGTTTTGTAAAATCATAGAAATATTTAGTTTGGAAGAAACCTCTAAGATCATTGAGTCCAACTGCTAACCCTGCACTGCCAAGTCCACCACTAAGCTGTCCCCCCATGTGCACATCCACACCTCTTAAATACTTCCAGGGGTGGTGACTCAACCACTTTCCTAGGCAGCCTGTTCCAATGCTTGATCAGCCTCTCGGTGAAGAAATTTTTCCTAACATCCAATCTAAACATCCCCTGGAACAATTTGACAACATTTCTGCTCATTGCTTGTTGCCTATGAGCGGAGATCCATTCTTCACCTTGCTACAACCTCCTTTCAGGTAGTTGTAAAGAGTGATAGAGTCTCCCCTGAGCATCCTTTTCTCCAGGCTAAACACCCCCATCTTCCTCAGCCACTTCTCAAAGGACTTGTGCTCCCTGCCCTTCACCAGCTTCATTCTCTTTTTGGACACACTCCAGCACTTCAATGTCCTGTTTGTAGTCAGGGCCCCAAAACTGAACACAGGATTTGACGTGCAGCTCACCAGTGCTGAGCATAGGAGGATGATCACTTACAGCTACAAGCCTCTGGACTCTATAAGCAAGCAGATGTTGTTCGCAGGTGGAAATAAAATGAAACTGAGCTTCAGTGTATCATCTCTTGTCACATCATCCCCCAGAAGGCTGAGTGACAACAGGCAAATGCACAGGATCTATGCCTTAACAGAGCAAGTTTGGACAAACGTCCATGCAGAGGCAGGTACCCCTCTGACTGATGTCTGAGGAGGAGAAAACTTCAAATTGCTTCAAAGGCAACAGCCCAAGATGAGCAGAGAGCTTTGTTTTCTCGTGTACAGGCCCTGACTGATATTTATTTGTTAGTGCACTAGTCTGCATTAAGGGTATTTCCATAGTTACTTCTCTCAGGAGTTGGGAAAGAAACTTGTAGTACTGCCATTTACCTGTTACAGTGATAATCTAAACTTTTTTTTTTTTTTTTGCTTACACCATTCACAGAAAATCAAAAACCTCTCTACCAGAAAATTCCCCATAAGTTTTTATCCTCCCCTTCCATTTGTCGTCAAATGAACTTTCTCAACAAAAATGGATGTCACTAAGATTAAATGCATTATAACAATTTTTTGTTTTGTACTTTGCTTCAAGTTCAGTCTAGAAAATGCCTACTCAAAAGTGAGTGCTTAAATGCAGATTTATCAAATTTTGTTTGAAACTGCTTGAATAATGACATAACAGCAAACAGAATTAGTCTCACGACTTTGAATCTAGTATTTTAACATTTAACAAAACTATGGTTATGCATGTTAGGCACGCTTGTAAAATTTTACTTCAGTTGAGATGAACACAATAAAATCAACAGAAATCTATCTCAGTATTTTTATATGTAACTCCTCTATTTGTTTCTACATCTTTTCCCTGTCTATGTCTTTAGAAATGTGTGATTAATGGGTATAAAATCATTATTCAGTTGAGAATAAATCATGGTTCTGTGCACTGATAAAAGGTATCCCAAAAGTGGAATTACAAAGCAGTACTCAGAAACGTAACACATTAATTGTTCTCTGTTCTATTATTCTGAGTTATGGCCAAGAAAAGTACACTCTAAAGACCTATGCATTATTGATGGGCTTCTCCTAACATCCTCTGTGATTTCTCTATAATTTTTCTACTCTTTTTCTCTTTAATATTGTCACATCTCAGGCATTCAGGGAAAACTCTTCTCAGGGTTGTCCTACCTTCCAGACCATCACTCCAACATCTATATTGATGGAGAAAATATTTTGCTATACAAACTCTTTCCACATTCCCCTCTTTGCTTGCCATGTAATTTTATGTCAATTTTCATTTCCCGCACAAATATCTTACAATAATATCAGTCTCATGGAAATCAACAGGACTCACATTCATTCTAGTGTCTCAAATATTTCTCTTTTGTATTTCAAAGCAAAAATTTATCCAGTAATTTCAGTATATAATTACTGCTGCCTATAGAATTGCAGGGTCCTTTCTTTGCAAAAGATAAGACCTTCTGATCTTTAATTATTGTGTTCTTAGATTAAAGCTACATTTGGGCCCATTACATTGTGCAGTACTTCCTGAAAAACTCCAAAAGAGATATTTTCCTTCAAACTGATTTTGTTTCTCAATTGTATATCTCCTCCTTCTTATGACTCATTTATGAGGAGAATTGGAGAAACATTTCACTAGCCTTCTCAGAAATGTTTATTTTGCTACCATCCCACTCATACGCTATAACAGAGAGAAATATCTAGGGGTTTGATACTCTGTGGAATACTTGTTTTTTAGGGATTTTGTATTTGTATTTCTGTAGTGTCTTACAGGTAGACAATAGAGGAGTGCCATTATGAAGCACAGGGTACAAATACAAAGCAAATGAGTCCTTTCTCCGAAAGGACTCATTTGAAGTATGGCAACATTCTGCAAAATAAAATGCCATTGTGGTTAACAAAACTGCTACAATATATATTTGTGCAGAAGATGCAATGTACCCATTGTGAGTTGTGAATTACAGGTAAACTTGATCTTGTTCCAGGTGTGATTCAACTCTACTAAAAAAAAACCCCACCTACCAGAAGCCAACTTTTTAAAGGCTGTCAGATGTTAATGGCTAGCTGTCTAATAGGGATTTTCTGCTATTGTAGCACTGGCTGTGGCTTATAGCCTGCAGAAATAAGGTATTTCTCCCTTGTGTTTGGCATTTTTCCAAGAGAAATTCTGCAACAGGTATAGTTCTCTTGCCAGTCCCATTTAGATCTGTTTTTGTTGGCTCCCCCATCCCCTGGAGCAGATTGTGTGTTGAAGCTATTCCATGCCCATGATGGGAATGTCCTTTAGGTACTCCATGAAGTGTTTCTGCTCAGGCTATTACGGTGTCAAACTAGCAACAAACTGCAGAGCAGGTGGAAGTCAAGTGGCACTCTGTTGGAATACTTTCTGGAGAAATTTGTTAATTATAAATGGTATAGTTCGAATCAGGTTGAAAGATGTTTGTCCAAAAAATATAAGCTTTTTCAAACTGGCTGAAATTGTTCTAATTGCTGAAAATGTTCTTTTGCCAATTAATTGGGGGCAAAAAAAAACAAACCAGAAAGGAAACAAGGAGAATCTTGCTCAAGAAAGCACCCATGAAACCATAACAAAGAAAATGTTTTTTCAGAAAAGGAACTGAAATATATGTGTTTTTAATAATGCTCTTTAGTTGTCCTGATAGGCTACTGAGCCCATCTTTCAAGCTTAAAAAACTACATAATACACAGAATAGGACATAAAAATACCAGTTCTTTCGAATACTCTAATGAGTATCTTAAAAATTATAAAAAAGTGTTGTAAATTTTACATTAATCTCATTCTGCTGCTTTAATATCTCTCTTATAAATAAGATATTTGAACTTCTATAGGAATTGCTATTATTTTTCAATTCTCCATACAATATATTCCTTTGAATATAAAACACATATAAATTAGTTTAAATGTTCATGATACCTTCTCATGTGTTTCATTAACTTGCATAATTATGCAGATGAGATACCACAGTAGATGATGGAACTAAGGTTGACAGTGCACATCAATAATTTAAGACAAAATGCATTAGAAACAGCCTCTAACCCCAAAACCCAAATGTTATAAATGAGGAAATTCAGAGTTAAAATTACTTTTTAAGGATATATTAACCTGTGAAACTATAACAATATTTTAAGATGGACACTTAAATAAATACAATTGTACCCAAAATTCCTTTTCCCACAATCATTTTAACATAATAACCTTTATCCTGAAGAATCATGAACCCTCTTGAATTTCTTCATTATAAATAGCCATACTGACATCAGTGGGAGTACTCATAGTGCTTAATAATTAAGCAGCTGCATGATCCTTGGAAGACTCTTGAGAGCAAGTAGTTTACTTTTAGATACATCTTCCTCATTACATAACTACAGGGATTTATGCCAAAGCAATGTCTCCAACCTCTGAGGTTTACACTGACCTTCTCTTTCTCCTGCCATCAGGACAATTTGTCATGGGTTGTGCACAATGCCACAGCCTTTTGTGGGAGTAGGAGCAGGAACAGGTTTGTGGCCCATCATAAGGCTCAGAAATAGAAGTAAGAAAAAGGACAACATAAGGTTGCCCTTTGGAGCAGACATACAAATATATTTTTTGGTGATATTTAAGTCAGAGCTCAAATTATACATCTGGAAATGAGCTCTTTTTCTAGACAGACCTCAGTAAGATTTTTTTTTTTAATATATGAATATATATCATTGGAACATTTAATATTTGTGGGATAATTACTGATCAACATATATGGATAGCTGTGATGCTTGATAAAACTGCAGCTGAGCCGATAAATTTGTTTTAGTCACTATAACATCAGTTGATAATAACCTTGAAGAACATTTAAAAAACCCCAATAAAATCTTGTGGCATCAGCAGAGCTGCCTTTTATTTCCCATCCCTGTTGTGTTACCTTGACAAGGAACACAATTCTCCTCATTTCCCAATTTATTCTACATTTATTGTCCTAAAAAAAGTGCTTCTGGTATCACTAACATTTCTGTATATTTGATACATTCTAAATAACAAGGTAATGTGCTGGCACTGCAACAACAGGGAGAATCTCCTTTCCAGGGTCCAATAACAAAAGTTGCAATGAAAGAAAAGACATCTGCAAGAATAAATGTATTTTGTAAGATAGACTTGCAATGAGGATAGTAGGTATAAAACCAAAGTGCATCTATTCTCTGGACAGATTTACTACTGTGAGGATTTGCTAGCATAGCCAAAGACAGTACTGCAATTGTCAGTAATTGGCCTTCCTGTGTACTCCCAGTAAAAAGACTACAATCTGAAGGGAAGAAAACTGTATAAAAGAAAAGCTACCTTCTCATATATGAAGGCTGCTTTGTCAGGAACTGCAGGGTGCTGAAAGTGTAATATATGAAACTTGAATTAGATTTGACTGTTCTGGTGATAAAGATGAGACTTCTTCCTCTTAGGTTAGAAATAGTTCATGGACATACAGTTTACTTGAAATGAAGATGGAAATGCAGTATTGTCAGATGTATCATATGTGGAAAAGCAAGAGCAGAAAGCAGCTTTTGGGGAAATACTATTTCTTATTTATGCTCTGGGCATGTATATGAGATTGTAGATTTATAGACTTATTTTCACTTTAGATGGTATCTATCCTGCTGTGCAGTTCATTGCCCACAGAGAAGTCTTTCAAGGCAGAGCTTGAGCACACATTACTGGTGATGGATGAAAAAGCTGATTTTCAGAGTCAAATGGTGGTTGAACTGGGCACTCCTTTTCCTAAAAGTATCTGTATTCTCTAATATATAATGATCTGTGACAGACATGACCCATATATACCTGGTCAGTGGTGGCCTGCAAGTAATGAATTATGTGACCTAGGGAAACAATTTATAGCTGGCAATAACAGCAAAAAGTTAGTTGAATGGCAGCAATTTATATGTACTTGGGAAGAAATTTATATGTACTTGGGAAGATTGCATGACATCATTAATAACTGCTGACATGACCAGTAGATAAGAGAAGGTGCAGTCCTTGAGGAATACTGTTCAGCATGTGCCAGCATGAGGAGTTGCCCTGATACAGGACTACATTGCAGGATTGTCTCTCTGTCAGGTAACGCTGGAAGGTTATCAGAAAGAAGTGGGATTGCCAGCTTTCACTCAGGAGAAGCTCTTTTCTAATGACAAAGTCTTAAAAATTGCACACTCTGGGGTTTTTTTTTAAATAAATGAGATTCATGGAAACAGCCACCAGTAGGTCAACTACAGAGCAGGAGGCACAAGATGTGTCCCAGTTGCCTGGTGGCAGAGGCTCTTCATCCCAGAGCACTGTCAGGGACCAGCAGGTGACAGTCCTCACACAGTAACCAGAAGATGACTCTGATAGCTGGCACTTAGTTGGTGAGCTGCAGGGCAGGTGAAAAACAGACAGGACAGAGAAAAAAAAAATAAAAACCTTTATTTGGAGCCCATGGGGTTATATATACATGTAGTGACAGGAAAGTCAGGAGTATTACTCATTGAGTAAAAGGTGTTTAAATAATTGATTAAAGTAAGAACATTTCCTGCTAAAAAAAAAAAAAACAAACCAAAACCAAACCCTGATTTTTCCTCAAAGTTTACAGGCATGATCACAGGATGAATTATAGATTAAACATAAGATGATGTTTTTTCCTCTCTCATGTCCAAGTAATGAAGAAAACCAATAAATATGTGTCAGTAACAATAACACATCTTCAGTAAATATTATGCACTAGTACTGAGCACAAAATTACCTGAGGAAGGAGAAAAGAAGAAAATGAAAGTTGACTCTTTTTTTGTTCCAGTATCTCTTTTCATCTCATCATCTTCATCTCATTATCCATTCCTTCATCTGTAACAATAAATAAATAAATAAAAGTGACAGCCCTCCCTGCACAATAGATCAGAAACCCATTTATTATTTAGTATTTCAGTCAGTTCACTTCTTTCAATATAAATAGATCACTGAAAGAGATGGTTTTCCAGTCAAAATGGTTTGTTACAAACTTCTCTACAATCCCCACAAAACCTACAGAGTGTCTATATCTGACCTCTGGAGGGTGGGAATCTACTCTAATACTAAATACATATATAATCTGTTTAAACTTTTTAACATGGAATGAATTTTTACATTATCTTATGAAGAATACTGAGAAACTGACCACACATTTGTAAAATCATGGGTCAGTGAGATTCAGTATCAAGATCAAGGACACAGGAAGTTTCTAACCAACTGCTTATTTCTTATGCTCTGTATATATAATTTTCTCCTCTCACAGAGACGTTGTCTGTGCCCCAGTCCAGCAAAGGCAGAATGCCTTCAGGCTACCAGAGTTGCACACTAATCCTCCCTTCATTGTTTACTTCTTGCCTGGCATGGGATAGACTAATATAGTCATTTAAGTGGCTAACCCTAGTATCTCCAAAGAATAGCTGTCTGAAACAGTCACATCAGCCCTCAGGCACAAGGGCAGAGAGCACTTGGTCTGAATGGAGACATCAGCTGAAGAATTTCCACAGCAGGGTTTCTGGGAGTTCGGCAAGAAGTGATGCAACCTCATAACAATGACTTTAACTTCCCATTTTTCAGCAAAGTCTACTATCTGCAGCTCTTTGAAGTGTGTTACAGAGAAAATATGAAGAAAGCCCACTGAGCTCACCAGCTTGGTCAGCCATGAGTTGCCCTCTCTAGAGGTGTACTAACCATTCCTTGTAACCTTGTTTTCCTCATGTGCCTGTGAATATATTATCAGAGAAAGGACTGTATGATCTTTCTATGGATTGATAAAATGCTGACCAACCCATGTTTGGTTACCTTTGTCTTCCTTCTTTTCTTTCTTAAAGGTAGGTGAAAACTTGGCCTGTTTCCAGGCTGCCAGTGACCTTCCCCAGTCACACAACGGGTTTTTCACAGTCACTTTAAATGTTGCCATGTTGCTGTCACTGCAACACTTAGAGCAACCTCGGCTGACTTCTTTTCTCTCTATGAATTAGATTATATTCAGCTTCTCTAAATTTTCCCAAACCTGTTCCTTTCCAGTTTCTGGATGCCTTTCTTTCCACAGTACATTGATGGCTGAGAGATTTGAGAGCATACTTTGTTTCTACAGATGAAGGCAAGAAAGGTCGAGTGCTTCAATCACTTCTCTACTACCTTAGTCTATGAAAAAGAAAAATTAAATTTAAAAGAGTAATTTGTATTTTGACCCCTATCTTCTTTCTTTCCCCTCTGTTCCATATCCCACTTTCTCCCAGCAAGTTGATTCAGAGGCCAAACAAATAAAAAATATTTTAAAAAAGGGGGGGAAAAAGAAAAAAAAGAGAAACAAAAATCTGTCACTCTAAAAGTTTGACTGGGTTGCACATCCAGTGAAGGGATACATGTAATTTGTCTTGGCAACCAACAATCTCCATGAGGCCATTCTCCATGAGGATGTTCAGTCCAAGGAGAAGGCCTCTGGCTGTAGTCAAGTGCTCTGAACAGCTCCCTCAGCATCTAGATTCTTTTTTCACCTGATGTAGACTGACACAACAATTGATATGATTAAATTAAATATCTGCAAACTGCAGCTCTCTGAGATACTGCGAGAATCAGTATCAGATACTGAGAAAACAGCTGAGGAGAATTTGGGGCACAAGTGAATTGAAATCTTAGTCATAGCTAGGGAAGGACTTCTAAGTAATTGGGGGAAAGGGCACATAGCTGTGAATTTATGAATCAGAGTTTCCTAATTTCTGCCTCTTTCATGTCCAATTTGTGGTCTTCTTGCCAGTCTGGGGAACTTCCGTAAAGCATTTGGTTAGTGGCTTAAAATATGTAGTAATTTTTGAGTCTGTGTTGGTCAATCTGAGTCAAGCTGGTTTTCAGCTTCTTCTCTGCCCTCCTCTAAAAGAGAGTGCAGAGCTTCTGAAGGACAAAACTTGCCATCTACCTTCCTTTTCTAACTATGACTCAGTCTAACAAGACTCCATCAGTTTAAAATGTTGCTGAATAATGAGAAAACATTTGCCATGGTGCTGCAGGAACTATTAAGAAATTTGTATGAATTTATTGGAGGATGTCATGTAATGGCATGTCCACTTCAGGAAGCGATCATAAACTATGAGGAAATTTTCCCATGCACGTGGGAATTGTGTGATCCTACCTCCTCTGGACCTTCCTCTTCCAAAGAGCTGAGAGAGCCTCTTGTTCTACTTAAGACTCTTCTGTCCTCCGAAGCACTCCACAATAGGTAGTACATATACTTAGGAGTTAATTTTGTGGGTGATATTTAATGAGAACTTAAGGTGAAAAAAATCAGCTGGCACTTAATATCTCGTTCAAGTCTTTCTGTATTACCTCAGAAATATGACAATCTGTAAAAAACCCCACGTTCTTTGCACTGGTAATGTGAAATCAATTTTTTTGAATATACAAAAGAAAATATCATTTTAATAAGTGGTCTTTGGTTGGATCATTGTCATGTTGAGCCAGAGATGTGCAGAAATGTGCCCACAATGCCTTTAATTGCAACAGCTGTTATTGCCCCATTCTGTTTAACATCTGCTTCAGAGTAATAATTCCATTGACGCCTCTGATGTATCTGCCAGCTGTTTCTAATAAATCAGAAAAAGTTACAACCCTTTTAAGTGACAATCATTCAAGATGCTCCATAATTGCATAACTGCATAGAAGAATGAGGCTCTTTCTGAATGCGATCAACTGAATATTTTGATTATTTACGTAGAAGGCTTTTATTTCTGGATGACTGCTCAAGTGAGGGAAAAACTCAACAAAACAGAAAGAACCATTGCACACAGAAGTTTATCATACCATCTGAAAGAAATCATGAGGGAAACTTAAAGAAATTTCTGTACTGTAAAACCAACTAGAAATTTCAAAGACTCATAAAGTTTGTAGCTCAACTGGGCATTCATCTAGCAATTTATATTAAACTCCTGAAGGCATTTTTTCTCTTCTTCAGCAGTAGAAGATGAGTTAAGTGTATTGTAAAGTATAAAAACCACAGAAGAATAACAAAAGGGAGGTACTCTCACTGCCTCTTTTCAGAAGAAAATCTTCGTAGAAACTTTCACCTTGAAAAATATTCAGTGAAATATTCCCTCATAACCAATAATATCAGCGGTAGTCATCTATTATAGCCAATGCTTTGTTACAACAATTTAATAACTCCAATTGCTATAGAGAAAAAGTATGCTTTTTTCAGTCAAAGAAACTCCTGTATTATATTTGCTTTGTCTACCTCAGTGAGATATCTTGTTTTTCATTCCCTTGTGAGTACATCAGGGAAGAGTATAAATTCTGAGTATAGTTTTGAAATGTTATTTTTTGTTTTCTGTCATCTGTACATGTCCCAGATATCAGGGTTTGGCCCAATCAGCCCATATTTCAGGGGTTTTTTCCTATACTTTGGTCAGATTTTATCCCAAAAGCTTGGGAAGGCTGCTCTGTGAGTCCCAATCAGTGGCATGCTTTGTAGATCATAAGGTAGGTCATGTCTCTATAAAATCAATGACATCTTAGAGAACACCACAAGTTTGCACAGTTTCTGCACACAGAATATCATTGTTCAGGCAGCAAGTTCCTACATGTGCATGCCAAAAGACAGTTGGGGGGTAACTAGGAATGCACTTGCATCTAAGAATTTGAAAATACTCCCTTGCCTTCAAGTTGAGACGTAATCATACAGCCCTGCTCTCAGCAGCTGGATTGCCCTGGTCCACTAACACTAACTGCTCCACTCCACTAAGTGAGTCACTCTGGGTACTTGGATATTTGTGCTGTGGACATTTCTGGAGTGCAGAGGGGAGGCTTCTCTCTCTGTGCGTTATTTTGCCCTTTATGGTAGTAACTTTTTCAAGATCACTATGGTATGGATGTCTTCCCATGGGGCCAGAAGGTCTCAATCAGCTCATGAGGGAAAAAAACTTTTTGCTTTGGAGATCAACTGAGTTCTTTAGAATAAAAGCAGTATTCTGAAGACAGTAGAGAAAAAGAGGGTTGTTGTCAGAAGGTACATACTTTTTTTGCACAGTGATCGAGATATCATTTGATCTAAAGGTGTGCAAAGCAAAATGTCCAATGTGTCATTTTCTTCAAATCACTTGTATGCTTTCTTGGAAGATGTTTCCAACTTGGGCAAAATATGTGTTTGAAGCCTGCATGTCAAACTTTACATAAAAGCCAGTGTTGTTTTGTGTGTGATATTGACCTCTGTTTCAACCTTTTCATGATTGGTTTTGTTCTCATTTCCCAGTAAACCAAAAATAGAGCAAGGTAGAAAACACAACATGATGCTGGCTGTATGCACTGTCTATGTGAAGCAAGGAACGGGTTTCTTTCTGAGATATGAGTACATGAACTACAAGAGAATGAGGCCAATGTAAAAGCAACCAAGCAAGAGAACAATTTTTCTTACACATGGAGGGCTGCAAACGAACCCCATTTTATCTTAGCAATACTGTTGAGAACTGATAGTGGAAGCAACACTTTCACAGTTATAGAGGAGTCTTTGGAGAGGATAAAAAAGAAAGAGCTCAAAAATAGCTATTTACACACTGTGGGACAGGAGATTCTGAAACATTTATAATATACCAAACTGAAAATGGATTGAGTCTTAACAATGTTAAGGAAACAATGTAATGTTATTAAAAACTCACTGTATTTGAATGCTATATTCTGCTGTCATTTATATCTAGACAGAAAATAAGCATACTACAGATCTGAGGCAAAAAAGTTATATCCAGCATATTTACTGAGGAATACAGAGGCGAACCATGTTTAATGTTGATGATACAAAACTAAATGAGGCGTATTAATTTGGGCTTTCAGGAAAGCAAAACAAATTTCCTTCCCAGGCAGAGTTACTGTGCAGGCCATAGACTAAAAATATTCAGAAGGTCTGAGAAAAAGAAGACCTACAATAGCTTAGCCAGAAACTTTGTATCTATTCTGTGACACCACATCCTTACCTAGGTCCTGTCAGCTAAGAGAGTAGTGCTCAAGAAAACTATAACACTGTTACTCCATGTACAAAACCACCAGTGACCAAGCCTATCCAACAGCAAAAATAAAAATTCACAAATTCCTTGTTGAACTAACAAGAAAGATTTGGGCAGTGAATTTGTGAGTTAAGGATAACAGAAATTATCTACCACACTCTTCAGAGACTTTACAGTCTGTATTCCATCAAAACTTCAATCTGAAACGAAATATTTCACCATATCAATTATGAAACAAGAAAAGCAAAAGAGGCATAATACATGCCAAAGCACATTGTACCAAACCAGCACTAAGAACACAACACTTGCAAGCACTTTCAGAGACAAAAAAATAATCCCAAATAAAGCACTATATTATCAATCTGTCATACTTGGCCTCCACAACATAATTGTCAGATCTGGAACTAAGCTTACACATGCTTGAAGTTTTCTAGTACTTGTGTGGTTATTCTAGTCAAATCTAGAATGATAAGTGACAGACTTAGCCTCATCTATATTTAGTGGATATATTTGGATGACTAAGGAATATTTAAAAGTGACTAGCTGATGAAAACATGTTGACTGGTTTAGAAGAGAAGAAAATCTCAGCAAATCAGAGGAAAGCAAGGCACTGGGAGAGCATACAGTTCACTATGCAAAAAAGACACTTAATTTTCCCATTTTGGAATTATGCCAGGTAGTGAAATGCTTCAACCAAAGAACACTAGAAATTTTGGAAAGATTTTTGACATAACAGCTTGTAATGTGACAAAAACAAACTGATCTTGGAAAGGAACCTGATAACAAGAGCTCATATAAAACTATCAGGTTCAAAAAAAAAATAAAAAAATTCCATTTGTGGTTAGAAGTACGGAAATACACTGAATTCATATTCCTATGAAGAATCCAGCAAATGACAAAACAAAGCCAAGTGATAAAAGCTGAAGTCACAGCCAACAAAAGACCAAAAGGCTATTGCTAGTCCATTAAATAAGATGACTCTGAGAGATGCATACTGTGGCAAAGGGGTGTGAGAAGAAGGGTGCTTTTATTTGCTCATGCAGGAACATGACTTATTTGATTGAATTATGCCTAAGGAAAAGAGCTTTGTGTGTGGCCTGAAAGAACACAAGGGGCAATGTGAACTTATACATTTAAAGAGGGCAAGCCTGACTAAGAACAGCAACAAATAAACACACTCCAGGACTTGGATCCCGCTTACTCATACGTCAGTCATTTTTCAACGGCAGTGCCAGGGTCTCTGAGGTTTTATCTCATACAAGACAATGGCCACTCCTGATAGCATCTGGGAGACAGATCTGCTCCAGCTTTCTCTATCAGGTCACACAGCAGGTTTCTGATATATAGAACCTTCAGAATAAGAAAAAATGTAAAACAGTTTCTACCCATAAAGTGAGACTAAGTGGAAAAATCAGATGTTTAAGTTAAGATTGCAAAGCTACTAGATTTGACTTATTCCATAATAATCAACTGCGGTAGATAATATCATGGAGCTCTTGCAATTTCTGTAGTTCCAGCAGGTATTTCATCTCCCCTCAGAAGCTAGAAACATCCTACCTGCTTGTAAGAATTTGCTGAACATTTTGAGTGTGAATGTCCCTGCACACTCATCACTGGACTGAAAGAGACATTTTCCTGATACTTTTTAAGTTTGTTGGAAGTTTCGGACACAGTGTTAATGTGTTTTTGGTTTTGAGATATATTTACTGATGGAGAGTATTAGAACCTAAAGTCATGGGAGGAAGGAAGGAAGGAAGGAGGGAAGGAAGGAAGGAAGGAAGGAANTTGGTGGAGAGTATGAGAGCGTAAAGTCAGGGGAGGATGGAAGGAAGGAAGGAAGGAAGGAAGGAAGGAAGGAAGGAAGGAAGGAAGGAAAACATTAAATTATGAATTCTCTTTTGGTATGTTCCTCTAGAAAATGTTTCTTTCCTGTGTCAGCAAGCTGTTATTTTCAGCAGTTCTTGGATTTCAGAACTCCAAATATAGAACAAACCTCCACACAGCATTTTTATCTAAGTTTAAATTCAGCTCATTGTGTGTGTATGTCACTTGACTAGGTCCAATTCCTTCAGCAAGCAGACTTCCAGGGTAAGCTGCCCTATTTGAGTCCCTACCACACTTTGCATATGTCTTTCCTCTTGGAGAATCCTGTGCTCCTCAGATCGCTGCTTTACCTGGTTAGTCGTTAGTAACTAAGAGGAATACAAAGTAACATATGTATATTTGAGTTTCCCCATGGTTCTAAGGCTGGCATATTTTCCTATGCCCACTATTAATATTATCCAGTAAGAACCTCCTTTTCTAGAGTAGTGCTACTACAGGCTGACAACCTGGGAAAATCAGTTATGGCTCTGAGCATATTAAATGAGCAGTATTTATTTTCTTTCAGATCCTGCTTAAACACAAACATAATTTCATTTCACAAGGATGAGAAATGATAAATACATTTTACTTGTATTCCATATTTATGTCCAAACTGATGGTCAAGACCATCTCTAAGTCTTGCAATATACCTCTAGAGTCCCCATCACGACATGGGTCTGACTGTAAAATCAGCATGAGTATATATGTCATATATATACAACACACTGTCAGTCTTTCCTTACCTGCAAACAAAAACAGAAATATTAAGCTTCAGAAGAAGACTGTCTGTTCATGGAATCAAAGGTTATCTCAAGTTAGAAGGGACCCATAACTGAAATGCATCCTCCTGAACTATTTAGAAAGATGATGAAGAAGAAAGAACAGTATTGATTTATTTGTTGCAAGTGATAATCTAACCAACAAGCAGCAAGATCTGAAGGCTAGAAGCCTCTGTTGGGTGCACATTCCAATTCCAAATCATTGTGTGCCTCATCCCCAGTGCAAGGATGTTGAAAGCAAAATACAGATCACCTCTGTCAAATTTGTGTCTGCACTCATTTTAACATATTGGCAATGTTCTTTCTTACTATCGACTTTCCATTGTAACACATTACTAAAACAAAATTATGTTTTTGCTTGTGAAATAAAAAGTGAACTGATTATTATAAAATAACTCTCATGTTTTGGTAGTGAACACAAACAAAACAAAATAATCATATTTAGGAAAATGGAAAACTAACAGTTTTGAAAGTCTTAATGAGTTTCTGTAAAGCCATAAGTAAGGTTCCTTCTTTTTTTTTTTTCCTTTCCAACAAACCTAGTCAAAATCTCCTAAAAAATATTCTACCTTAAAACTGACAAGGCGTCCAAATTTTTGTCAGTATGATTCCTGTATATCTAAAATTTCAAATCAGAATAAAATAATATTCCCTGTCCCTTAAACAAGGACAGGCACAGGCAGAGCTACGTTTTTTGTACAGGGGCTTGTCCATTGTGTGTTCAGTTTACACCTACACTCAAGCTGAAAATATGAATCCAGGATAACAATTCTAAATACTTGATTGCAGGGAAGAAACTGGTAGTTAGAGGTTTGAATAATCAGCTGTTCACCTAAATCATACTTCAAATGCAAAAAGGATTACAAGACCCAGCCTCTTCAAGTGTTTACCCTTGCATGTGTTTTTTAATAAAAGGAAATGCCAGCTAAGGGTCATTCTTCTTCCTAAGTCCTGCCAAGTTTGAACTCCCACTCTCATGAGATCCCTTGATCTCCCAGGAGTTATGTGTATGTACTCCAGCTGAAAATTTTTGCCCAGTAACGAGTTAGGCAAAGATTTACATTATATGGTAATAATAGTGCTCATTGTTCAGCATTGCATATCACCAATGAACCATTTCACACATCCATTAAAGCCAGTTTTATTACTGTAATGTGCAGCTGATATGGCAAACGTGCTAAAGTAGAGAAAGCTTATAGTATATCATTTTGGTGCAATCAGTGCTGTAACAAGTCCTTGTCTGAACAGTTTTCAGTGGATGCACCTGCAATGAGTGCATATCAAATGCTTTTACTGTACTTTAAAGGTTTGTTCTGCCTGCAAATTTCCTTTAGAAGCTCAGTCAGTGTTCGGTGGCCAAAATGATTACCTGGCTGCAGACTAGTCTTGCTCATCAGCATTCTGTACCTTTGCCACAAGCTGAAGGAGAAAAAGACAAGGAGAAGGGGGAAAAAAACCCCTCAAAAACTAGATACACAAATGGGAGAAGTGATTAAAGAAGATCAGTGAAGTGGAAAATAAGATCACTGCCAAGTTGTTTAGAAGCAAAATTCCGCGTATTCGAAAAGCAGTGCATTCCAGCCAAACATTTGTCCTCTTGGTTCTTTGTAAGTTTCCCTTAGGACTGAACCACAATGCAGAAATTAGTAATTTGGTGGGGGCGAAAAAGGATGATGTAGTAAAATTTAGTGGAAGGTCCATATACAAACTTGGGACTGTTGTAAGAGAAGATAATAAAGTGTCCATACAGCTGAGGGAAGGAACAGGGTAAACAGGTACACTGGAAAAAACCTACCACCCCATCAATCAATGAACCAAACTTGGCTTTGTACCTCTTATTCTGTTTAAAATCATAAGGAGCATTTAAATTTGATGTTCCCCCTTACTTCTTTCGACATTTGTTATTTCTCAGTCTCAGTTTTGAGTTTTGTCCTTTGAGCTGTTGGCAGAAATGTTAGCCATCAGAATCCTGTCTGTATTTGGAAAAGAGGGTTAAAAATCCCTTCTTTACATGTATATTATTATTACAACTTAGGGTTCATGTACCTATGTGTTCATTAAAAAAATACAAAGATTACTCATTAGGCATTCAACTTTAGTCACTTGAGTTACTCCTGGAAGCTATTACATATTTATGTTGACTGAAAGGGTCCTAAATTCTAGGTTTTTGACTTGCAGTCATCAAATAGCCACAGTACTTGAAACTACTCCTGATGGAACACTGAGAAAGTAAGGGATTTAATTTCTTTTCATGTGAAAACTTTAAACCAGACTGGTTGAACTGTGATCAATTGTACATGCATGGGGAAGTAGGGCAAATAGGTCACAGCTCTTTTTTCTCTGCTCCAGATACCCTGCCCACTGTGACAGAGAAGTCAATAGTATGATTTGGGGAAGAGAAGAAAGTAGTTCTGGTTGCTTTAAGGTATACCACCCTCCCAATACTGAATGCCAGTTCTGTGTTCTGAGGATGTATTTACATCAATGTTAACTCAGATTAGGAATTAATTTTTGAAGCAGATGTCTCATGCACCCCTACTTACCATATTTTGGTTTATGTTGTAGAGCATGCAAATTGTATTTTCAGAATAAAGTAAAGATACTCCAGGAGCACACCTAATGTCACCCAGAATGGTCAGGGGAACACTTCCTTCCACCTCATCTCACACCACTGCTGTGTAAGCAAAGGCATCCAGTCCAATCCTTTTCACCGTCTAGATCTTCTGCTGCTATTACTGATCTCATAAATGTAGCTATGACCTGAAATCCCCATTTCAAGCTAGGCTGACCAATTTCTTGAAAGGATGCTAACTCCCTAGTTCTGGTCCCCTTATGTGTCTGAGGGTGACAGGCCAAATTACTAAACTGAGTGTTGCCTGAAATCAGCCCTTTGGACAGAAAAAGTCACAAGCTAAAGAACACCACTCAGTGTCTTTAAAATACGACCAAGTTCAGGATTAAATTTTATCAGACAAAATTATAAAATAGAAAAGCAAACAAACTTGTTTATACTGGTGGAGACTTTAGCTCCCAAAATTCCAGATTTTTCAAGAGCTTCTTCCAAAATATCTTCAGAAGACTTCACTGATTGTAGTTTCCAGAGGCATCCTCAGTGTTCCAAAGATATCATATTTACGTTTTGCAGCAACCCAAATCAGTGTGCCACCTATGGCAACAGGCCAAATCCCATATAATCCCATTCTCTTCAGCAGTTGTTTTCTCAGAACAGATGCTTTAAGCCCACATTAGATTCCATTGAGTGAAACCATCTGCTTACACTTTTCTAGGGTTTCTTCTTTTTCTTGAACATAAATATATCTTCACCAAAACATGACCTTTACATCAACTCAAGAGGGTATCCTAATAACAGCATGTGTCAGCAAAAATTATGATCGCTCCTCTAGCATGGAGGAAGGGTGAATAAGTTTTGTTACCTCTTTGCTGCTATAAGCACATAAACAACTTCAGTGGAATCATATTTTTGTCACTTTCAATTTTAAACTTTTCTGGTGCAATATCTCACTTTTGTAGCACAAAACCTTAATGCTACCTATCTGACAAGATGACCTTCCTCTAGTTCCTTCATAGTCTACAATACACAAAATCTGACAGAGAAACAGACAGTTTTACAGTTGGTCACTCAGGATCACATCTCAGTGCCAGTTGCAGACACAATCAGCTTTGTCATGGCTTCATTTTGATCAGAGAGAATATGACCAGCTATTTATATGCCTTCTCAGAAAACTGCGAATGCCAAGATGTGTCACAAGCCAGACTCTAAACAAGTTGATTAGTTCTAGTAAATTCTGCCATTATTTGTTTCAGTATTTGTTTAATTTTAGAAAGGAAGAACCTCACATAACAACCCTGAGGAATGTGAGCTTTGGTATTTGACACAGTATGATTTGATGCCCTTCACTTTTATTGTAAATAATTCCTACATAAATACACTGAATAAGTACTTATAATTTCACTGATGGTTTTGAGGGGATTACTTGATTGAGTGGATGGTTTTGGATTGTTTGTTTTTTTCTTCTTCTT